>JAOSBP010000008.1:19377963-19401187 GCA_027563825.1 Erythroxylum mucronatum
ACTCCCTACTGGGCTTGTATTCAAATTGGATGATTGTCATTTTGTACCTGTTTTTAAACAAAGAACATATTGTATGTTTTATGTTTAATTAGAGCTGGTTTCCATTTGACTTTTAGAAGCAATGGTTGTTCTATTAGTTCGAATGTAAGCAAGCGTGTTAGACACCCACCATTGGAGGTAGTGCACGTTTGCACACGTGTAGCATGTGGTGATCACGTGTTTGATGCATCCAAAGGCGCTTTAGGCATAGAGCGTGTAGTACACACGCTTATAGCCCGCACGTGCAATACTGACATTAGTTGCTGATACATATAAATACTCTTATTAAATGTAAAATTATCACCTCAACTAGAAACAAGAATTAAAATGTGAATATTTAAACCCTAAAAATTCAATCTCAACAATTAACAACAAACTACTCCACAAAATGTTGAAATTTTTATTCCAATCTTAAAATTGTGAATGGATCACAATCAACCTGTGGGATAGAAACTTGTGTCTGACTGCTGTGACTTTATCATGAGCTTTTCGTAGTCTTTGGATCACATATCACGAGCACCTTTTACGTGTGAGAATATACCCAATAGCTGTTAACGAAGAGAGAGGCCCAAGGAACACTTACAAGACTATAAGTTAATATAACCAAATCTCAAGGCCCAATAAGCAAAGGGACGAAAGGGGGAGAGAATTGCTTGAAAATATAGGACCAATTCGAAGAGAAACACCCAACACATTGCACAATCAGAAACTGACCAGTCCTTTGGTTTAGAGCCCATAGCTTTGCTCTAGCAGGGATTGGAAGTGAAGAGCGGTGAGCAGTGAAGGAGCTAGGAATTTAAGATAGGGGGCTCAAGAATTAATTTTTTTAAATTTTGGGGGGCCTAGTACACCACCGACTCTTAAATAACTCTATCTTTATATATATATATATATATATATTAAAAATAATTTTTTTAAAAAAACTTGGGGGGCCCAGTGACCCCCCAAGTCTATGCATAGCTACGTCTCTGTTCATGGGTGCATTTTATTAAATCAATTTATTCATTTAATTATCATTTCAATTTTAAATCGTGAATCCCTATAGTTTCTTCATTTTGCTTTTGTAGAATACCAATGAGCTCTAATACCCTCGTTGTTTTAAATTTTTCTCACACTAAGTTGCTTCATGACTGGCAATTTATTTCTACGCTATACATTATACCTTGTTGTTGTTACTTCAAGGATTGCATCACTTATCAAGGTAATCGCTTGTGGCGTGTTTAATTCTTCATTTTGTTTGGGTTTGGGTCTCAATTTCGTATAATTGAGATTTGAACTAGCATGTTCTTATAATAGAAAGATTGAGGTTTTGATTTAATAGGATTAAGAAGTTTCAAGAGGGTGCCGCTATTAGTACTCCTGTTATTTATAATAGCACTCCTACTGATTGTTTTAAATGAAAAGAGATAAAATTGCCCCTAACTTCATTATGGGATGATATGTGTTATGCGTAGGTCTCTTAGAGAAGACAGTGATGCCCATTTCTCGGATTCTTGCAATAGTTTAGTAATTTAAAATTAGAAATAATAAAATTACAATAATCCATTAAAAAGAACCGTATTCACTTGAATTGTGCCAACAGCTACTTGAGCAGAGTCCAGCTTTTAGAACAAGTCAAAATAAAATTGTAGCTACTTAGGTAGAGTCATTCTTCAACCAAAAATAAAATTATAGCTACTTAGGTGGAGTCGTTCTTCAACCAAATTCTGCACAAATAGTTAAAACATAACAGTAGTTTATTATTTTGCAATATAAAATGATAACAAATAGTTTCCAAATAAAAAAATCGTAACATTAATACCTTAATATAATAAAAATTAATAAATAAAAAATTAGATTGAATATAATAAACCATACCAAATTTTTTTCCGTTATGTGGCTTGGACAATCAACTTGACTAGAAAAAGTGCAGCTTGGACCATCATCTTGATTAGAGAAAACAAGCACAGAAGTAGCATCTTTAACTTTGTTGGGGCAAGTTCGACAATCATGGCCACCATCTCTACATATACTACACTTTCTCATCTTCTCTACTCTTTCGAACAAAGAAGGATCACGCTTGGTTGAAGTTGTTTTCTTTGCTTTACGAGTTGGCACAACTGGTTCAAGTATCAAAGGAGAAGATGTATTGACATAATGAGAAATTTGACCTCTAACATTTTCCTTTTGATGAAGAGGCAATTGTTGATACTTGCTTTGTAATCTTTGCAAAAGCTCACTGAATTGGTTCTCTTGATCATCCTTAAAACCTTCCATGAAAGATAAAGAAGTCTTATCAATCTTCCATTGTGGGTGTATATCATCAAGTTCTAAAACTTCACTATTCATCATGCTCATTCTGTGAGCACAAGGAAGGCCCATTGTCTTCGAGAAACGCCCACTACATAAAAGCGGCAAAGAATTGGATAAAACCAATTCATATTGCTTAAGAAGCTCATCCAACGCAAATATGGACACATGGTTAACAAGCTCCTTAAATAAAGGAATGCAAAATCTGTGTGGAACACGGATCAACTCGCTTGAAAGTTGTGCTTTAATCTCTTTGAATTGATTTTCAACCGCATGACAAATTCTTTCTTTTACCGCAAGAAAATCACCATTTGAGACTTGCAGATAGCGTTTAAGTACGCTATGGGCACCTTCGACCTTAGAAGTGACTCGATTCCGAAAATGTAGATGTTTCTCTGTCCATGCATCAACAAAATATTCCTTATATGGAAGCCAAGTATGTCGTAGATAATTCAGAGCCCAAGCATATTGTCCAAATTGAACTTCAAAGTGATGCCAAGCTTCAAAAAACAATGAATCAGTAGAAGAATTGATCAAGTTTGTCCATTCAGAAAGAAAAGTCGACCAATCATTCGCGTGTTCAAAGTGGCTCTTACAATAAGCCATAAGGCTTTTCTCAATATGCCAAACACATAGCAAATTCATGGTTCGTGGAAACACAATCTCTATAGCTTTCATCAAAGCTAATTCTCGATCGGTCACAATAACCAATGGTTCACCATCAACCCGTAATAATTTGCTAAAATTTGTTAGTGCCCAAACATAGTCCTCCTTTCTCTCATTCTTCATGAAGACAAAACAACCATAAAATGGAGTATTGAAACTTGAGACTCCAATAATATCAAGTAATGGCATGTTGTACTTGTTAGTCTTGTATGTGCAATCCATTATAAAAATATTGGAGTAAGTCTTCATCAATATAATGGAACTAGGATGGGCAAAAAACAAATGCGTCAAGTGACCATTTTCATCATGTTCAATATCATATATAAAGCCACCTTGACCCAATTCCTCCAATAAAGCTTGGATTTTTGAACGGCCCCCCAAACTTTCTTTTATAATTTTAGCCTTTGTGTTATAAAGAGTGCGAGATATAGAACGAAGATTCAAGTGTTTTGACCTCAATGAAGTGATTATTTGCCTTGGAAGTGCACCCGCTGAAGTCATTTCTTTGATAAGCCTAACTTCTTCTTCTGAAAATCGACGAGCATAAGGGTGTGCCAACAAATCATTTGATGGCTCATGATTATGTGATATATTTTTGAACTCGATTCTCCAAGTACCATCAAGATTCCTTTTTCCCCAAATCTCGAATGGACAATTTATTAGACGAGAAGCACTCTTTCTTTTTCTTTGCTCAATCGGTACATTAGTACCTCTATAAACTCCTCCCCTATCGCACCCAATAATAACATATTTATCCTTCTTGGATTTTCTAATTGTTGCCACATAACCTTGCGAAAAAGCTATACTTCGAACATTATCAAGCAACTCTTCCCGATTTGCATATACTTTTGTTGGAAGATCTAGCAATTCATTATTATCAATTAATTAAACAATTAAAATGCAATTGCAATTATCGAACTATAAAATGACATGAATTCTAGTGGCTCAAGATAGTACCATAAATTATTGATGAAAAATAAATAAACACATGCCCATGTATTTATAACTTTACAAAAGAAATAAGCATATCTAATTAAATTAGATGGGTTCTTTCTTACCATCAAGAATGACGTCCATTAAATTGTATTTCGGAGAAGCTCCATGTTCAATGTTCCTTTCTTGACTTGGACCCAAGCCGTATATCTCATCTGTCCTTGAATTTTCTAGTATATCAGATGATTCTTCCATTGAATATAACAAAAGAAAAAAGTTTTGTTGTACTAGGCAACTATCGAAAAAGAAAGCGTTTGAAAGTGACTGAAGCTGTTTCTCGAATGAGTCTGGCAGGTGCTTTTTAAACTACTAATAAAGAAGGGCTCCATATCTTATAAAGGGTAAGATAGACAATTAATAAGTACCATATCATCCCAGAATTACTTAGGGACAATTTTGTCTGTTTGCATTTAAAACAATCTGATGAGAGTGCTATTATAAATCAAAGGAGTGCTAATAGCGGCGCCCTCTTTACACATCCAAAAGCATCTACGGAAATTCTACAATACTATTGAAATATTAATACGGAAACTATTTGTCCCTACTCCGTGGAACTTCAGTTCTTTTCACTTCGGCCTTTGGATCGAGCTGTTCTTACCCTGCTCATAAAGCAAACAGTTTATAACAGTAAAAGGAAAGTACAAAACTTATTTTAAGGGAAGCACCCTTGATTTGTCATCAGACCTTGGAGCTGTTAATAAGACCAACAATGTCGACACCTTTTTATCAACTTCATCTGGCTGTCCAGCTTTAAAACGAACATAACATTTCTCGACCGAAGAAAATTATTCAAGCAACAAATTAAGACATCTCCAAGCCGCTTGTTTGCTTCAAACTGTAAAGTAAAACAAAGGTGGGTTACTCTCCAACAATTCACATTCTATAGAAAAGTCACCAGAACTATGAAAGTATTTTGATTAACAAGAAGCTAGAACATTCAAGCGATATGACATAATATATTGACAACATTCGTTACTCCTTCCCCGAACAAAGAACAACTGGAGAAAATAATACCTTGCATAATTTTATTCAACTTTTCCTGTCGTAATCATCTCCAATGAAGCTGACAAGATCTGCTAATGTTTTCTTGAGTTCTTGGAGGTATCCACATTCTCAATCCCTTATCAAGCACAATTTGCCTTAATGTCTTGCATTTAAGCACCATCTCAACATCACCCCCACAAATACTATAACAGGAAGCCAACACCAGTGACTCCAGTCGTTCATGATTTGCAAAAGCACGAACCCCAGCTCCAGTAATCATCTCACAACCTGTTAATACAAGCGTTACCAATTCCTCACAATTTTCTGCTATTGCGACGAGAGTAATGTCCGACACATTGATAAGCCATGAAATATTCAGTCTTTTGAGACTTGGAATTGAAGCAACCACCATCCCTCCATTATCAGTCACTTTAGGTCCACACTCGGCCAAATTAAGCTCCTCCAGACAACATATTCCCCGCAAAAGAGAGACCCCAAAATCTGTCACTCTGTCACAACCTGCAAGAATCAATTTTTTTAATGATCTTGAAGAAGACCCGTCAGCCAAAAAACCCAACCCACGATCAGTAATCAACGAACAGCCTTCTAGATTTAAAACTCGAATAAAGTGCAAACCCCTAATCGCTTCAAGAGATTGGTCATCAATCGAATTACACCACCCCAAATCCAACGTGGTCAAATTTTGCGCTAAGTTTACAAGAGTGATTATCCCGTGATTAGAAACATTCTTTCTCCTTCTTAACAACACCTTGGTCAAATTGCAACATCCCTTTGCAAGGGAGCGAACTCCATTATCACCAAAATCACTGAAGTCGGGGGATTCATCAAGCCCATGAAAATATTCACCCCCCCGCGAAGGCTTGAGATTGAAATTGAGGAACTCGATCTTGGGGCACATTTGAGCAATGAAATGGAGGTGGGAATCGGGTATAAGCAATTGGGATTCAAGGTGGAGCAAATTTGGAAATCTGGGTAAGAAACTTTGAAGATCATCGAGGTCGAGAATTCTGATGAAGGATCTCGTTTGGCCTTCGACTCGAAGCCATTGCTTGGAGACGAGAGAGCAGGATTTTCTGTCATTATGGTCGTAGACCCAGTTGAGAATTAAGGCCAATTCATCGTCACCAAGATTTGACATGGTTGATGGTTCTCAACCACACACAGGAAAGTGTGGGAAATGGAGAAAATCAATCAAGAAGTGGGCTATAACTACACGCAAAGGTTATTAGTGTGGGAAATGGAGAAATCAAGAAGTGGGCTATAACTACGCGCAAAGGTCATGTGTTGAATCCTTGAAATAGGTTAATCGACTTGCTTCTTTCCTTTTCGCCCTTTTTCTTTTTTATTTTCTGTATTTTTATTTAACGTTTTCCCAAAATTAGCTCTCACTTTTTATTTATAAGAATCAATATTTTTATTTAACAAACTTTTAACATGCCATGCTAAGGATTGATAATTTCTGGACTTTGAGAAGCTAAAGTACAACTTAAGCTTATCTAAATGCATCATTTTTTTTCGAGGAAACCCCACAAGCGGGTCAAGTGGGCTCACCTCTTAGAGGGTCAAGTGGCTGCACTCCAGCAGAGGGCCAAGCGGCTACACCTCATCACAGAGGCCCTCACTAGTTCTCCATCTATCGGTAAAATCCCGACTGCCCCAAGCTCTTACAAGAGATGCTAGCAAGGAATCGAACCTGGGACCTAACCGAAGCTAAGCCTCACTCTCAATCATCTAGTCACACCCCTTAAAGGCATCTAAATGCATCATGTTAAAAGAGTTTTCTTTTGTTCTACAAAAAAAACCACAAAGTTTGACTATAGGCATCCCCAATTTCAATATTTGGAGGCAACCCAAATTAGTTTCACCTAAAAAATGTAAATCAAAATTTAAAGATTAAAAAACCAATAGTGGAAAAAAAAATTGGCCTAACTAATCGTTACCTTAGGATTTGCTAATAATTCATGCCTCTTTATGTACATATAAAAAATTAGTATGTAAATCTTAACTAATTATGTAAAACTTTTGTTAAATGAATGTATACTAATTAACAAATAAATATGCATTCATCATCAGACATTTCTTTTTTTAAAATGTTCAATTAGTTGAATAATCTTTGTACCTATCACAATATAGAAAAGAGAATATAAGATAATAATAAATTATTATTGTTAAAATTATGAAAACTAAAAAAAGCTAACAAATCATAAAATATAGATTTTACCTTGAATATTTTCAATACCTAACTAATTCTCTTTGGAAAGAACGTAATGCCAAGTTTTTCAAAGATGAAGCCATGGAAGTGGATGGGTTGATAGCTAAAGTCCTCACGTAAATTCAGGAACAACTTAGAGTAAACACTGAGTCTAGGTAAGGCAAGAGTGTTTTCTTTTTTCCTATCTTCTCTATGCAGTTGTTTTTTCAGGTACACAATTTTCAAGTAGACATTAAAGGTATAGTAGGTCACTTCTGCAGCAATCCCTCCACGGTAGACGCTCTGTCTGCCAAGTTTCAGGCCAATCAAAGGCAATTCAATCCAGCAATCCTTTCAACGAGAGCAGAATCCTCTTCAGAAAGCAGTTCACTTTACAATTGCTTCATTTGGTTTGAGTGTTTATCTGTGCTCTCATTGGGAACGCAGCATGATTGGTTCCTTTGCTGCTTGTGTCTGTTGATTGTTTCATTAAGCACTTTCTCCAAAAAAAAAGATTGTTTCATTAAGCATTTAGATGCTTGATGTACTGCCATTTTGGATCCTTTCTTCTTGGTGTTTTCTTTTGCCCCGGGGGTCTTGTTTTCAACTTGCTGTTTTGAGAGTTTTTACTCTCTCTAGCCTAGCTTGTACATACTTTCATTTATTAATTTCATTTTCTTACTGATTTAACAAAAAAAGATATTAATATTAATTTTATATTAAAAATAAACCAACTTATTATAATTGAGAGAAAAATTAAATTTATAATATTTAACATATTGATATTACTTTTAGTTTCTGGATCAATCAGCGTGGAATAGTCCTAGCTTTGCTGGACACTAGCAGGCACATTATAATGGGCAGGCAGCTCAGCCAGCTGAGTTGAGTTGAGTGCGCGCCATTGGGACATTCATACAAAAAATCAACTTATTATAATTAACCCATAATAAATAGCTTTTATTGATATGGAATTCAAATTAACGGCCTTTGACTATTAAAATGATGATTTATGATCCATTATTAGTTGCATTTTTGGATTAGGATCACGTTGTTCTGCTTAATAACTGCATCTAGTCCAAAACTTACAAATTAGAACTTATAAATGACTTGAAAGTTGCATCGGAAATTATAATATTTAAAATGAAAACAGAATTTTTAAAATTTTCAATATTATTTAAAAAATGTCGAACTATTTAGTTAATCTAGGGTGGCTTAAACTTAATTCTTCTCCCTTGTCAAGGGGAAAAGCAATTGTACAGGAAAAAAAAAAAAAGTTTGTTTGACAAAACCAACCAATCATGTCGATATTCGAAAAAGTGAAGAGTCGACATCCAGGCTGATAGATAGGTGCCATTCAAGTTCCCAAAGATGAAAGATTAGGTCTCCAGTCACGCGCTTTCGTTTCCTTTGCCTTCTTTTGTCATACTAGCTCACTTTTACTTGGTCGTCACAAATACTGATTAAAATATTCAGTAGTTTTTTTTAATTTTTAATAATTTATGAAGTAAAATTCATAAATTATCAAACCGTAGAAAAATTATGAAAAGATTATATGAATTTTGAAAAAGATTTAGCATTCATATACAGATTAGGCATCCTACAGCGGCGAAAGCGGCTAAGTTGTAGAACATTCTACAGACATTACAGTGGTGATAGCGTGAGAACGAAGTAATTTCAAAAAGAAAATTACTCACGGTGACCTGGCCTTCCTCAACTGCGGTGTGGTGTGCAGCAAACAACTCAAAATATTTCATTTCAGTACTTGTACCAAATTAATCATCCCTCCGTGTATGCACGCGCGGCCACACTTGACTCGCACAAAAAGAGAAAACACACTCTCCTCTCTCCCTCTCTCTCTCTCCAGCTCTAGTCAGCCACTCATCCTCCTACCTCCCGGAGAAACCCATAAACAAATCTATGGCTTCTATATTCAGAGAGCTGTCATTGGGCCACTCCAAGAGAGAGTCAACACCCCCGCGTCCGCCTCTACCTCCGCCGTTAGAGCCACCGTCTCCATCAAGGCTCTGCCCCACTGATCTCCCATCCCCGCTGGGCGACCTCTCCTGCAACCTTTCGGAATCGGAGCTTCGCGCCACTGCCTACGAGATCTTGGTGGCGGTGTGCAGGACCTCCTCCGGCAAGCCTCTGAGCTACGCATCAAACTCCCCCAATCACAATCACTCGCCTCCTTTGCAGCGCTCTCTCACTTCTGCTGCTGCCAGTCGGATGAAGAAAGCTCTCGGCTTGAAATCCCCAGGTTCTTCGGGTCAGGCTAAGAGCCGACACGCTTTGACTGTGGGCGAGTTGATGAGGACTCAAATGCGGGTGTCGGAGACTGTGGATTCTAGAATTAGGAGAGCTCTGTTGAGGATTTCTGCTGCTCAGGTGTGCTCTATTTCGGAATTTTATGGGCATTCTTATTACACGCGCCTTTGTTGACGTTCCATGGCTTGATCTATTTTATTTCTGATCTCTGTGTCATTCTTTGTATAATTGCAAGAATTGAGCCCACAATTCACTATTTTCTACTAACCTTGATGTTTTTATCGTTCCTTGATCTGATCAGAACGGTGAAGCCAAAAAATACATGAGAATTGAGATCCTTTTTCTGTTTTTGAAAGGCAATATGATTAATTTGAATTGTTTTATGTTTTTAACTGAAAGCCTGTGTATTCTGCGTGTTTTCGTTTCTCACAGAACAAAATTCTTTCAATCCTGTGCGTTTAGAACTTCCCATAGGCTTCTCCACTGATTCCTGTGGATCCTACGGAAGTGTTATTTCTTTTAAAATATTTGTTCCCAATAATCGTAAAAGTGTTTTGGTTTCTTGTCTTCATCTAGCGCTAGTTTATGGATTTGCCATACGAGCGTTGTTTTACATGTTATCACCCTTTATTTATTTATTTATGTGGTTAGTTTGATACTTTTCATCCATGTAGACTGACTGATGCCGATCGCATAAGTCTTGGAATATTATCCAATACCAATTTATTTATTTTTGACGTGTCTTCATTCATTAATTTGGATTTTTCAAATTGAACCGTCCATTTTGTTGTCATTTCTTTCTCTCAAATTGTTGATACATTTGACTGTCCCTTTGGCTCGACTTGAATTCTACACACTATTGCATCATACATGCAATACGTTCACCCCATAGTAATGTGTTTTTCACAGGTTGGAAGGCGAGTTGAATCAGTTGTTTTACCATTAGAGCTATTGCAACAACTCAAGCTTTCAGATTTTACCGATCAACAAGAATATGAAAAATGGCAGAAAAGAACTCTAAAAGTTCTTGAAGCTGGACTTCTTTTGCATCCCCACGTGCCACTGGATAAATCAAATCCTAGCTCACTGCGCTTACGACAAATAATTCGTGGAGCTTTAGATAGGCCTATTGAAACTGGAAAGAACAATGAGTCTATGCAAGTGCTTCGTAGTGCTGTCATGGCTCTTGCTAATAGATCTGATGGCTCTCTGTCTGAGATATGCCACTGGGCTGATGGGATTCCATTCAATCTCCGACTATATGAAATGCTTTTAGAAGCTTGCTTTGATGTATCTGATGAATCATCTATAATTGAGGAAATTGACGAACTTATGGAAAACATTAAGAAGACTTGGAATATACTTGGAATAAATCAAATGCTGCATAACCTCTGCTTTACATGGGTATTATTTCACCGCTTTGTCACAACTGACCAAGTTGAAACTGACCTGCTGGATGCTGCTGATGGTCAATTGGCAGAAGTTGCAAAAGATGCAAAGGCATCCAAGGATCCTCAGTATGCCAAGATCTTGAGTTCTACACTGAGTTCAATACTGGGTTGGGTAGAGAAAAGACTCCTTGCTTATCATGATACTTTCAGTAGTGGAAATATTGAGAATATGCAAAGTATTGTTTCTCTGGGAGTATCGGCAGCTAAGATTTTGGTTGAAGACATATCTAATGAGTATAGGAGAAAGAGAAAAGGTGAAGTTGATGTTGCTAGGAGTAGAATCGATACTTACATCAGATCGTCACTGCGCACTGCTTTTGCTCAGGCAAGTCTACTTTAGTTGATGAGGGGGGTTTTAAGTTAAAACATTTTCACTTAACCTGCTGCAATTTAGCATAATGGCTTCTTTACCTCTCTTTTTTTAAAATACAGAATAAATGATCTTTGAGTGAGAAAGAAACATTAGTTTAAAGGTTTTGGCCTGTGGCCAAATAGCTATTACGGCTTACCTGTTTGCAAAGTAGATAGAAAATTCAGCTTACTTTTACTATTACATTGTGTGATATGGACTTCAAAATGCAATTTGCTTTATATGTTAGGTTATATCTGCAGAAAATCGACATGTTTGATCACTTTGATTCCAATTGTTAGATTTATCTTTTCATTTTATAGGTGATAATTGATTACAGCATATGGTGCAATTATAAGTTCATGAACTAAAACTTTTACTTGAAATGTTTTCCTGTTTATGATAATAGCAAAGTTTTTGAAAGATTTGTTTGGAAGCCTTCAATTTTTAAAAGTTCTTTTAAATTATACCATTGAGGTGTCTGCATATCAAAACATACATTTTACATGTTTACAAGCGTGAAAGGTCCCCATGCATAAATATGGTAGGAAAGAATTGATTGGGGACCAACTTGATACTGCAATATGCAGCCTGTTTCAACCTTGAACAGAGTGAAGACCTTGTAGCTGAAGATCAGCTTGTAATAGCTTATTGAAGTGAACTAGTTTCAGAATTGGCACATGTGGTTGACTCAATTATTACAGGAGCATATTTTCTTTTATAATGGTAAAATTCTTATGAAATTAAAGGACTGAGTGAGATTGGTGTGATGCAAGAAGTCAGATGGAATAGTTCCAAAATGTGTAGGTTTGCTATGACATAATTTGGACTTTAAAAATATGTGTGAAATAAATTTTAATGAATTATGTGTTTAATAAGAAAGTTATGACAAAGTCTAGTTTAATGTTTGTTCTTTTTCTTACATTTTTAAGGAATCAATAGATAACATGTATTTCCAACTGGTTGCATTTTGTTCCTTGAAAGATTTTATGGTAAACATTCATGTTTGAATTGTAATTGTATTAATTTTAGATTTTCAATATGCAAGTTTGTTCATATATTTTAGTTTTTAAAATTTTATTGCATAAATCAACATGAATTGGAAATGGATTTGGCATGGATTTTACAATGAGGGTCATCTTTTTTGGGTTGTACATGGACTTAAGATTTCGTATAGGTCAGGCTTTAGTTGAGGACCACCATTCCATCTTAACTGGGCTTGTAGTCAAGAATAGCATTCATGATAAGTTTCCTGCCTCCGGAAAATGGTTCTGGATCCAACAGTGTGAGAGAGAAAGAACTTTATTGGACTTGCATGCTTTCCTCTTCTACTGTTCATTGATTGGTTATTTGACTGTTCTATTTTTTCGTCCAATAGCGAATGGAAAAAGCAGACTCAAACAGAAGGTCATCAAAAAATCAGCCCAACCCTCTTCCTGTTCTTGCCATCCTTGCAAGGGATGTTGGTGAGCTGGCGATCAATGAAAAGAAAGTTTTTAGTCCAATAATGAAGAGATGGCACCCTTTTGCGGCCGGTGTTGCTGTAGCCACTCTGCATGTTTGCTACGGCAATGAACTGAAACAATTTATATCTGGTATAACGGAATTGACATCAGATGCAGTTCAAGTACTAAGAGCCGCAGATAAGCTGGAAAAAGATCTTGTGCAGATTGCCGTTGAAGATTCAGTAGATAGCGATGATGGTGGGAAAGCTATAATCCGTGAAATGCCTCCTTATGAAGCTGAAGCTGCAATTGCCAATCTTGTAAAATCATGGATCAAAGCAAGGATTGACAGACTAAAGGAGTGGGTTGAGCGGAATTTGCAGCAAGAGGTAGGCATCTGGTACCTTCTTTGTTAGTGTCTAGAATTCAGAGTTCACTAGAACAGTACTGGTAGGTATTTCAAGTTCCCAGTTGTCTCTGTTGAAGGTGTATCTATTTTGCTTGTATAATCTGAGACTGTCATATAAGGCTGTGGGATTGGAACAGCCATAATATTTGGTAGCTTATGTCTTCCCTCTAATTTTGTGATCAAGGTAAATAGACTTTATTCCTCAAGTATTCTCTATTTGTATTTTGTATTTCTCCCCATGCGATGAAACTAACACATGAACTTGTTCAATGGCTCTACTTGTGTAGTTCACTTTTCTTGTATTTTACTTGAAACTTTTCCTATTGTAAACCACCTATTATTTTAAAGAAATTTAGGTGCCTATGATTTTCTCCATAGCTATTTTGACTGGTCATTCGCCAGTGTAACCATAGACATTATTTGTATATGTACCAAATATATACTGTATTTCTACGATGAGTTCACCAAAAGTAAAGTCTGATCTGCCTCTTCTTTTTGAAAACCCTGTCCCTCACTTTTTCTGGCGCAAGAGATCTTTAAAAGCTAAAGCCATGTTTAATGCCTGCATCCATGCCGCTTTTTCATACAAGAGTTGCAATATCTTTTGCAGCAAGCAATCCAAAGCAAAGCCTCTGGTACCTTCTCTGTCCTTAAGCTCAACTTCCATGCCTCCTCCTACCATTATAGTAGCTAGAAATCCAATAATTCTTCTATTTATTCCTCCTCTGTGCTTCTGAAACCCAAACTCATGCTCACTCTACCCCATACCAGCAATTTGAACTCAGCACCTACAAGACAACCCAACTGTCATTATCCCCTAATTACACGATTCAATCTAAGCCATGACCTCTAAGGCACAATATGTATGCTGCAAATTAGAAATCCTTTTTGGACATTAATCTGATGTGGGTTTTGGCCCACAACTTGTTTGATAAGGTTCTATTTTTGCTCCATGGAATCTTGTGCGACACATTGCATGTCATGTGTACTAATGTGGCATGTATATGCACCATGTCTTCGGAATATCTGCGCATTAGAGTCATTGATAGTTTTATCCATAGTCCCTGTGTGATATCTTCAAATAGCTGGAGAGCTGCAACAAACAAAAAATATCCATGATTATAAAATTAAATGAATTAGGATTGTTGCACATTACATGTAGAATTAGGTTCTTAAGAGTTATCCCATACTTCTAAGGAGGCTTACTTTAGATGGAGGTACAGTTTATGAGCAGGAAATGTCAAGTTTTAATAATGCTATAGATGTATTGATTGGATGATTTGTGTCATTATGTAAGGAATTTATGAGAAAAATGGATTTCTGCAAATGTAAATATCTTTCGAATCTAAAGCCTTCCTATTGTCCGTCATAACTTTAACTGCTTTCAACCTCTTTAATTTATACCTTTTCTCGTGTAGCTTTTCTTGACCAAACTTTCTACAATATTATATAGGTCTGGAATCCGCAGGCAAATCAAGAAGGGTATGCTCTTTCTGCAGTAGAAGTGTTGCGAATTATTGATGAAACTTTGGATGCTTACTTTCATCTGCCAATACTCATGCATCCTGCATTGTTGCCTGACTTGGTTACTGGCCTTGATAGATGTCTTCAATATTATGCAACAAAGGCAAAATCTGGCTGCGGTAACTTTCACAAAGTTGAAATAATTTGCCATAGCTTCATACTTTGGTTTCTTACAACTTCAGCCACTCAATCTTTAATGTAGGATCAAGGAACACATATATACCAACTATGCCAGCACTGACAAGATGTACTCTCGGATCAAAGTTCCAAGGTGTTTGGAAGAAGAAAGAGAAGGCAACAAATATTCAGAAGAGAAATTCTCAGGTCGCTACAACAAATGGGGACAGTTCTTTTGGCATAGCGCAGCTTTGCGTTCGCATAAATACTTTACATCAAATCCGAGCAGAGTTGGAAGTCTTAGAGAAGAGAATAATAACCCATCTTAGGAACTCTGAATCTGCTCAGGCAGAAGACTTCTCAAATGGTTTGGCAAAGAAGTTTGAACTCACACCATCTGCTTGTGTTGAAGGAGTTCAACAACTCAGTGAGGCTCTGGGTTATAAAATTGTTTTTCATGATCTATCTCATGTCTTATGGGATGGGTTGTATGTAGGCGAGCCATTATCTTCAAGGATTGAACCTTTTCTCCAGGAGCTTGAGCGGAACTTGGTGATTGTTTCAGACACCATCCATGAAAGGGTTCGTACACGAGTTATTACGGACATAATGAGAGCCTCCTTTGATGGATTTTTGCTTGTTTTGCTTGCTGGAGGCCCCTCCCGTGCTTTTACTTTGCAGGACTCCCAACTAGTGGAGGAAGATTTCAAGTACCTCAAAGATCTTTTCTGGGCCAATGGTGAGGGCTTGCCCATTGATTTAATAGATAAATTTTCAACCACAGTCCGAGGTATCCTCCCACTATTCCGGACTGATACAGAGAGCCTCATAGAGCGATTCAGGCGTGTGACAATAGAAGCATATGGGTCTTCCGCGAGGTCCAAGCTCACACTACCTCCCACTTCAGGGCAGTGGAGCCCAACTGAGCCTAATACTCTACTTCGCGTACTATGTTATCGGAATGATGAAGCAGCATCAAAATTCCTCAAAAAGACTTATAATCTGCCGAAGAAGCTTTAGTGAACTTGAGGTACAGGCATGTCAACTAGAACAAACTGTTACTCACGTAAAGAGCTATATATACAAGGAAAATCTTATAATCATCCTTACACGAGACCAAGGCTGTCAGAGACCACTCTATCCCAGGCTTGGGTGAGCTGGCGGTGGCTTTGAGAAAGGCAATGAATTTGTATAGTATTCTGGAGTCTTACGGCTCCCTGGAAGTGTGTTGGCCAAGTCTTGCGGCTCCCTGCCACTATCCAGGACTGAGGGTGATTAGTGAACGACCTGTAATCCCAAGCTTGTTTGTTTCAAGATTTCGATCTTATCATTCAAGGTGCATCTGAAGCTCGGCTCTTTCTTTTTTGTTTTCCCGTTTCTATTGGTTATACATGTTTCGAGGTTATTGTATTTGTTTGTTCTTTTCTAAATCGATCAATATGCTTACTCAGTTGTATTTCTCTATTAAAAGATCCGGATATAGCATAGGATAATCGTGTTGGTTGTGGCGTCATTTATTAGCTTGTATTGTAAGGCAGGCATTGTCTATTCTGGTAAAAGAGACTATTCTTTTCATCAAATGTTATAACGTGCTGATGATATTTACAATGTGGTTGCTTGACAGCTTCTTTCCTGTATAAAAGTCTTGTGAAAAAATATAATATTATACACGCAACTGGATTGCGCGTTGTGTAAGAAACTGGCATGACGACTTTTTTCTTTGGAATTAAAGACACATTGGCTTTTCTTTACACTATAATGTATCTGAAAATGTTCCCATTGAATAGCTGATGCATGCATGAACCCGCAGGCGTTACATGTCAGCTAAATTACATTTTTAACTGTTTTTTCCTACTCGTTATCCATTGTGATGCTCTCAACCTCTACAGGCATCTTTATGCGCTCAATTTCTTATATATGCGAACCTTTCTAAAGAATTCAAAATAAATAATTAGTCATATGTTGAGTCATCATCCTTCAAGTCTTCTATTCTAGTTTTACAACACATAGAAATGGTAAGTTCCTTGATAAGTGGGAATTGAAGAAATCAACAAGTTGGCAAACGGCCAAAAAAAATTATGGGTAGAAACTCTCAAATGGACAAATCAAATGCTTCCTCAGCTAGAACATGCTTCAACTGACCCGCCAATTTAACTCCGCCTAACAAAATATTGTACCAGTAATATTAATCGGTTAACCCAGAATGTCAAGTTAATCTCTAGTGACTATTCGGTAAATCATTGATTTGCACCTCTATCACGTAACTACTAAAGGCACATAATTTCACATCGTAGTTGTACAAACATGTCAAATACAATCATATACAGGATACCTGTAGTCCCAATCAGCAAAGCTCCCTGAAAAAGTTGCCTGCCCACAGAATAATAATTGCTCTGGTGATCGTGAGCTATCCATTCTCATCATGGACGCTTCCAAAATAAGGATGAAAAAGTTTGGGGGCTGCTAATGCCCAGCACCATGAGGGAAAGAGCCAAAACCCCCATGCTCCCCATTCATTCAAGTCTTAGAATTGCAGAGCGTCATTTTTCCTCCAGGATAGCGCGTCCAAGATTGGTTGCAAGAGCTAGTCTCACAGAGTTAATGGCCTGGGGTGGCAAATCAGCTTCAACGAAATCTGGGCGCAGCCTCGCCATGGACAGCTCTTGCAGTTTATTCAACAAAAGGTTTGTTTGAGAAACATTCAACAAAGGTTGTTCACGCCAGCTAAGCAACTTCAACTGCAGTGAATTACCCTCAAAAGTTACTATACAGTTTCAGCACAAGAAGACAAATTTACCACTTGCCTTCTCCAAGAGACCACTTTCAGAACATAAAAAGGCTTACCGAGTCATAGAGAAGAGGCAACCAGAATCTTTGAGGAGTAGAAGGATTCTTCATAAGCTGCAGATTCAAAAAGCAGAAATTACTAAAAAATACCAATGAGGATAGCAAAATCCAATTTTATGTTCTTATTTCAATCCAGAATTTTACAATGTGCCCTTCAAATGAGAGGACATTTGAATCAAGGAAGCCTTTTCACACCAACAAACTCTAAGGAATAAACTAAGTAATAAAATTGTATCAATCGCACAAAATCTGTAGTATTGCACACACCGACATAAGTGATTCTACAGCTTCTTGAGCAGCAATTACAGTTTTTCCATGATCAAAGTGTTGAAGGGACTTCTTCAAATCCCTGTACCTGCATCATGGTCAAATATTAGAGAAACATTAACAAATGGAAATAAAGAAAAGGAAAAAGGAAGAACATATGGTGGGTGGCCACTCTTACAAAAAATTACATACTTATGCAGAAACTCGAGGCCTCCAGCATGCTTGGACTCTGAACCCAACAACTCAACTAAGCCCTCCCATTGCTGTATGGCAGAGGAAAATGTGCAATTTCAAGATTATAATTCCAAAAAATAATCAAGAATGAGCATAAGGACTTTTAATTTCAAATATGCTGACTGGTCACTTCCATGGATATCAATAACAAATTACCAGGAAACATTCCCCAGAGATTGACTTTCCAACATAATCAAATAATTGCTGGGCAATCCTATTAAGACAACGTTCATCGTGAGCTTGCTGAAGCCAAAAGACCCCAGACCCTTTCCTACCATGCTTCCAGTGGTACACCCCTGCTATCTAAACTTCAAATAAACTAACCGTTAGCTTAAATGCACTTGCAACATAAATTTACTATAAAGAGGTTCTCAGTTGTTTCATATGCAAGTCCTATGTTATTTCAACAAATGCAAGCAGAGAAATCCGCAAATGCAATGTTACATGACTTGCTATGTTCACTAGTAGAAAGCACCTTATTCTACATACCTTCATAATATTCGTACTGACACTATCAAGGTCATAAAGACGACAAATCTCTAAATTCTGCATAAAGCACATCACGATTGACAATGAATAAAATGTTCAGTAGAGAAAAAGGATAAGGAGAGACAAGAGAAACAGATGAATAGGCAACCTTAAGCAGAATTTTACTGTCTTGAATAGGCTGCCTATTCAACAAAATTTCTAACAACCCCATCCCCTGCTTTATACATGATGCTAGATAAATTGGAGCAATCTGGGAAAAGAAAAGAAAAAGAAAACACAGGTAAAATATGAGAAATATTGCAAAGAAAGTTTACATAAATGACAAAATAAACTTAGGTGCATGAAATAAGGTCCATAAGATAATTTATATAACGATTCTACTTTGCCATCTCAAAGGCCGAAAAAGCAAACATTAAGCAACAAATCTGAATCCTGATACATAACATCTTTCAAGACAAGGGCGTTGTATGGGAAGAAAATCACTTCACCTAATTAGCCTCATCAAAAATTCCTTGTTCTCTGTAAGATGCTGTTACTAAGTAATTGTGAAATAGCTTCCAAGATGAAATTCAAATCTCTCAAAATTGGCTACTTGCTAAGTTACATTAACAACATGATGAAAATTAGTAACACTAAATGGCAATTCAACAAAAGTAAATAATTTCTGTAAACGATCTCAAAATTGTTGGTGTAAATTGCACTAATGTCCTTAAGGAATTACATCATTCCGTGTAACTACTTTGTCCAACATATAGTTCACTCTTTGAAATTGTATATGAGAAATGGAATGCCCACACACATATTCCAAGCATATATCCATCCCAATGGGTGCCCAAATGCTTGTAAAATGATGGACAATATATGAAAGATTTGGAAATAATATCCGTGCACAGCAGCTTGCACTTACTTGCCAAGTCAAGACATGAGAAGAGAGAACTTGTGCATAAATGAGCCGATGGAGCTCCTCCATGCTGATTTCTCCCAAGCTATGACGTTCTTCATGCAAAAGAATCCCTGCCTGATTGCTCTCAGCAGTTAAGAGCTCTATGGCATGAGACACCATCCTGCAATGAATGAGCCACAAGAAAAATATTATGAACAGGAAATCATAATTGAAGCCACATGTTCCCAGTTTCAAGTCTAACTTCCATAAATTTGTGCTCCAGGACGTTGACAGAATAACTTAAACAACTGAAATACAACAACAAATGAAAAAAGGAAAAGAATAGCATGGCAAGATGAGATTTTGAAGCAACTCACCAGGGCCCAAACCCTCTTGAACATTCTGCTAGTACAACCTGCAGTTTATTTGAAAATTTCCAGTCAATCTCTAAAGAAACCATAGAATAATACAATAGAGCCCTCATACAAGCAGGCTGATTTACAAAGCTCACCTCAGTATTTTCCCCAAGAATTCCAATTAAGAGTCTTGCCAACTTATCCGGACAGGATGTTGGTTTCAACTGAAGGCACTTTTGAGCTAGGTTGTACATGTTTTCTAATCCCTTATCCAAGAAGCCAAATTAAACAATTAATTCCAAATATTTACACAGCCAAAATTTTAAAACTCCACCTAACTAAAAATGATTCTGTTCTCTTCCAATTCATAGACACTTACTCTAGTTAAGGGCCTTATGTATAGAAAATGAGATATATAGAGTTCTATCCAATGATATGTGGCACTGCAGAGAACGTTCAGGTTTCCCAGCATGATCTGAAGCATATTTCTCAAGCCCCCCCGAGTCGGACGATGAGTACACTGAACCCAGAAAGCACTGGAATCCAACTTAGTTACTTGTGCCCGCCATCTTTCCCATGCCTAAGTAATTAAAAGATATGTGGTAAGGTAATTTAAATGGCATTACATCAGAAATACCAAAACAGATAAAAGGGAAGGTAGGACAACAAACAAAATATAATGCATTAGTAAGTCCCTGAACTTTGTGCATTTTTGAAATTAAGAACCCAAATTCAGCTTCATGCAATTTAGCACAGAAAATTACATGTAAGCATGGAGTTTAAACACACACAAATATATAGACTTGAGAAGCAACCCAGTTATGATGTAATATACGACATAATTGTCATACAAACTCTCTCACATGCCACTGTGACTGGATATTAGTTGGATTGAAAATTGAAACTGTGTACCGTATTGAAACAAAGTAAAAATTTAGACAGAAAGATTGCACAAACCCATAAACTTTTGGTGCTTCTTGATCCATTAAGCCAAGGGGAAAAGGAAGTTAGAAAGGAAAATATATGAAACATAACAGCACAAATTTGATGTATTCTTATCCAAAGATGCAAAATTACCTTCATAAAATCAGGCTTGGCTTTGAAGCATTCACCTGATTCGCCAGCTTCTATTTCTGGACGCATGCGTGGCATCTTTGAAACGAGAACAGCAACTGCCTCCACAAGACCATTCTCTATCTGAACCAAATGACAGAAGTAAACATGAAATTCAGTCCATCCATATTTGTCTTAACTACCTACTCACACAATTTTGTAATTTGAAGCGAGAAAACCCAGACTTTTAGTGAAATTAATATCAATAACTTCTAATTGGTTAACATATCAAGGGAAGGAAGCAGGAGACAAAATCTCCCTGCATTTTCTTATGGAACCTCAATTCATACGTACCAGGTTATTGTCTCTGTTACTGGACAAACCTCAAGACAAATACCAACAAGAGATTGATGAATGCAGACAAGCAAGAATGAGATTAGCTTAATTTTTAACATGTTACAGTGTTTAGTCTTCTTGTTATTTACCATAGCTGTTTCTTTGATAGCCAGTTATTGTCAATCTTATGCTTAAGAGTCCAGAAGAGAAGGCCAAAACGAGCTTAGGTATGGCTCGTATTAGCTTAGCTGCAGTTAATAGGCCAATTTGGTTTCCTCTCTAGCTGACACTTAAATTAGCATTCTTCCTAATAGGAGCTGAATTAGTATATAGCTATTTCAATATTAAATTCCAATAAACGCAGCAGCTCTAACTTACAAATTAAGGCGTTCTTATAAAGCATTAGCATATTTCTTTCCTCCGTACATTAATGAAAGTCAAGAAAGAGAGGTTCCCAACTGTCGAGAAATCAAACCAATAAAGAAAGAAGTTTTTACTCTAAGACTGACTAAATGGCTCACAGGCTCTGATATCATCTCAAAAAATCATTCAACTTAATAGGATGAACTGTTGGATAAGATCAAAGAATAAATAAGGTATTACTCTTACAACTAACCAAATGGCTCACATGCATTTTGCAAGAACTGGATTTATATGCGAATAGAAGTGCACTTTACTCAAAAAGCAGCAGTAATTCTAACATCTATCAAAAAATATAGAAATCTAAATAGGTACTAAATTAAAATACAGATTATAAGCTTCAAATACACAAAAGCATCTGAGTATTCTGCTGAGATACAGAATTTGCACCAACCTCTCTTTTCCCAATTTGATCCAAATGATAAGATCCATGCAAGCGCAACAATTTCACCTGCGAAGTGAAGATCAGTCATCTTACTTTATATCACTAACTGTATAAGCATTTAATTGTTTTTTAGAGGAAAAAATCATTCATGTATAGCTAGCTTTTTGGTATAATGGGAAAAAAGTCACCGAAAGCCAATAACAGCTTCCAACATTAAAGGCCACAATCCCAAGCTGCTTACCACAATCTCTAACCACCCAACTGCTAATGCTGATGCTAATACCTCCCAGTATGTAGACTCATCCTCAATGATCTGCAGAAAAACCTTATTAAATCTAGTAATAATAGTGAATCAAAGAAAAAGTATTTTCAAAGAGTCAAAATTCAAGACAATAAAGAGACCCTTTGTGCGTGAATGCCTTCATGAAGAACTCTTTCAACTTAGATTGTAAATATAACGATTAAGAAATTATGAAATTTTCACTAACATGTAATAAGCACTAAATTTACAAGAGGAAATACACCAATGATCAGGTAGAGTGTCATGTTAAGTACCAAATGCTCCAGATTATCCGAATAAGATGACAAAAAGACACAAAATCCAACAACATTATCACAGTGAAGAAAGTAAGAGCATTACTTCAGTAGTAATAATAATATGTTAATGTCAGTTAAAAAGTATAGAAAAACTCTGAACTTCAGCTACTTAGAAGTAAAAATCTCATCTCTGCACTTGAAATTTAATGAACCAAATTCAATTTTAATTGCTGACTAGGAAAATGGAAAGAAATGAAAACATAAGTCTATAAAAAATAGATCCAAACCTGTAATTTGATTAATTGGCTTTGGAACTCCACAAGTTTGGAATGGACAGTTGTCTGTGTACTTGATAGGAGGCTATCATAATCCTACCGTTAGAAGTAACCATAAGATCAACAGGAAATATGAAGAAAAGGTTCCAGTTAGCACAATACGAAAGCAAAAGGCAGTAAGGAAGAAAAGAGCAATGAAGGTAATTACAGCTAACCAATCGACAAGCCGCTCCGGTAGCCATGCTTTAGATAGCTTGTCGGCATAAAATATTTCCATCAGCTCCCATGCAGCCTTCACAGAAGTTGGTGCCTCACGGTTCTGTACTGAAAATTCAGACAGTCATACAGAGAACTAATTGTATACGAAAGAGGATCTTAAACACATAAGCACATTGTGTA
>JAOSBP010000008.1:19402041-19414092 GCA_027563825.1 Erythroxylum mucronatum
GCGATACGCGTAGAGAGCTGCCTCTAGCCCAGGAAATGGAGACTCGCGAGATTGGGGGCTTAAGGCCATGATGGAGCGGATAAACAACAGCGGCTTCAGCACACGGGAGGAACGGTACCAAAGCACCAGAGACCGAGTCTGACGTGCCTCCACCGAGTTCCGACGAGACGGCCAGCATTTAGAGTCGGAGAAAGGTTTAGGTCTTCGAGAAGGTAGCTCGCAACTGAGGGAGCGAAAACATTGAAATTAGGAGAATCAAATTATAACGCCCAGTTAATCGTTCGCAGCGTTTCGTTTACTTCGTCTTTCACCTGGTTTGTTTTTAATTTTCAATTTTATTTTTGTTTAACACTCACTTTTAGTTAATCTGAATAACAAATTTAACATTACCTAATCTTTTTAAAATTTTATAATTTAGTATCAAATTTTTACAAGTTTTAATTTAATAAATAATTTTTAAAATTCATAAAACTCATATCAGAAAATTATTTTATCGATGTGGTGCATCAACCAATGTTATATTATATCAAATTTGGTACTGGATTTAATTTTAATATAATACTGTATGGATACAGGTTAATACCGAATATCATTCAAGTAATTTTAAAATTATAAATTAAATTTTAGAAATTACAAAATAGTCCCTATATATTATATTATATAATTTCAACTTTATTTTAACCATATCTCTAAAAATTATAATAATATAAATTTGATAGACCAACTATCTTTGTATTCTTATTAATATTACTTTTCACATATTTTTATATAAATAATAACCATTATTAATATAAGAAACAAGATTATTTAATTTTCATACAGATATAAAACTAAAAATAATATCAAATACTTAAAATGTTGCAATTAATTACATCAAAACTTTTTATAATATGAATAACATAAGTCTATAAGCATAACAACAAGAGTTTGCGTCGAGGAACACAGTAAAATAAAAGTAAGTCCATAAACAAACACTCATAATTAAAAGTTTTATATTTATATTACATATATAGAATTTAACATATACATTATACGCAAGCGAAATTAAAAAGAAAAGAGAAATATGAAAAACTTGAAATTTCATTCAATGGCAGATTCGTTCAAAGCACATTGACTATAATTTTTATTTAGTACAAAGTCGTCATCATTAAGGGAAGTCTCGTCATCACCATTATTGAAACTCATTGTATCAAATGATATGCAATACTTTCTTATTCAAGATTATCTTCCAAATCACTCTCATCTTTAAAACTTTGTTCCTCAAAAATCAAATGTACTAAAATATAGATATAATCAAGGCAAATCGGATCTATAGAACTACCTATTCTATTAAGAGTCCTAGTAAAAAAATAAAATAAAATTATTAAGAAGTTATGAGAAATTATATTCAACTTAATGATAATAATAATATACATCTTGCAAAGCTTTAAGTTATATCAAACAAATACCAAATTATTTGATATTTTGTGTTTCGATATTTTTTTTTTGGAAAGGATGAATTTAATTATGTGCAAATCTTTCATAGTAATTTGCACTAACATATTGACTAAGAATTCAAATTACAAACCTTAGCAATTCTAAAATACCACTTTCAAATTAGTTCTTCTAAGTAATTGTAAGACAACAAAAGTAATCTTATAAACAAAACAAAATGATGATTAATTTTAAAAAGTAACAAAAGAGAAGAATTGTATACTTGGATTAAGTTTATCTTTTGATATATTGTAAGGGGTCCAAAATCACCTCATGCATCCTTCTATACTACCATTTGTGAATTAAGCAGATCTTGCATCTTCAAATGTGAAACAACTGTTGTGA
Organism: Erythroxylum mucronatum; assembly: GCA_027563825.1. Lineage (NCBI taxonomy): Eukaryota > Viridiplantae > Streptophyta > Magnoliopsida > Malpighiales > Erythroxylaceae > Erythroxylum > Erythroxylum mucronatum. Next base: position 19,403,860 of record JAOSBP010000008.1, read on the forward strand.
TAGTTAATAGGATTCTCCTATTAATTTCAAATTTTATTGTAAAACTTGGTCTAAAATATATATTTGGAATAATGGAGAGTAAATTTATCTTTTCCATCTTTCATTTATTAATACAAAATTAGGTACGTATAAAAAAGGCTATTTTTTATATTGGTATTCTCCTTCGTCCTCTCTATGACACCATAAAAGTAACTAACTGTTGTCTTCTCATCACTAACAACTAGACAATGCACTCTCACCAAAAACTAACAAACTTTGATGTCAAATTAACAATGGGATCAAATTTATAATATTAAAGTATAATTATAAAAACCTCTACTCGATTATTAGACTTGGTATATTGTGAGATACAACTTATTTATCATTTGTAAACATTTGTTTTAAATCTTTCTTCATTTGAACAAAACATTAAATTAATAAGAAATTAGTTATAAACCTTTTAATAATAGGACGACACAAATTATTACCATTGATGAAATCCTTTCTCATCAAATTTGAAACCCATGTGCAATTTTAAATGAAAGTAGTCACTTTTTTGCTTTCTAACACAATTTCATCAATGATAGGAAAGTATCTAGCATCTCCTATATTTTTTTTTATTAGGTCAATATACTGTGCAATATAAGGAGTCCAATATAAAGAATTGTTACTTTGTAACATCTTCTTAGTTGCTTTATAAGTAGCACTATTGTTAGTGATGAACTGTACAATATTTCTAGATCCAATTTTATTCACAATTTCATCAAATATCTCTAACAAAGTATCAATATTTCTTACAGGGCCAAAAGAATTAATAGACTATAAAAATATCAGCCATTTAGTAAAATAAACCAAAAACTTTAAAATAGGTTCCTATCTTTTATTTGTCAAACCATCACAAATGATTGAATACCCATAAGTTGCTCAAGTCATTCTTTTTATCTCAAATAACTTCTTATTTTATAAATAAGCTACTCATAAGATTACCTTTATAGTCTTCAAATAAAGGAACATTATATCGTAGACTATAGAAAGCAATAGCATCCACTATAAACTAATAACAATAAACCTGAGCAACATTGAATGACACACCTGCATCACACTACCATGTACCTATTGCCATCTCTACATTATGAGCTACTTATTTAGATTGTAATGCACTATGAATTGAAGGTTAATTTTAGGAGTTCTTCATGAAACAAAAAAAATTAAGCACTTTTCTTCTTCTCTTCCTTACATCAGTTACAAATACCTCTTCTTGTTAAATAGGAAAACCTCCTTTAGCATTATCTGTATCATCATAACCACCGCAAAAAGAACTTTTACTACCAATTTCATAGTTCAATCTTTGTCTTCTTTCTGTTTCATTATGTTACTCTTTAAGTAAAGTTTTTATTTGCCATTTTACATTATTACCAACTTTCTTACAAAGCTTCACATTACCTTTAATCTCACCTAAATATTTCTTCAATATGGTGATCCCCCCTGTTAGGTTCTGATCATGCATCTCATACATAATATATATCAAATATACGCAGCGGAAATAAAACAGAACCTCCAAAACTAGATCTACTCATACACATAGATATAGAAAAACAAACACATGAAATGTAAGATATTTACATATCTTTCTAATGATCTTCTTCGTTCTTTAATCTTCTCCGCGTTGGGTTGTTGTAAACCACAACGATCAATGCATTATTATAAGGGTATCAAAATCTATATTTGCATTCATATATGCAATTCATGGCTTAACATTATTAGAAGGATCAAAATCAGACTTGTATAATCATATTATACACATATGAGCAATGAATATGCATACAAATCATTTATGTACATGTAAATTTTCTTTCAAAAGCATTATACTTAATCTAGGTGTTTGAAAACTTTCATACAGAATCATAAAGGTTCGGGTAAGATGCGGTAGAAATTAGAAATAAAAACAATGTCACAGTCGTAATGGACATTCTCTCCATTCGTACCACTATTTGTTCCTTAATATTAATATAGAAAAAATCAGAACTGAGTTTCTAGTTCTTCTAGAAAATTTTTACCCTATGTCTATAGTTTCTATAGCACTAACAGTCAGACCATTTGGACTTCTAAATCATGAGATATAGGCAAAATATCACAAGCTGCTCCAAAATAAGGGTAGCATAAGGTCACCTTTTTCAATCTCAATTTCCAAGGTCATAGAGCCCGAATTAAGTTAGAGTCCCTTCTAGAGATATTTATCTCTGTCTTAGGTTTAATATGAAACTGAAATCACATAATCTGGAGGTTTGTAGAATGAGTTATGACTCAAAAAATAATGACTGACTCAAACAATCCCTAGGCAAAATTCCACTACACGATACTCTCTTGTCATATACAACCCAGTTAATGGTAAGTAACACCAAAATAACACCAAAGAAACATCCCAGCAACCTTTACACATCTAAATGAATTGTTATTATTCATTCAATCATACGCAAATACATAAATCAACTAAGTGAAGTCCCAAACCTTAAAATTGGCAAAATAGTTCTTCTAATATTTTTCCTTCCCTTCCTCTTTGGCTTTGCTTGAATCACCAAGTGAAAAATGATGGAATGAAGAAGGTGAAATGGAGAGGAGAAAAATTTGAAGTTAAGCCATCAAAGTTTCATCCATCTCCCCTCTCCATATGCCTTTTCATGAATTTTCTAGTCTTAGACACATGTTTCAATCCCATTGAACCATATGTCACAACCCTATTAGACCATGTGTTACAATCCCATTTGATGGACCTCGAACTTTCCTATTAAATGAGAAATTGGTGGTGATTATTTATATGTAAAGATGAAATAGAAAAGATGGTTTAGGTACTCTAGCAAGAAAACCCACTCACGTTTCATGATTTCGCAAAAGTTGGATTCCGGAAACAAGCGGTGTCCAACATTTGTGATATCAGAGCAAGCGTTGGACTCTGGAAACAAGCGGGGTCCAACATATGTGGCTTGAAAGCAAGAGATGGGTTTCGGAATCAAGTGGTGCCCAACACCATTGGACCACGTGTTACAATGCTATTGGACCACGTGTTACAATGCTATTGGACCATGTGTTGCAGTGCTATTGAAAAATGTGTTACAATTCTATTGGACCATTTGTTACAATTTTATTGGACCACATGTTATAATGCTATTGAACGCACATGTTTTAATCTTATTGGTCCATGAGTTGACTTTACGAAAGTTGCATATTGGTCATTCTTCTTCCTTTAGTTCCCACATTAGCCTATAATCTTATCAATTTATTTCATTCCCCTATGTATTAAGTTTCTAATGGCATAAATTTCATGTAATTTGGTTAATTATATCGGGAGTTATACCCCAAAAACTACAGACTGTTTCAAAACAAGGACAATAGCCAGAACTCAACTTCAAACAGAATTCAAAACTCTTAAAGGCAGAATCAGATTTCGATTCCTTCATGAAAGTTTTATATCTATGTCTATAGTTTAATCTCCAATTGAAATTATCCAATTTGGAGGTCTACATGCCACGATATGGCCAAAATACATAAATCTGTTTAGTAGAACCTATCCATTCAGTGAGGTGCACATCCCAAATCAACTAACTTCGGCCTGATCATGCAAGAGAAACACAAAAAATACATCCAATTTAACCAAAAATATCTCATTTACTTAAGGAATACTTCTTTTATCAATTCCCGTCACATCACATTCATAAATCCAAGAAAATATATCAAAAATTCCCATACAAATTTCACGTCTAAGTATGTATGTTCATGTCGAAGCGAGCAAATTATCCATTTACCCTTATCTTTTATATTAAGTACCATTATATCTCTTACTATACTTAGATGAACTTAATTCATTATGTTAACTTCTTAATACACCCTAGACATATTATAATACTTCCATGGTATATATTGGGGCATTACACATATTCATTAAGTTTATTTTTATTGAATTTTGTGAGTTTAGCATGTATGAGTGTTAGCCCAATGGTAAAGCTTGAGTGATTGCACCTTGCTTTTTGGTTACAATCCGCCACAAGCTTAGTAAAGTTGGCTTGGGTTTAGGACATGATAATACATATTAAGATGATATGTATTATAAAGTAATACTCTATAGAGTTCACATTGTTTATATTTTAAAGAATAATTTGTACATCTTTATGTTGATGATGATGTCCAAAGTTTAAAATTTTCTTTCAAATAACTTATTTTGAAAATTAAGTTGTTATATAAAGACAAATTTTGTGACTAATTCTTTTTTAATTGTACTACTTCTGTTAATGAGTGTTTTTTAAAAAATAACTAGATCTTTAATTGTAATAAAGCTTCTTATCCCTTTAAATCTTGGGCCAATAAATGGGACGCTAAATATTATTTAGTTATTACTTTAAAAAACTTCATTTTGTTATTATTTTGCTAATTTTATCGATGTAATAATTTATTTTAGTTTTTCTCTTAATTAAATTATTTGGGTATATAAGAAATAGTGAAGTGTTCAAAAATATTATCTTTTCTGGTTTAGTAGAAAATTCAAATTAGGTTAATTAACTAAACAAGTTACATATGACTCTTACACTATCTTATTCATAATTATCTGAAAATTTTATAAACCTTTTAAAGCACATCCTTCACATTTTCTATAACAAATTAGACAACTTTGAAAAGGTATCGAACTTAACTAAATGTAATGAATGGTTAAAATCATCTTATGATATTAGATGTAACAAATAATGGCTTGATTTTTTAATTTCCTATTTATCTTGGTAGTTTAATCTCAATACGAGTGACTAAAAAAGCAATTGAAAACTTTTGAGAGAATTTGAATCCCATTGTCAAGTTCCAACACGCATGTCAAAAATTGTAAACTTTATAAATTTCTTTAGATAAAGTATATTTTTATTATATAGCTTAAGGTAAATTGTCAAAACAAACTTAAGTTCAATTTTAAAATTTTTAGTATTTCGATTCCTTTTGTATCCATCTTTGAGATTTTATTTTTTATTTTATTTTACTTCCTAAATAAAATACCCTAAGGACCCTAAATTTGATTGTTTAACTACCCTGATGCACGACCAAACACTAATAAAGATACAAAAATAAGAGTTACTTTAGTCAAATACAATCCCTTAGAGCAAACAAAGAACATTTTTTCCACTATCTCTAGGAGAACTTCAAAGAGGAAAAATAAAGGTCTTGGCTCTAAAACAAACCCATTTAATGTCAATAGTTACTTACAATTTTAGAGGGCTTAATTATCCTAATAAACAAATTAGAATTCTGAGCATAATACTTCTGGTAAAGAGCAGATAATGCTCCTACAGCTCCAAGTATGATCTGCTAGAAATGCCCATTTTCATCCTTGAACTAGTGTTCCAACTTTTTTTTGGCTTCTGATATAAGAAATATATATATATATATATATATATCAACGTATTAAAAGGCCAGGCTTTATACCAGGAATAGGCCATATTTTAGCTTCTTTCATAACCAGCGATGTATATTTTGTAACAAAAGACCTAGATCTATTGAGCATATCTTATTTAAATGTTAGCACATAAGGCCAATTTAGAACAAGTTGTTATGCCTCAACAACATATCACGTTTAGTACATAATTGGAATCGAATAATTGAATAGGAAAGCAAGATTCAATTTAGTTATAAAGGATCCATATAGATGGTTGGAGCAACCTTAAGTTGCACCATCTATGCGAAATATGAAAGTATTCTAAGACAAAATATTACCAAAGAAACTGTCGTATGAATGAGAGAATCTTTAATGGCAAGAGGTTTCGTAAGGAGATAATCGCAAGAGGGCATATTGAGCTAAAAAGTAGCTAAATCAACCTCTGTAATGCTCTCCACATTCCATAGTGTATGTTGACCTCTTATTCTTAATGATAGTAGTTTTAGTTGATTAACTTAGTAACCTGGCTTCATTAATTGGGGTCTCTTGGCATTACCTTTCTTTGTAAACACTCTTTATGCTTTTGGCTCTTATAATTTTATTCTTTACGTTTAAATTGAGTGTGCTTGAGTTTTATTTATTTATTTTATAATTATGGGATAACAACTAAATTAGCCTATATTTGGTTGGGATTATACCAATAGAACTTTTGTTAGTAGAGCTTTTTTTTGTAGATCTTTTCTAAGAAGAACTTTTCTAAGAAGCCAACTGACTGTTTTTCTGTCATTTAAAAAAAAGCTTTTTTGAATGAGCTTCATAAAGTATACTGTTTGGCAACATAAAAATAAAAGGTACTTTTAATTTTGACTATATTTTATTTTGTAATAAAAATTATTTATGCATATATATATTGTGAGATGTATACAAAAGAAAATATTGAGAACGATAACAGTAGCTTGAAGGCAATATGTATTACTGGGAATTGATTGGCAAGTTTTGGGTATACAAAGTAATCTCAGCAGAAACACTGAGGGAATGAGAAGAGAAAAGCTAATCACAGAGTAGTGCTCAGCGAAGAGAAGAAGACCAAAACAATACAAGCAATATCGTGCCATATCCTTCCTACCTCTAGGTACTTATAGTTCTCCTGTAACTAATTCTTCTAACAGAATTTATTCCAACACGTAGTCATCTAGAACCACTGCTCCCCTTTTAACTCGCTGTGACCTTCGGAGGGCTAACGGTCTTTCTGCTGGATCAATTGCCTTGGGTTCTATTGGTGGAGTAAGGCTCGTCACATTGCTCACTCCTGCAAAAACAACCTTGTCTTCAAGGTTCCAGGCAGAGTATGTGCGCCGAAACTCGTTAGTTGGCATCCAGGTGGCGGTCGCGGTGTCCATGCCTTCCCATTGGACTAACACTTGAGGAACTGTCTTTCCTGCAATCTCCAGCGTTCGGGTAGCCAAAATGTGGGATGGTATGCGCTATGGCTCGTGGGTAGAGTCGATAAGAGGTAGAGGAATACTCTGGGTAGGGGGACTGCCGACACATTTCTTTAAAACTGAGACATGAAAAACGGGATGGATTCTTATGGAGGGAGGCAAGTCCAATTTGTAGGCCACCGTGCCGATTTTCTGGAGGACCTTAAATGGACCAAAATATCGCTGCCCAAGTTTCTGATTGTGATGCAATTTGAGGGACAGCTGTCGATAGGGCTAGAGCTTGACAAAAAGCCAGTCGCCAACGTCATAAGAGACATCCTATCGATGTTTTTCGGCTTGATTTTTCATACGGTTTTGGGCCTTAAGCAAATTCTCCTTAAGTTGCGCCAAGATGTGGTCACGCTGGGACAGTTCTTCATCCACTGCTGTGAGTTTGGCAGTGTCGGGAATGTACCGTATCAGTGTAGGTGGTTCCCGACCATAAAGGGCACAAAATGGAGTCATCCCTGCCGAGCTATGGTGGGAAGTATTGTACCAATACTCAGCCTAAGGGAGCAAAGGGACCCAAGTGTTTGGAGTTTCCGCAACAAAACAACGCAAGTACATTTCCAATATCTTGTTCACCGCTTCAGTTTGGCCATCGGTCTCGGGATGGTATGCCGAACTTAAAGCCTTCGTCGTACCTTGGAGCTTGGTTAATTCCTCCCAAAATTTGCTCAAAAATAAGGGATCCCTGTCACTTACGATTTTCGTTGGTATACCATGCAATTTCACAACGCCATCCAAGAAAACCGATGCCAACTTGCGACTATCAAAATGATTTCGTAGGGAAAAGAAATGAGCAAACTTTGATAATTGGTCAACGACAATAAAAATGACGGTTTTTCCAAAAGACGGGGGAAGGCCGGTAATAAAGTCCATACTTACCTCCTCAAAGACTTGATCCGGCAGTGGTAATGGTTGGAGTAAGCCGGCCGGAGATAATTGGGAAGATTTCATAGTCTGGCAAATGAAACACTCCTTCACAAAGCGATGTACATCTCGCCGCAGGGAGGGCCAATAGAAATTGGCCGCCACTCGGTGACAGGTGTGAGTGACCCCAGCATGTCCTCCAATGACGGAACAGTGGAAGTCTTCAAGTATGGCTATCCGTAAGTGAGGAAGATTAGGCACTACCAGTCGTTTGCGGAAGAAAAGTAATCCATTATGGATCAGATACTGATGATAACGGGGGTCGTTGGTAGTCACTTTCTGCCGGAGGTGAAGTAGTTCTGAATTGGTGGCATTTAAGGCTCAAAATTTGTCGATCCGGTTATAGCTTTGAACCGAGATAGACAAGAAACAGCTTGTTGGAGCCTTGGACAGTGCATCAGCAACCGTGTTCATTTTACCTGGCCGATAAAGGATTTCGAAATCATACCCCACGAGTTTGTATAACCAATGTTGCTGTTCGGGTGTTTATATGGTCTGCGCCGTTAGGTTCTTAAGGGCCTTTTGATCTGTGACGATCGAGAATCGGCGTCCCAAAAGGTATTGGCGCCACTTGCCGACAGCCTGAGTGATTGCCTACATCTCGAGGTGATAGGCAGGTGAGCCTTGCATCCGTGGGGATAGCTTCTGGCTATAAAAGGCCACTAGGCGCCCATGCTGGACGAGGACAGCCCCAATACCCGTGAGCGAAGCATCTATTTCAATAGTAAAAGGAGAAGAGAAGTCAGGGAGGGCTAACAGAGGAGCATTACTCAGGGAGTCCTTGAGTTGGTGAAAAGCCGACTGCGTGGCCTCAGTCCACTGGAAGCCGTCTTTTTTTAACAGGTCTGAAAGTGGAGAAGCAATCCAAGCAAATTCCCGAATAAACCGGCAGTAATAGCCAGCTAAACCGAGGAAGCCACGAACCCCTTTGACATCGGTTGGAACAGGCCAGTCTTGAATAGCAGAGATCTTGCCCGGGTCGACTTCTAAGCCATTCGCAGTGACGATGTGCCCCAAGTATTCAATCTTCAATTGGCCGAAGATGCACTTTCTTTCTTTGGCTACTAGACGATGCTTGCGCAAGGTGGCAAAGACAAGTTGCAAATGATGAAGGTGCTCGGCCAAATCATGACTGTAGACAAGTATGTCATCAAAAAATATTAGTACAAAGTGGCGGAGGAAGGGCTTAAAGATACCGGTCATGGTGGCTTGAAAGGTCGAGGGAGCATTCGTAAGGCCGAAAGGCATTACAAGAAATTCGTAGTGGCTCTCGTGAGTCCGAAACGCCGTCTTGGGCACATCCTCGGACCGAATCAAGATCTGATGAAAACCTGCAAGTAGATCAAGTTTAGAAAACAGCTTGGCACCATAAAGCTCATCAAACAGTTCATCTGCGGTAGGAATCGGAAATCAGTCCCGAATGGTGATGGCGTTGAGCGCCCGGTAATCGAAGTAAAATCGCCATGTGCCATCTTTCTTTTTGACCAATAAAATAGGAGAAGAGAAGGGGCTGGTACTTGGTTGAATAATCCCTTCGCTGAGCATCTCCGAGACTTGTTTTTTGATCTCATGTTTTTAGAAGTGGGGGTAGTGGTAAGGGCGAACGTCAATGGGGGAGGAAGCAGGGGTAAGGTGTATGGAATAGTCGGTGAGCCGAGAAGGTGGTAATCCATGGGGTTTGGTAAAAACATCCCGGAAGTGGTGGAGGAGAGAAGCAAAAGCAAAGGGGTGTGGGGGCGGTAATGTGGTTGGGTGAAATTGGATCTGAAGGCTAAAGTAAGCTGCAACAACGCCCATCGCATGGGTGCGGTGCAAGGAGTTGAACTGAATAGGTTGGGGACTGAGACTGGAAATGCCAGTCCAAGAAATGGAGGAGGAGCCAAGGCAAAATTTAAAAGTGGATGCAGAGTAATCGGTGACGACTGGCCCGAGGGTGGCGAGCCAAGCAACGCCGAGAACAATATCGGAGCCGTGAAGGGGAAGGACATAAAAATCAGTCTGAATATCAGTGCCTTGGATTTGAAAGGTGACATTGCAAACTTTACCCTCACTGTGAATACTTTTGCCATTGCCAACAAGAACAGGGAAGGAATGAGAGGGATCGATGGTTAATCCCAAAAAATGGGCAATGCGGCTTTGGATTAAATTATGTGTGCTGCCACCGTCTAACAGCACCTGAACGGAATGGCCCTGGAGTTGGCCTAAGAACCGCAATGTGGACGGGGACAAACAACCAGACATGGCATTGTAAGAGATAATGGTCTGTGAAGTAGAGGGTGAGGGAGGTGTAGGTGCAACAGTAAGAGAAGGTGAATCATGAGTGTCGGTTTCAGGGGGTGGAGATTCTGGGGAGGATTCAAGTGGGGGTGGATCTGGTGTATCGGGGAAGTCATCATCGAGAAGGAAAAATTGGGGTTTGTGGCACTTATGGCC
>JAOSBP010000008.1:19438500-19454038 GCA_027563825.1 Erythroxylum mucronatum
AGTCTAATACCATTCATGGAATGTAAATCACATTACATAAACGAAATACATGCATATATGAAAGGAATACCTCATAAAATATTATTAACAAATCATAATGTTAATACATGAATCACATATGTCTATTGGCCTAGGGCACACTACTAACAGTCCCCTTTATTTCTTCTCGTTCTGGTTATTTTTATCTTTGTGCTGAGACAACTAAAAGGTTCCCCTGCCTCCTTATCTTTGTTTGGATGCAAATCGATCAGCCTATCTACAGCTACAATTGCACTGGGTAGTGCAAATCTTGCACTCCATGTTGTCGTAATTCAATTTGCACCCAGATTTAGAGTCTCGATATAAAATTTAAAAGTTTGTCTTCTTCAGTCATGTTTCTAATGTCCCACATCAATAAACTAAAATTTTTGACGTAATTTCGAATAGACTCGTCTTGTTTCAGTTTTCGCAAGTTCTCCCGTGCTAATCAAGATGTATTACAAGGCTGAAATTGCTCTTTCAGTTGATGTATGAATGCCTCCCATTTATCAATTCTCGGACATCAAGCATTCAGATCACCATCAATTCTCCCGCACCTCTATAGTTTGGCATCTCCAACCAAATGCATGCTCGTTAATTAAATTTTGTTGCAATCATGTACCCTGACAGCTTCAAAATATTACTACTTATCTCTAATGAAATTTTCTAGAATTTTTGCACCCCTCACCCCATCGAAATGTTTTGGATTCGGGACTTTTAACCTTGTCCATATGCCACCACCATCCATGGCACCATAGTTCCTAATGAGAGCCAAAACATCCTCTAACACTCCCATCCTGTTATTTGCTTCTGTCGAAATGGTATCCACTTGGTAATAGAATGTCTAAATCACCTCCTACATGTGATCCAAACCAGTAAACAAATTATGTGTTTCATCTTCCAGAATAACCCCTATTCCATGCTCCAACCTATCCAACTGTTCTCTAATGGCTTCAAGGTTTTGATTTACCACCATTGCCACAAACACCATATGCCAAGTAAGGAAAATATCCCAGAAATCTCCAAACGATGCTCTGATACCAACTATTTATGTTGAATTAATTGATTAGTGAAAATTTTAAAAAATTATATCACTAATAATACTGTTATTTTAACAATATATGTATTTTTAAAGTAAAAGAAATTATTAATATTAAACTAAACACCAAATTTAACTAGTCTATATCAAACCTTGTCCATACCAACATTATGAGTACCGTTCCGTACTGGTTGGAGAACGGTATTCAAAACGTCGATATTATACCAATTACAAATATTGATCAGTACTAATTGATACCAATGGTATCGACTTATATCAGTCAGTACCTGAAATATTAGAAATTTTTGGGCATTAAATTGAAAATTTTAAAAGTTAGGGACCAAATTGAAAAAAAAATTGTAAACTAAAACCAAACCATTTATTCTCTCCTTCGTTCACTCTTCAGTAACTTACTAACCCTGTTCACTTTGGACCGTCACCACCCTCCCAGTCTCCCATGCACACCCGCCATTTCCTCCACCATTTGTTGTTGTTGAGATCACTCATTATTGTTACTTCCTCCACCGTTCACTATTGTTGGGACCGCTCGTTATCGTTGCTCGTTGGCTGTTACTCTCCATACATTGCCACTGTTCGCTGCTCTCCACGCATCGTTTGTGCATCCAGTGACTCCAGTCAACTAGTCTGCAATGTAGAATCTAGATTCTAGATCCAAATCCAAAATCTAGATTTATCTACATCTAGTCGAACTGACCTTACCCGCGACCCAACCTGACCTATGACCTAAATGAACCTGCAACCCTATTCATGACCCGACCTGACCTGCATTACTCATTAACTTGGTTGCATTACTCATTAACTTGGTTGCAATTTATCTAATTTTTTGTGAGTTTTAGGTTTTTTCTCTCCTATGGATTGCAATTGCATTGCATTTTGGTTGTGTCATATGTGAATTGTTAATGATTTAAAAAATATGCAATAGGCAATTTGGGCTTGGAAGTTGGAATTAGTTGTGTGAATTGTGCATAGTTCAATAATATATAGGCATTGTGAATTCATGAAGAAATGAGATCAAAATAATATTGTGTATAGATTATGGAAGAACATTTAAGCGTTGTGAATTATGTATAATTAAAAAATGTCATATTATTTGTTATTTTAATAATAATAAAAATGTGATCAAAATTAATTCATTAAATTGTTAATTAATTTATATGAAACATAAAATTTACTAATTATTGTTTTTATATAAAGGTATTTAACATATGATTAATCATTTAAATATAAGATTAATATATGTAATTAAGTTAAGAAAATTAAATGTTTGCATTTTTATATTGTTCATTGTCATCATCAAGAAATCATATTACAAATATTAGTTATATTTTATGGGTAACAAAGACACATTCATCATCTTATCTTATGGGTAATTAAATATATGGTAGAAAATAGTACACAAATTTATGAGAGAATACTCATTACTCAGTATAATGTGAAATTTTAAATGTTTAAATAATTTTTGCAGTGTTTGTTATCATAAAGAAAAGTCATTTATGCAATGTGTATTATCATAAAAGAAAGGTGTAAGATAGAGTTTATCAAGAATTTAGATATGCTTATAATTGAATATTGAATTTTATAGTTATGTAATAAAGTTATATACAAAACTGTATTTTTGAATACGAATTTATTAATTAATTCTGACACATGTCTTCATTTCTTTTAGATAAATGGAGAGGAGTTTAAGTACTCCTGATAATTCAGCTGTTTTAGGAAGATTGGATGATTTAGATTGGGCTCATGTTAGATTAGTTCCTAAAATTAAGAACCATACCATTTGTGTGTACTGCAACAAGCATTTGAAAGGTGAGAAAATCACCAAATTAAAGAATAACTGGGCTCAAAGGTGAAGTAGAGCTTTGTAAAAAAGTGAGTCATGACGTGAAATAACAAATGAAGACTTTATTTAAAAAGTATCGATATGAACAAAATAGAAGATAAAGGCTAAACTACGAAATTAGTTGTGAAAGTTCTTTTTCCGGTGATCAAGATGATATTGGAGATGTTGAAAGTGGTGGCATTCCTACCAAAAAAGAAGGGAATATTGCACTTGATGTGACAAAAAGAAGAAGACATTTGTCTAATTTTTTCACCTCAAATAACTCCTAGAGCTCAGCTTTCAAGTTGTAATGCCTTACAATTTAAAGAAACAACTTAGAATATGAACATGCCAATTACTAAATGGTGTTATGATTTAGGTGTATCATTAAATGACACTCAGTCTTATTATTAACAACCTATGATGGATATCATTGCTTCTTATAGTCTAGTATATAAGGTTACTTTAATTGATGACTATATAGGTAAACTTCTAAGCAACCTTGTTTAAGCAACTTTTGGATGTTTATTATGAGTGATAGTTGGACAAATAGAATACATGAATCCACTATCAACATTTTAGTTTATTCTACTAAGGGGACAATATTTTTAAAGTCTATTAATACATCTGACCTTATTAGAAGTTGGACCAGAAAATATTATTAAGTTCCTTATTGATAATGATTCTGTATACAAAGCAGCTAGAAAAGATAGCAAAGTAAGTATAAATTTTTTTATTGGACTTCTTTTATTGCATATTGCATTGACTTAATGTTGAAAAATATAAGAGATGCTAGATATTTTTCTATTATTAATAAGATTGTACAGAAAGCAAAGAAATTGACCAAATTTATATATAATAGTGAAAAGGTCTTAAATTTGATGAGTAATAATTTCACTAATGATAAGAATTTGTGTTTATAATAAAGTTTACAATTAATTTTTCATTACAGTAACATTTTGTTCTAATAAAGGGAGGAGCTGAAAGAAAAATATATAAATGATAAGTAAATTGCATTATAATATGTCAAGTTTAATGCTAAATTTGAAATAAATATATGTAAGTGATAAAATGGTTAATAACTCCGGTGTAGGGATGGCAACGGGGCGGGTATGGGGTGGGTATGCCATCCCCGTACCCGCCCCCATCCTCGTTGGAGATTTTTTTGGCACCCCCATACCCGTATCCGTTGGGGGTTTGACCCCTATCGGGTACCCGTTTATCCGCTTTTTTTTTAAGATAAGCTTATTTAATATGAATGGACTATTTGTTTTCTTTTAAAGGGATTTGGGTAATTGCTGGGTTTGTGTGTATAATGGCAAAATTGTAATTACTATATAACAGGTAAACGGGTATGGAGGGTGGTATCCCGATACCCACCCCGATACCCGACGGATATTTTTGTTAACCCCCCATACTCTTTCCACGGGTAAAAATTTGCTTCCCATATCTACCCTCGTTCAGATAATTTTATCAGGTACCCATCAAATTTGGGTACAATTATCATCTCTACTTCGGTGCTACTAACAAGGCAAAGCTTGTTACGAGCAAATTTTCGGCTCGGCCCTTATATTAGATTGTCCAACATCCCTAACGGTGTAGTTCTGCCCGCACTGTTGTCTTCTATCCATAGCCCAAAACCCGTACGAAGTTCCCTAAACCCTAACGTTGCTGTCACAACCCTGACATCACTCTTGTGGCTGTTTTCTTCCTTCCTACAGCTTTGAGTTACACATTCCCCCTTTATCTGTTGGACAATGGCATCACGATACAGGTCTCTCTCAAACTCAACTTTCTCCCTTCTCAAATCTACTCTTAATAAACCCAAGTCCAGACCGCTGCCTTCTCTCCTGTCTGCTCGCTCTTCTTCGTTGTCCAGGCGAGGCCTTTTAGAACCCTTTGCTGCGCTCTTTTCACTTTCATCCTTATTCGTTACAATTCAACTTGTTTTTTTTTTTCGTATTATTTGCAAAATCTTCGTGTTCTGACTTGTGGGTTCTTTGTTTCAGGTCATTTCCGCAATTGGGTGCTCTCCAATCTATGATTCCCCTTCACTCAGCAGTCTCTGCTGCTCGGCTCACTTCGTGCCTTGGCATCGATTCGAGCAGCTCAAGGTCAATGTCACAGGGTATGCTTTGCAGTGCGAATCCAGGAGTTTGATAATCTCCGTTTTTCTTTATTTGGTATCTGTAAGCAGCTTTTGCACTCTCTAATTTGCTGGCTTATTGACAATAATAACTCGTATTACTGTTAGATCTTCTCTCCATTTGCTCTTATACTGCTACATCATTCTCTTGTTTCTCTAGTGTTGCAATTAGTGACCTTGGTGGATGCCACTTTTAACGGGAATTGTATGTTATTCTAATTATGTTAAATATCCACAATTTTAACTTATATGCAGAACATTTTGTCTCTTAACATCGTTTGGAAGTTGATGCAAACGTATGAAAAGATTAGCCTTTTCTATATTTTATTGTATTGAAAATATATTTAACACCAGAGAAGGAGCTGCTTACTGGGAGAATTCGTTGGATGTACCAATACCACGCAAACGATGATTAATGTAGAGGCTTTGAAACTTGCGAAAAGGAAAAACAATTCTGATAGGAAGGGGATAGGAGTGCTGATGGTAAAACGTTAGGTCACATTCTTCATCAGCTATTTATAAATAAGGTGCTAGATTTTCCTCATAAATTAGGTGTTTTTTATTTCCTCAAGGTACTGGTGTTTGATCACGATCTTGTGAAACCTTCCCAGTTTACTGATTGAAACAAGAGTGAGACCAGGAGTTGATGCTCGTGAATATGTCATTTCTGTGCTTGGCAAGGAATACTGACGTGTAATTTTTTCAATGAAGAGCTGGACATATATATTTTAGGTTGGCTAGGCAGCCATGTAGCTATAGGTTTCCTTCAAGATGGGCCGAGATTGGATTTTGTGGTTTGAAATGCAAAGTTAGTACTTACATCCCAATGCATTTCTAGATAAAGAAGCCTTTTTCCTTTATGCAGCTTGTGGAACTATTGATTGGATATGCTAATCTTTTAGTTGATTGTTTATTTTTTAGTCTTAATGCTTCTTTTGGTCTACCTCTGGGTTGCTTTAACTTATCTTGTGTTGATGGCTTTGGTACGAAAGAATGATAGTCGCAGGTTGGGGGACGGAGAAGAATGTAGAAAGGAGGCTTTTTCACGCATTTACCTATTTTCATCTTCAGTTTTCTTTCTTTTCGAAATAATAGTTTACTATCTATAAAATGTGAATGTTTTGTTGCACCTACGTTGCTCCCACTTCGATTAAAGGCAGTATCCTAGCATATCTAGTTATTCAATGCATGAGGTTGCCAATTTATCTACTTTATTGGTTGGTTACTATCAATACTGGTTAAATTTGACATGGCAAATTATAAGCCAAAATATTTTCAACTGCAGTTGAAAGGTACTAACTTTTCGCTTTGTTTTGGACAGAACTAGGTCTGAGTGGGCCTCGATAGTTGACTAAATCTAGAAGATGATACTAATTGATGGAGGATAGTTATATCGATGACCTTACCCAGGTGAAGTCCTTTCCATTTTACATGAAATTCTATCTATGAGGATCATGACCTGGAAGTTAAAATTCTTATATTTGATCTCTTATGCCCTCCTGTGGATTGAAAAGTTATTTGGCACACTTTTTGTAATAACATCGGCTTCCATTTACCTTGTGTCTCTGCTCAGCCTCCTGAATCATTTATCTTTTATGGCGACAGTAATTCTAATGTAATAACACCAATACAATAAGATTAATGTTGTCCTTTTTCCATTGTTATGCTGAGAATCAAGGTAGATGATATTCCAACCCTTATTGGAGTTCTGTATGCTATATTATCAAATAGGAGAAAGCGATGCCCATAGATGGAAAGATGGTTGAAATGGGATAAATATGGGTAAAGAATGACTGACGGCCAAATATATGTAAAGCCACCCCAACCGCCGTCGCAGTATATGGGGGTTGATAAGATATTGTTTTAATATTTCCCCATTATTTGAATGATGCCTTGCCCCGGGCTTTTATCAGTTTATGTCTACCTGAGAAGAATGCATAACGCACGTGGGTCTTTGCTCCTGCTTTTTCTGCCCTCATCCGTTTCGAAGTACCTTGCATCTGTACGATATTTTACTATAAGATTAAGATGTACATGCCCATATGTCATTGACTGCCCTCACGTTACCAAGAAACAAATGTAAAGAAATTTATGTCAAGCTTCGGCGACTTCCTTGAACGAGCCGAGCCTTGGTATACAAGTAAGGCGAAGGGCGTGGGCCGGTGGTCTAAGTAAAAGCTCTTTGGAATTCGAGTCATCTGCACTGGGTCATGTGCCAAAATAAACTCTTTGGACGGGTAAGACTCTGCCCGAGTTAGACAGGAGTCCAGTGCATTGATAAGTGTTTGAAATTAACCTAATCAAATCACAAGTGTAACGGAAATTTTACAATTTTTGGTGATTTTTTTAATTAAATGACTTGAAAAATATGAATTATAAATAAAAGAGTTAAAATATTTTTAATTTTTTAATTTTTTGAATTTAGGCTGCTAATTACGAGCTATTTACGTATTCAATTTTTAACCGTATTCATAAAATAGGAAAACTGTTAAGAGTGGAAAATATACAAGTGATAGTTTCTTGATTTTTTTAAAAAAAGACTTCAATATTTCTTTAATTGAATTTTAATTATTAGTTATAATTAAGGTCTAATTTAATTTTAATAAAATCAAATATCTTATTTTTAGATCTTTAAAATTTATCAAATTTTAAATTAAGTCTAACTTAATTTAAATTAATTTTTTCTCTTTAACTTCTTATTTTGTGTTACTCATTAAGTAAAGTGTTTTAATTTATCTTTAATTCTTCAATTAAACAATTTACAATTATAGATTAAAAATGATATCTAGTATCATGTCATGACTATGCAAATATAACAAATATCAAATTGGTTTGACTTAATTTGTCAATGCATAATTATAATGTGTAATTTAATACTTTTATTGTCCAATGCTTCAATTGGACACAAAACATGCAATTAGTGTCGACTCTATTTCAATCTAATAATGTTAGCTTTTACTAATTAATAATTGATATTTGAAAGCATCATTTTTAAATTTTGATTTTCTTTAGCCAAAAAATTCGTTAAATTTCTACTAATTAAGAACAATAGAACATTTTCCCTAACTACTTTATATTGACAAATTTTTTATTAACTTACTAAACTATCTCCATAGTTCATACTATATCTAAGTACTATTGATTGAGCTATTCTGATTAGAATTAAGTCAAAAGTAATCTCAAAATATACTAATTCCTATATGGGATATCTTGGTAATCTAAAGTCTAAAAATCAATTACATAGCTATCATAATAAGAAAATTCACATACACACAAGTATTGTTCCATTCAGGATCCTTATTATCGAGCTAACTTGATAAACTTTTTTCTCTAATAAGCATCCATGTGTTTGTTTAGTATATGTGATCATATTTACTTCATAAAGAAGACACATAATGTATGCTAGTCTTTATGCTCTATTAGTATTTAATCTTAATATAGTAATGAATAGAAATAATTTAGAGATAATATGTAAATAAAATATGAATTTCATAATTATAATCTCATCATAATTTCATTTATAAAATATATTTATCTTATGGACTTTATCGTATATGTTAGTTAACTACACGAATACACATAAGATTAAATAATTCTTTAATTAATTATGTTACAAATCTACAACCAACAAATTGACTATATGGTATAAATCAGCATCTACTACCTACATTAAGTCAATCACTTAAGTACCTTAGACCATATCATCATATACTGATCATGATATTATTGAGACAATGATTTAGTAAGAGAATTCTATAAGATTCTCTTTAGTGAGCACTTACTTTATTTCTTGCAACTTTCATCTTAATTTATCATCATAAATAAGAAAAACTACCAAAACATATATTTGGATATTTGATGAGACCTTAACTCTTTGTCCATTTATAATAGTTATAATGTTTTATAGTATATTACTGCTTAAATAATGCAAGGAATTGTACGAAGTTCATCAAAGAACTATATCTAGATAATTATTTTCACTAAATAAAAATGTGTTATATCATAAAATGTGTTATGTCATAATTTCTAACTTAAAATAATATTGTTTTAAGTAAAATATACTTAACTATGACTTACTATTGTTCTCATCAAACTAAAGTTAAAATATATATGACCATTAAACTTAAATATCAACTCATATAAAGAATAATAGATATATCTGATACTTCATAAGTATTAGATATCTTAAATGGTAAATACCTTTGGTACATTATGGATATAATTGGACTAAAATAATTATGCAACTTTTGTATCCATCTCTATATATTTTTATTCCTAAAATTTAATTTGTTACCTTTCAATATCCAATATAAAATTGCTCTTACACTATCGTATCTTTAACAATTGAAAATATAAAAATTTGCCACATCATAATTGATAAAAGTTTAAGCCTGTTAAATTTTTTATCCATTGAGCATTTATTTTGAATATTTTAAAAATGTTAGGGTTGAACTTGAAGGCTCTGAAACGTTAAGTTTCAATTTGTATTACGTTAAAACCCTTGAGGTTTAAATTACATTTTTTTGCCTTGATATAATAGTAAATATATTCAGATTTAACCAACCTTAAGTTTACTCAATAATCCTAACAATAAATAAATTTAGTTTTTTCTTATAACAAAGGAAAGTAACAATCATATCCTAAATATGTACTTAATATTTTAATAAGGTATTTGATTTTTAAATGGTATCATCAACCCTAAATTACATGTATATAAAGATGTAGTTCAATATGTATATAAAATATACCAAACATGTAATTCAATATGAAAAAAATAATCAAATCATATGCATATAAAATCAACCATTGTTTGATTCTAATTATTGACATAATCTTTCATAATCTAAATTAAAAATTCAAATTATTTGGATAGTATAATTAGATTAAACTATTGCTTGTTAAATAAATTAAATTTCTATTTAAAATAAATGTTCAATTTGAGTTGAAAAATAATTTTCAAATTAAATTAAAAACTATTTCCAATAATCTTGAATCTTTTCACAATATTAAAAATTATTTTCAATAAATTAATTTTATTACTTATTATAAATTATAGAAATTTCCTTTTTTAAATTTAACAAGTAAGGTATTCTAATTAGAAAACCATTTTTAGTCTAATTAGAAATAACTTTTCATTAATTAGAAAACCATTTTCTTATATCAAAAGGAAACTACTTTTAAAATTAAGTAAAATCTTTTCAATTTAATTTAAAAAGTCCTCTAAATTATTTATTTAGAGAGGAATTTCTTAATTAATTAGAAAATAATTCCTTATAAATTAGGAAAATATTTTTAAATTTTAATCAAGAAAAATGTCATGTTCTTTGTTCTTCGTATTTTCATAACAAATGGTATTAGAACTTTTATGACTCTCGGCCAAAAAATTCCATAAACATGACAAAAGATGATTAGAATCAAGAGTTTGAGAAGCTTGAAGAAAGTATCCAAAAAAATCAAGAATCTTAGATTCAAAGTGAGAAATGGATGCAGAAAATTAAAGCAATGCTCAGTCAATTTATGCAATCAAGAGAAATGGATGCTTCAGAAAATACCAACACTAATGGTAGAAAGATGGATATCTCAAGTTGGTGATTCATTCAGCATTGACGCTAACAATAAAGAGCAACATATATAAAAGCCTCAAGTTAGTGATTCATTCACCATTGACATTAATGGAGAACAACATAGCAGAGAAATTAAAATCACTCTCCACCTTTATAATCACCAACTTGAATATTTAAAGGAGAACAATAATCAAAATGTTATCGGGCACTTGGACAAAGGTGACGAAAAGAAGTTCATTCTCGTAAAAAAGAAAACATGGTTGTTTCTTTTTTCCCATTCCATAAAACCTCCTTGATAATTTCTATGTTAAATCTTATGGACAAGGTTTTCTAAAGTAGGAGGAATTGTTTGGTATTTTCACACAACAATTATATAGCTGTAAATGTAGCTGTGGGTAATATAAAATACCCCTATAACCTTTTCTCAAGGATATGAAAAATATATGAACTAGCTATTGTCTTTCTCTCTCTTGTGCTTTCCTATGCCTTCTCTCCTCCTAGATTCTTCTCTCTTCTTTTCTCCCCTGTTCTTCGTTTTTTCATTACATTTTCACTCTCCATTCTCTCGATGTTAAATTCCATATATGGTTGTTATTGCTCTTGGTTGCCTCCAACAGTGGTGACCATGAAGGGTTTTGAGGGACTTAAGAAAAATTGTACCAGATTTAAGTGAATCCATATACAGCCAAAACTTTATGTCTAACTCAAAACCTTAAGGCAATGAGTTAAGATAATCTTCAAATAAGTTTCCCAAAAATTCTTCACAAGAAAAGTTTTTCTAGAAACCTTAGAGCCAAAGGAACATTCATTTGTATTTTCCAAAGATAACAAACAATTTCCAGGAACCAAAAAAAAGCTAACGTATTTCCAAAAATAACCAAAAAATGCTTCAAGAAAACATAAAACTTGAAACTTTTGCATCATATTTAATTTTTGTCAAATAAAAAAATTAAGCAATGTTAATTAAGTTAAAAATTAAACCTGATTCTGATATCACTACTAAAAAATTAATTGTGTTTGAATCACAAGCTTAACGAAAAAATGTTTCAATTTTTCGTTGATTCTATTTAATTGAATAACCTAAAAATATGAATCTTAAATAAAAGGATTAAAACATGCTTGATTTGAAATCTTGCAAAACTTTTCTTCTAGAGTTGTCAATCAGTTATTCAAGTACTCAACCTCTAACAATATCCATAGAGGAAAAAATAATAATAACTTAACTTAGAGAGGAAAAGACGTGAATGCTAACTCCACAATGTCTTTTCCTTTTAAAGAAATTTTTTTTTAGAGTTTCTTTTCAATTAAAATTAAATTAATAATTATACTTAGACTCTAACTTAATTAAAATCACATTTTAATCTTAATACAATCATGTATATCATGTTTGATTCTTAAAGTTTTTGAAACATCAAAATTTAGACTTAATTTGAATTCATTTTTCTCTTCGTATATTCTTTATGTATGACTTATTAAGTTCCTAAAATGTTGACAATAATTATAAATTCTAATTCTAATTTATAACTAAAATTAAATTAAATTAAATTCTTTTAATTTATCTTTAATTTATAATTATAGATCAAGATTGATATTTACTAACATGATTTGATCAACCAAATATTGGCAACATAACTTGCCCATACATGATTGTAATATATAATTTAATTGGTTAATTAAAAGAATTACAAATTTTGCTCAATTTTATAATTATAGTCCAAATTTTAAAAGTAATAATAAAATATTTAAATTTTTATTTTTTTGCAAAAATGACCCATGATTAGACTTTTCATTAATGGAGCTGACGTAACAAGTTCTACGTGAATGCCAATTATAATTAAATTTTGATGTCAGATAATAATTTAATTAATATTAAAGGAAACAAAACAAAATCAAAAAAATCAAAACGTAACTTAAGCTTCTTTTTCCCCATCTTTCCCTCGTCTGCCTACACTGATTTACTCTTTTATTGTTCCTTCTTCAATTCACTTTTTTTTTTTGAAAATAAAAATGGATTAATAATAAAAGAATAATACACCGAAAAGTCTAAGGAGAACATAATAAGAACTAAAGCAATGTTGCGGGAAGACTGGAACCGCAATAATGAGATAAATTCATGGTCAGAAGAATCTCACGAATTTCCTCTAGTAACTTCGAGATCAAACCATCTTTAGTGGAAGCTTGAGATTTAAAGCGAAAAGATTAAAGGAATTGAACATTTATATGTTCAAATTTAATTTAGCAGTTGTTATTTCAGTCAATAAACTAATTATATATGCATACTAGAAATCAATCAAAACAATCGTAACACATAAGCATAGAAGAACAATTTAATACATGACTACTTGTATTTCTAGAAGCTTACTGCTGATATTTATACCATACAGCTTATGACTTGGTTTACAAGTTGATCACGTTTCTTCTAACTAATTCTGTAACTAACTAAAAAATGCTAGTCATAAATTGCAAGCCGTCATTACTAATTTTTGCTGCTACTATTCTTGCTACTGGTGCCATTGTTGCTACGGCTACTCCTTTTATAGAGCTATCTTATTATCGAGTCTTTCTTTAATAGTATCTCACTATCTTGTAGAGTAATCATGGTTTACAATATGCTTTAAGAAAGCAATTCCCTATCATTCCACGTGAATACAACATTGCTAATATTAAGTTTTGGATTACAAGCCAAAACCTATTTGGAACTGTCTTTCTTATGACTGGAGAACTTCGGCATTCATATGAAATTAGACAATAACTAAGAGTACTTGAAAACTACAAACCAAGCTTCGATCTCACTAGTAGCACACAAACAACTTCGTATATAGGATCTAGATTGTCCATAACCGAATGAGAAAAGAGAATTCGGACTGGATCGTCACGAATGATAATAGGAAAGGACTGAATACACGGCTTGCAGACCAGTGAAGAGCAGCAAGAAGACAGCAGCTAAAAATGATGTTAAGGCCCACGGACTATTGAAGTAGTCATGTCTCAGTTTTGCCATCGATACATTCCAATTCCTACCACAGTGCTTGTTCACTTTTACATATATTTCTGAGTAGAATGATCTTTCATGGCCAATCCTAACATTGTCAAGAAGTCTATTGAAAATGCTTGCTACCACTTCATCATCTCCCAACCAATTGCCAATAATTCCACTGCGGCGAAGCAATTCCACATCCTTGTTAGAGTTTATGAGGCAATCCATGAACACAGTATAGTCAATGACTTGATATATATCATCTTCCCATAATTGCTCATAAGCAATTAGGTTTCTTAGCAGAGACTCTGTTCTGTCCTCAATTGTCAACTTAGGTATCTCCAAGATGCCATTTGCAAACGTTATATCGAATATACTGCATCCCTCTACCCTTCTGAACTTGATTCCTGCTTCAATGAGCTTTGTGGCACATCTTATGTGACTTTCTGCATCATCTTCTTTGGTTGCTTCATTTCTACATATTGAGCCGCAATCGATGGACAAGCAGAATACACATTTGGTTTTTTGTTTTTCCTGGTCTGTCTTGCTCAGGTAAGCCTTCACTCCTTGCGGAGAAGGAAGCCAATTGTCATGCATTAACCCCAACATATGACGGACTGGGACTTTTGGCAAATTATGTTCTTCTGTTCGTTTGTAGCCCGTGCCTGGAAGTATCCTGAAGAACTGGAAGATCATTTTCAGAAGGTTGCTCTCTTCGTTTGGCAATAAAGTCATATTAAACAACTCTTGTAATATGAAGAACGGAAGCTGATTCTCAAGTAAAAGCAGGTCATGTTTTAGTGAATATAAAGTCATTTTCGATCTGAAAATGGGGTCGTCATCTTTAGTGCTCACGTTTTTGGCTACACCCTTACGGTAGCCCTTACGAATCAGCTCCACAATAAAGCACCCATCAACCAGCATTATTTCCAAGAAATCGTCAGGCTGTCTTTCTTCTAGAAATCGTTTCTCATAACTATTCTTAGCTCTTTTGTTTATTTTGCTGAGAGCCTCAACATACTTTGCAATGCTACTATCGTCTATTCGTTGAAGAAGAAGTTTGAGATAACGAAACTTATGCTCTTCCATGGCAGCTAAATGATCTTTCCCTCGGTGGTATGGGCCAATTGAAATTATGTCAGGTTCATAGGCTTCATTCTTAACTCTTCGTAGATGATTAGGCACTCTTGATAAAATTTGCTCTGATGGTGTTGAAGAAAGGTGACCGAGCACTCCCTCTATACGAGTGATGGTCGCAGGGATGCTACACATGGCTTTGTCTTCTACAGAATCAGACGCCAAAATAAGATTAAGATGGTAACTCTCAAAAGGCAGCAGATACAGATCCAACTGGATTATAAGCTTGGAGACATGGCACCAGTCTATATTACGCAGTTTTAGGTTTAAGTATAGAAAAATTGAAGGCAAGAAAATAGGATCATCTAATAGGTGTGAGGGAAAAAATCCCATACACTTTGTCTCCTTCCAGATCTGGAAAATTTTGGAAAAACAGACAAAAACATATCGGTGATGTATGAGAAGAGCTAATTAATGCAGAATAGGTAGTCGTTGACTCAAGGATAAGTAGCCACCAAAACTCTATCAGCAGTACAAGTAAAAAGAGTTCCAGTTCGCAATATGTCGCCAAATGATGAGAAATTGGAAAATTCTAAAGCAGAAAGAAAGAAGAGTAACTTGCCTTAAGATGTATCTTCCTATGTGGAGCTTGTTTCTTTCCAGTCTCGCTCACTTCAAACCAAACTTACTGTATTATTGTCATTCCAGATAAGAATTGGTTGAATATTTTATTGTAGCAATAAGCACATGTGATGTGGAAGTTAGGACATAATAAGTGACAACAAGTGGAACAACTTGGCAGCCTTTTTAATAGTAATTTGTGTGTTTAGGTGGGGGAGAGTAGTTAAGCTAAGCCTGAGAAGAAACGAATAACACA
>JAOSBP010000008.1:19466378-19485528 GCA_027563825.1 Erythroxylum mucronatum
AAATTCCTCCAAATGGCTGGAGGTTTGTTAACGGTCTTGCGTTACTATGCCATCACTTCGGCCATTCGCCCTCTGTTAGCATTTTGCGTCACTTTCTAAGGCTGAGCCAGAGCCCAATCTCTGGAGCTAGGATCCATTCTCTGGAAAATAAAGACGCCAAGTATCGCCCGGTCGGGACGGCTTCGAAAGTTTCTTCTTGGCGAAATAAGTACTTCTTTGTGAAGCCCCCAGGTTCCTCCACCGAGTCCCATCCATGGAGGTATCCTTTGGCCGAACAATGGAATGACACGTCGACCATATCCCTTAGTATAGAGGAATGGGAAGTGATCGAGCGCATAAAGGAGCTCGGCCGATATCATTTTGATCGACTCATCCAGGGCTATTTCGGGAGGGCTTCGGCCAACTCCTTCTTACTCGTCCCTCCGCCACAAATCAGCGGGCTAGGAGAGAAGGCCGCTCCGTCTGGTTGACCCTCGCGGTTGAAACATTTGCAATTGTTTTGATTATTAGTTTCTCTTTCTAACTTGCTTTATTGTTGTGCAGCCATGGTGAGGGTGCAGGATTATGGCGGGCCTGTCGTTCCCCCGAAATCCAAGAAACAAGCCGCTGGAAAGAAGAAGCGGGCAGAGATGGAGGCTGGCGAAGGCTTTGCTCCACTGGTGGAGTCGGGCCTATCTACAATATTGCTGGCCCCTCCACCTACTGAGGACCGTCTTGCCTTGCCGACATCATTGCCAATCGTGCCACGAATGCGGGCCGAGCAAGTGAGGGAGAGGAAGAGAGAGAGGGGGTGGTGCCACCTCTTAAAAAGAGAAAACTTGTTCGGCTTGGTGACCTGCTGTCCGGCCCATCGGGTCAGGCGGAGAAAGTTAAAAAGAAGGGAGGCACGGGGAAGAAAGGCAAAGAGAGAGCAGTGACAGAGAGTGCCGACCAGTGGGAATCCACCATTAGCCTGGCAAAAACCGCATCGATCGCTGATCTCGGTGTATCCCTTCGCATTGCTGAGAAGGTCATTACTCCGGTGAACGAGGAGTTTATGGAATCATTCAGCGATATGGAGTTTGCACCCCGTCTTGTCCGTGGCTGCATGAGAGGTTTAACAATGGCTTTCGATGCGTACCGACGTATTGAACGGCTCGACGCGATCAATCGGTCGCAAAGTCAGGAAATCCTGGAGTTCACCGAGCGGGTGAAGACTTTGGGAGGCGAGCTGTTGGAGGTTAAGGAAGAAAGGGATCTCCTCCGAGGTCAACTTTCCTCTTTTGAGGAGGAGAAGAAATCTTGGGAGAAGGCGATGAAGTTCCTTCAAGCCCAAGTTGCCACTGGGGAGGAAGAGAGGCTCCAACTGGTAGCGGAGAAGGATCGGCTAGCTAAGGAGGGTGAAGGGTTAAAGAAGGAGGTAATGGCGGTGCGGGAGCGCAGCACCAAGTACCTCCTAGACTGCCAGGCAGCGGTGGAGGGTCAGTGCAGGACCGAAGATATGTTGAGGGAGTTGCGATGCTCTATCCCGCAGCAGAGGATCGAGGCAATAAAACGGTGGAAAAGGAGAAACCTAAATACAGAATGCCTAGAGCTCGCCTGCGACGTAACCCTTTCGGTCCTGAAGAAGTGCCATGAGCTTCACTTTCCTGCTGGGTCGGATGGGCCTTCGTTTGAAGATTACGCCGAGCCGCTGCTTCCTGCTCTTGGCCTTTCGTTGGAGGGGATGAAGGAGATGGTCGAGGGAGAGCAGCCCGTTGTTCCAGACGAGGAGTTAGACCTGAGCTCGGAAGAGGAAGAAGGGGATGCCTCTCCATTATCTTTTCCTTCTGAGAAAACGGTCGGCCCTTCTCTTCCCCTGGCCGATCCTACTGTCGACCCTTCTTCTACCGACCCAGTTGTTGGTCCTTCCTCTCCTCACGGGGAAGTTATTTTTCTTTAATATAGCTCATCTGGTCGGGCATGTGACCAGAACTTTTACTCTGAATGAATGAAGATTCGTTTTCATTCCCTTCTTATGTGTTAACAATTAAATCATCCCTTTGAATAGCGGGCCTCGAACGATTCAAACCGATCGACCGTAACCGATCTGAGTCGAGGTCGAGCGGTCGACCGTAGAAGCCGAGTGAGGTGAGTGAGGGTCCCAAGGATCTTGTCTTGGCGACCCGACCGACCGTAGTCAGCCTATGGAGATGTCGAACAATATCAGGCGAGGGTCCCAAGGATCTTGTCTTAGCGACCCGACCGACCGTAGTCAGTTTATAGAGATGTCGAGCGATATCAGGCGAAGGTCCCAAGGATCTTATCTTGGCGACCCAACCGACCGTAGTCAATCTATGGAGATATCGAGCGATGGCGAGCGATGGTCCCAAGGATCTCGTCTTGGCGACCCGACCGACTACGATCGGTCTATGGAGATGGTGAGCGATGGCAAGCGAGGGTCCCAAGGATCTCGTCTTGGCGACCCGACCGGCTGCGATCGGTCTATGGAGATGGTGAGCGATGGAAAATTGGATTTTCTACCCTTTGCCGTGTATAATGGAGAATTTTATTGCCAAAGAATCTAAAAACCCCTTTATTGATGATAACTAGGGCGTGGGCCGTTAAAAAACCTGTCTGGCAGGGACAGGAAAAAGGTACCCACAAGTTTTGTGCAAAAACAGTATTAAACAAACATTAACTAAAAGAAAACTTATCTACTGGTAAAACGCCTTTAAGTTTCGAGAATTCCATGGCCTTGGTAGAACTTTCCCTTTTGCATCACGTAGAACGTATGAGCCATGTCCAGCTTGCTTGACGACCTGGTAGGGTCCTTCCAGCTCAAGTGGTGAGAGGCGTGGTCCATGAGACCAACAAAACCCTTTGGTCAGGGGTTCGAATCGCAACTCCACCCTGGCAGACCAAAGCGGACAATACCTAATGGGCCACGGCTCAGAGATTTGGGCAGCTCCATATGCGGGGGCTACTCCCCTGTGGGCTTCGGAACCCACCCAAACCAAAATTTAATACAGTATAGTTACCGGTAAATATTAGGTATCATTTTAAACAATTTTAAAATAATCATTTAATTTTAAAAAGTTGTAAATTAAATCTTTTCTATTTTAAAATTATAAAATAAATTATTATTTTATTTTAACTCAATATTGTACCATACAGTACCAACTGACACCTAGTAGAAAGCTTGACATTGACTCATATGAGTCATACCAAACTTTAAAATGCTATCATTATTTTCTTATCATTTTTCAGTAGATTCGATACAAACAACCAATATTATTTTGATGTCAGGTTAAATTACTCATATATTAAGTAGTAAGTTTATGAAATTAAAAAATAAAAAATTGCCAAATATAATTTGCAACATCATGAACTCTCTCCCCCTCACCATAATAAATATTTACAAGTGAAACTCAAAACTTTCTTTATATTTAAAAATGTGATGTAAAGCAACGTTATTGACCTTATTGTTAATTCCTTGAAATGACTTTATTTTATTAAACTTTGTAAACAGGTGCTTCCATTGTTAGACTTAATTGGATACATGGAGCTTGAATTGATTAGGGCTTAACAACTTTTGATTTGGACTTTTAAATAATCTTTGAGTCTAGTTTAAGTTGTGTTTTGGGCTTATAGTGGGCTTTGACTTGATTACTTGGAAAGTTTTAATTTTTAGATCAAATTTGAGCTTGATTGATTAATTTTAAGCAAATGTTTAACTTTGATAAACATATTTCACTAAAGTTTAAACTAACTTGATAATTGAGTTTGACTTGTTCCTGGTGGACATGCAATGGGACTTGATTAGGCTTAGTTTAACTTTCTTTAAGATATGCTTGGATTTGAGTATAATAGTGATTTGACTTCATTAAGCTTAGTTTTATCTGGAATCAAAATTTAGGCCTAAACTTTCAATTAATACTAGTGACTTAGGTTTTGGAAATTTATGATTGAAATTAATAACTAAGGTATAGTTTGATTGATGGTTTGACTTTGGATCTAGATTTTTGAAATCTATAATGGCTTAGGATTAATAGAAACTAGGTTTTCCATTTTTCATTTTATCAATTGGGGCTTTTAATTGCTTTCTATTCTGATTTGGCCAAAACTTTAATTGCTTGCTAGTTTGCTAATCACAAATTTTGCTTAATTTTAGATTTTGGACTCGACCTAGTCCCTCCTTTTGTTCTTAGCATATAATCACATACCATGCATTTTGTTGGACCCCGTTTCTGGAGCCCAACTCTTGATGAGTTGAGAGAATTTAATACGAGATTGAGACAATGGATAGAAATACTGAAAGATTATGATGGTACAAATGAGTATTCCCCAGTAAAGTTAGAGTTGTATCTAATACATTAAGTAGAAACCCCAATAGTAGTGAAGCATGGATTCAGATATTGACATTATTAGGTCTAGTGCAAAAAAGAGCATAGAATGTGCGGTTAAATTTTAGGCAAATCAAAGTACTAATTGCTATGGAATTGAAGATCAGTTTCACATGAAAGGATTAACAAAGCCCAAATTGAGGATTCAGAAATTGTGAATCTTATTGAGGAATTGGAAACGGAACAATGCTGGACCCCACTTTCGGAGCCCAGCATTCGGAGTCATAAAACGTGAGCTTCATAATCAAACTCATTTCTTCAACTTTAGAACAGACTTTGGAAATCTTCCAACTAGAATTATGATTTGACTTCTTCAGAATATTTGCAGCTCTATGTTTCTAGTTTATTTAGAACTAAGAATCATCTCATTCGGAGCTCTACAGACCAAGATAGGATTAAAATACCAAAGTAGGTTCAGTAAAATCCCCAATTCATACTCTTTCAATCGATACCCTTAATTTGATTCAATCAATCTTTTTCAAATCAATACCAAAGGCTGTCAATTTTTGTGGAGAGATAGAGAAATGTGTTAGGACTCTATTGGTTCAAGAATCAGGTCATTTGAAGATCGGATGACAAAGTTATAGCCAAAAGAGTCAAGCATGTTCAGAGCTGGAAAACCCTTCAGGTGCACTCGCAAGGAACAAAATTGCGATCGCAAGGATGGTGGTGCGTTCGCAAGGAAGGCGGGTGTGCTCGCGACCGAAGCTGTATCGTTTATATACATATATATCCTATGCGACATCACTACTTCAAATGATCATAACTTTCAACTCTGATGTCCAAAAATCACATACTATATACCTTTGCAAAGCTAAGAAGATAAGCTATAACTTTTATGAAGACCCCGAAAAGAAATTTTGCTTCCAAGAGGGTCAAAATGTCCAATTAACATAGCTGTTTCGTATGTCCACCCTGTGCAGCATCACAAATTTCTAATGCTCATATCTCTCAACGCCGACATCTAAAAATTTCATACTATATAGCGTTGAAAATCTAGGAAGATAAGTTACAACTTTTTAGAAGAAAAAATTGTCTAATTCAGCCTAGCTTAATCCAATTTCCCCCCGAAATCAAAACATAAATTTTGCCCTATGAAAAACTTGAAAATGTAATGCACAAACTTGGAAGATCATAAGTCCAAAACATAATCATATTTCATTAATGAATCTAAACGAGTTCTACAAGCTTTCATTACAATTCAACATTCACATCACTAACTTAAAACAAAATACAAAAGGATGTTTAATGTCGATATGCGTATAAAGCTATCCAAAATGTTCACTAACTTAGTACAAAAGATCTCTAGATATCTTAGAGTTTCCGATGCCTTGTAAGGTTCAACACTCGTCTTGTTTTGCACCTGAGGAGTGGAAAAATATGGGATGAGCTACAAAGCTCAGTGGCTAATATATTTATAGGCATCAGTAAATTAGTCACAAATTCAGGCATATGTGTACATATATATATATATATATATATCCAACAATTCAAGCATTCTCAATCTATTCTAACAATTCAAGCATTAATCAATTTAGCTCAAAACTCATAACACACAACATAGCCTTTAGCCATTAAACATAACACTCAATTATGCACCATACTTGACAATTCAAACCATTCATGCATAACACTCAATCATTTATCATGCTCAACAAAGCAAATATAATGCACAAACAAATGGCTCGAGAGTTCTGTGGAACAAAACAAAGAAACTGAAGTTTACATCGTGATCAAAACGAGTCCAAATTCTCGGGATCTCGTAACCTCAAGCGGGCAGCTGGGAGAAGGCTATAGGTCAACGTGCATGTGACTAACGAAATGGGTTCCTCTCTTGCCCAATCACAAGCAAATTTATGCTTAATTCAATCATATGCTCATACTTTCATGCTTTTTCTTCTTTTCATTTAATTCCAAATGTTATAACCTCTTTCAAGGTATAACATAATCACAATGCATTAAGCATTTATAATCAAGTCACAACAATTCAATTTAAAGCAAATCCATTTAAAGAAATCAGCATACACACACATAGGCAAGAATTTGCCTAATCACACAATAACTATAAATTCATTACCCACCTAATTTGCTCGAAAATCCAAACTCAAGGTTGTCTTTCCCCTGGCTCTTGGGTAGGATTCTCTTAGTTTCCTAAAACAAACCAAATCTCATTCAAACTAATGTTCCAATGAAAATCCATAAACTTCAATAATCACATAAACAAAATAAATAACAAAATGGACTTAGATTTAACCTACCCATAGTTCATCTAAGCTAGTAACACCAAACCCTAATTCCAAAACCCACGAAAATCAAAATGGGTCTCATCTTCTTTCTCACATTATTTCCAAAACAAAACCCTAATCTCCCTCTCTCTAATCCCTTTCTCATCAAAGCAAGAAGAAAAGATGAACTTACCTTTAACAAGCTTGATTTCTCTTCTTTTTCTTCTTCTTTCTTTCTCTCTCACGATTTTCAGTTCTTCTTCCCTAACTTGCACGATTCTTCTTCTCCTCCTATCTTCTTTCATGTTTTCTCCTCCTCTCTTTTGTTTCTCACAACTCGCTCTTCTCCTCTTCTTATTCAAGACCATTTTAATGTCTTTTTCCCATTTTACCCTTCATTTACCTTATCCTTCCCATTTTACCCCTTATGTCTATTAAAACTAACATCTTATACTTCTAACTCCTTAGCTAATGATCATGGAAAAATTGAAGGAGTTTGATAATACTTCCTTTTAGAAAATTGTTCCTCATTGTCTTATGTTTCTAATGACGCCAAAATCATTCAATTTGGGTCAGAAAGTTAAAAGTTATACCCAATTTTTTAACTTCCAGTCAAATTTTGAGACTCTTAAATACAGAATTTGAATTTGATGTCTTCCTAAAAAATGTAGCCATATCTTTTTAGTTTAACCCAACTTAAAAATCATCTCATTTGGATAACTAGAAAAAAAGTTATGGTTAAAACACTGAAGCATACTCAATGAACATGTTTCAACTACATTTTCCAGCTTTTAACTTCCAACATTTCACATATAACCTATCTTGTACCTAAGCCATTTCTTACCTCATTTCTAATTCAAGAATTCTCCTTTTTCTTTACTCATAACTAATCGCCAATAACTTCTCATTTACTAGTTCTAACTTCCAAGAAGAGTTCGGGGCCCAACACATTTGAAATAAATGAAAGTTATTTTTAGGATTCTTTAAGGTTTAGAGAATTGCATTAGGCCCTTAAAAATCAAACATGTTCATAAGAGATTTTATAAAATTTGGTTCTAAGTGCAGGCCTTTTTGGGCTAAGACCTAGTCTTGACTTCCTTGTAAAAGTTCGAATTTTGTTGACTATTTGATATAGTGCAACTGGATCTTCAAAGCAAGCTACCACTTACTTGTTTGGAAAACAAGAATGAATCTAGAACATTTAACACATATAACTAAAATGGGATAAAAGTTTTAAACTAATGGACTTTAAGAATAATTTTAAAGTCAAACCTTTAAACTTATAAATGTATGAGCCTTAAATTATCTATCATAAACAGAAATCAAATGGCAATTTTCCACTTATATCAAATTAACTCATTAATCTTATGTTTAATGGGTCTACATATCCTGGTGATTTTAAACTTGTAAATCTAGCTAAAGAGTGCAAATGACCTTAAAGTGATATAGAGACTAAAAGGGCTTTAAGAAAATTGTTAAGCCTAAACCATTAAGGTTAACCCAAAGTATATAATGATTTGATATGCCTAATGCTACATTGGACTTAGAGTTAAAATTATATATTAAACTTAAAACTTAGTCAATAAATATATAGTTAAATTGATGCCGAAAAAAAAGATTAAGCATACACAAAAGAAAAACCACATAATGATAGTAAGGTAAAACCTAAGCTTCTACCGTTAAAATTATAGGCCCAAAGTTGTTAATCCTTGTTATACCAATAAGAGGAGGTAAACTAAGTGCCTATAAAATTTTAGATTTAAATATAAAATAACAAATTTTAAAAATAATTTATATAGAATCTTAAATTACAAGCACAAAATATTAATGAGAATAATGATGGGTATGAAATATATGCATATATATTTTTAGTATTAGTTATGTTTAATATCCAAATTATCTTGATTTAGTTAGTTTCATATCTTATTTTAGGTCATTGTGATATAGTTGCTTGAGGAATGAGGTATCTAAGAATTGGAGGAGTTTATAAGTAAAAACATGAATAAAATATCATTTTAGACTAAACATGATCTCTCGAACGATCTAAAGATGACGATACAATTTAAAACATAGGCTAAAGGAAGGTTATATGATGGAAAGAAAAGATCCAGAGAGATATACTATCTGAGACATAAGCGTTGCCTATGATTAAAACTATGATAAAACTTACTAGGCAAATTTACTTATTATTCTTATAGTGTAGTTTAGGTGAATATGAGTCTCAATCCTAATCTCACGAGGACCACAAGCACTATTATTAATTGTATTTCTATTATCTAATTTTTAAAAATAAACAATTGATTTTAAATATATAATTAACTAAACAAAATGTTTGATTCTAAAATAACAAACCAAAACAATAGACAAGAATAAAGCAATCAAAGATAAATAAGATCTAAATAAGAATTTCCCTTAGAACCTTCCTATGCATAAATCTATCTTCATTCAATGATTAAACCTAGTTTTTTTAATAATATAAAATTTAAAGTTACAACCATATTTGTTTTCAAGAAATAAAGCTCTTATCCTTAAGTTAATTAAATGATATCTCTTTCTAATTAAAATCCCTAAGAATGCATTTACTTATTTTATAAATTTTTATAATATATTTGGCTTTAACTCAAAAGATTTATGTGGTCTTATCTCTAAGATTCCATAATGTCATGATTTATTCAAACATATGATTTTTCAATCTTTATATATGAAATTCGAAATTGAAGCAAACACTATCATATTTTAATTCAATTATAATAATTAATTATGCATAATTCGTCATAAAAATTGTGTATAAAGTTCATCCCATCTAGATTTTTCCTAATTTAATTTATATTAAGGTAAAAGAAACTAATAACAACAAGAAAGAAAATAAGACAAAAGAAAATATTCTCATGGATCTTGAAGTCTTGATTTTCTTTGATTGAATCTTAATGGAATCCCTTCCTTTCCTTTAAAGTTGATTTCTTGTGTCAAGACGCTCTAGGTTGATGCTTGAACAAAGGAGTATGTTCAATTTCTTTTATTATATTCTTGTAGTTTTTCATTAGGGTTAATAGTTACCTACTAAAAGAAGCTTGAAAACATATTTGAGAATCATTTTTAATAGAGAGAGATCAAAAGTCATTTTGGAGATGCCATTATCATTAAAGTATTGAGATATTCATTAGGAGATACCTTAGCATGAGTTCTTCTTTTCTTTCAAATGTTGTTTTTATTATTTTAAGTACAATTGTAGGCTAATAAATTTTATATATGGATTTAATGGAATCCTAAGTGATTCTTGAATGCTTGCTTAGTTTTCCAATAAAGGTTTCTATATGTTAACTTAATGATAATTATATATAAGAAATAGCTTAGATCTGATTCGAATCTACATATAGATATAGTTTAAAGAATCTACATATATATATAGTTGAATTAGGTACATAAATTAATGATTGATCAAAGTTCTACATATAGACCTACGTGATTGTTCTAGTATTAGGGTAACCTTTTGTGAGGTTTTAAAGGACTTAATACATTATGATATTAGTAAATCAAATATATATGTCATTTAATCAATCTAGGGATGGGTACTTATACATCAATATATGGCATATCATAAAAATAAGAAACCTTACTAGTCCATATGATAGAATTTCCATAATTGAATTAAGTTTGCAGGGTGAAGTTAAGGGGATATTCCGATTAGATATTATTTAAATTAATATTCTCTTTTGATTATTATGTGAGTGTTCTACAGAGTGATCTAAACTAGCTAGTATTTTAGTTTACTTTTAATTCAATCAATTAAACCCAAACTTATTATTGATTAGATAATCGTTGAAATATTGAACTTAGTACTTAAAACATTCCTTATGGGTTTGACCCTGTTACCATTGAAATAGTACATAATGATATATCTACTTACTTTTTTTTCTTGCATTAGACTAGTAAGGTTACAAAATATCATGATCAAGTTTTGGTACTATTGTTACTGAATAGGTGGAATATTGAAGAGATATTAATAATTATTAATAACATCATTTCTTTATATTTGATTTAATTTTATTATTCACTATCAATTCTTTATTTTTAATTCCTATATAGATTCAATTGTAAATGTATGTCTCTTAGTGTACGATCATAAGAAATTCCTTGAAACTTGTAAAAGAAGATCTATATATTCAAAAGACTGCTTTTATAAATAATTTAAGAAGGATGAGTATTTCTATCTCAAAAAATCAACACTAAATTCAAATGGAGGGTAAGCATAGAACTATACTAAAATACATGAAACCATTATTTATGGCAACATAGTTGAGTATAAATCCATATAAATGATCGAAAACATATGTATTTTAAGTTTTGATATTAGTTTGGACTTTAAATGTTTTTGTTGTTGGTTATACAGTCTAAGCATATATATGATGAATAATGTAAATTCATGAGTCTACTTATGCAACAAATAAAATAGTAATACTATGAAAATCATTTGATTATCAAAATAAAAGAGTATCATTGTGTTAATATTATCCAAATTTTTTATTGATACAATTTACAAAATGTCAAAATGAAATTAACAATTATAGATGGAGAGTGGAGGCTAGAGAGTAGATACTGAAGTTCAGTACATAGGCTGAGACAACAATTTAGAATTTGCATAAAACTCACAAGTAAATAATTATATCTTAAAGTATAAAAAATCTAAAGCAATCAAATTATAAATAGGTAAATCTAGAAACAAAGTTTAAAGATAGTAAATCCATAGTAGATGAAAAAGGATCGCTAATGGTTACAATCAAAATCATAAATAGTTGCACTACTTCGTCTGTATATAGAAACATTATTATGTAAAATATACATGTTAAAGCAAATTGCATTAAATGAATATTAAATGCAGATAATAAACAATTAAATATACCTTCATCATTGAATATTTGTTTAAATTTTTTTCGATTGAATGAATGGCCTCCTTCATACCAGTACCTGTTTTAGTATAACAAAGACAATATAAGATAAGATAATATCATAAAGAATACATGACAAAATTGACATATCATAAATAATAAAGTTTACCCTCAATATCTTTATCTTCTAACCAATTTTGGGCATATATAATGGCTTCGGTAGTACTATAATAAAGTTAAGCATGATGAAGACTAATACCCTAGACTTTAGTACTAAAAGCAGGCTCCAAAGAAATAGTAGATGATGAAATTGCTAAGAGAACTTGTGTAATTACTTACATGAATGAATATTCATTTCCATAGTTCTTTGACCATAACAATACATCGAACTTCATACCATTAACTTAGGTCATACAATTTACCGTCAAATATTTATCCAACTCCATCATAGTGTAAGAAGTCCTAGCCCTTTTTTCTTTCATGAATTTTGCAAATAAGGGTTTCACACTAGTTTTAGAAGAAACTGAAATTGAAACTAAACCAAAACTGAACCTAAAGCTGGAGTTGAACTACTACGTCCTAATTTTATCCAATCTTAGTTGATAATCGTTATACAAATCCTTCAAGAATTGTTTAATGAAACCATGTCCTTAAGCTTGATCACTATACAATATTTTATAATAAAAATATATCCCCTCCATCTTATATCTTGGGTTTAACACAAGAATGATTGCCACAATATGTCCTATCATATACCAGTAAGAGTTAAGCTTCTCTATCATCGATTTTGCCATAACCTAGATCACTTTATTGGAATCAAATATCTAATCAGATATAGCTTTCTTAATCTCATACATATTGCTAAAGCAACTCTACAAATTTTGATATTTTGTTAATAAGAATAACTCAGTAGTATTATGAAATATTTCCAACTTCGCACAAATTTCTTTAGCCAACTCTCATGTCTCTTATGTAGGTAGGCAACTATATTAAGAATCTCTGTCTCAGCTTGGTAAACAACTCAACATATTGGGTTACTGACTCCAACATCTTGAAGGTCGAATTCTATCTGTTAGGATAATCCAATACAAACTTCTTCATTCGTAGAATGTGTAGTTGTCGTGCAATTTCTTCAAAATTGTCAACT
Source organism: Erythroxylum mucronatum (assembly GCA_027563825.1). Lineage (NCBI taxonomy): Eukaryota > Viridiplantae > Streptophyta > Magnoliopsida > Malpighiales > Erythroxylaceae > Erythroxylum > Erythroxylum mucronatum. The sequence goes on from JAOSBP010000008.1 coordinate 19,479,001, forward strand.
CTTTTGGGTGTTACACTCCAATGCCTAGATTGAATCTACTACATATTTTTTCATATCCAACCTGTTCTTCACAATCCAATTTAAAATATGCATAGAACAATGCATATGTAACAATCTGCCACCAACCAATAAGCTCTCAATCCATAACTTACTCTTTAACTTTTTTATCATCACATCATTCCTGCTTCAATTATCGAGTATTATGGTAGATAACTTAGTGTTGATATTCTAATCTATTAAACACTTAACCATCACGATTGTCAACCTTTCGCTTATATCTGGTGTTGGCATATAAATAAACCTACCATTCATAATGAACAAATATTAATCATAACATAATCAAAAATTAAATGATAACAATATTGAAAATATAATTTACCTCATTAGTCTACTGTGTAGAGTCCAATCACTATCATTATAGTATGTCGTCACTACCATACAACCCTTTTTTTGTTTATCGATTGTCCACATATATAATGTGATGGAAACTCATCCTTTAATACTCGACAATGTTTTTAATATTTCTTTCTTGTGATCCTTATATATCTTAAAAATGACTTTTTTCAAGGTATTTCAAGTTGGGATCTTACATTTTGATTAGAGTGAGGTGAACAACATCCTAAATCTTTTGTTGTCAACTATAGAGAGTGGATGTTCATCACCAATAACCATAGTTGTTATCAAAAACTTTGGTCTGCATTCATTATAAGCTATAATAGTCATTTCATTCTTCCCGCCCATTAGGTTAGTATTAAAAAAATGTTTGACCTCTTGATATAATCCTTCTTTACTATATACGAATCCATATGTCTCGTTAAATGAGAGGTTTCACCTTTTGAATTCTAGACCAATATCTTATGACAATATTTATATTCAACCTTCTCTATTCCATCCATTGATATAGTCATATTGAAGTGATTTCAAACATCACTTCTCAAAACTTGGTCTTTCAACATGACTTGTTTCTTCATTTGGTATTGAATTAGAAGACTCTATCGGTAAAACTATACTAAAAGAATATGTTCATCTATCTGAAACAATTAATATATACAACCATAAAAGTTTACACACACACACACACACACACACACACACACACACACACACACACACACACTTTGATAAACATTTGACAATCAAAATGGTGACATACATATTTTTTTAAAGCATGTTTAAATCAAGTTTCTTCTATGAAACTTACTAGTTATTTGTTGCTTAATTAGAAAGCACCATCTCCTTATGATTATATAGCATGTAATTCTAAATTCTTCATATTTTAGCTTAACTATTCTTGCAATTTTCTACTAATTAACCGACCTAAATCTTATTATAACTATTAATTTAGACCACAAAGTGAATCAAATGCAAGAATTAATCAATTTACAACTATCTAACATTTATGCTTATACAAAATCGAGATCCTCTAAGCTCTATCAAGTAGAAGAGGAATATATCATCATAACAATAGATGAAAAATAAATACCACATCTTTTCTACTTTAGGCGAACTTTTCTAGGAAACGAATAGTAGAACACCAAAATGAACCAGATTAAATTTCCTTCAACTAATTAGTTCCTTTCATTTCTGAAAGTGATAATATCATGACAAAATAAAATAGTCTAAAGATGTATGTATAGTAAGGTAAATAAGGCACTCCTTCAAGTTTCACTCTAACTTGCTTGATATTCACCTATAATAGTTGAAGTTGTAGGTTTCCTCTAAAAATGGTACATATGGAAACATAAAAGTGGCATTGGCAATCGTAGATCAATATGACTAAGTTCGTGTTTCAAAGGATTGGTTGAATGCTTGGGTCTATCTGAAATATTTGTAAGCATACTACAAGTGGGGCATATGTTTTGGTAAAGTGGTAGAAACAAAGGCAAAAGAGATTGTTCTAAAAGAACAATTTGATTGTCCAAGCCCTTAGCTATAAAGAAAGAAGGTGAAAAGTAAAAGCCTTGATCATTTTTAATGTTTAAAGTGCAATAACAACCAACAATTTTGATGGATCCATATCAACTTCTTAAGAATTTTAATCTATAAATATGTTATAGTGCCTAGATATACCATTGTTCTTATAGGATTTTGAAAATCTGGTCTTTATTATTAGGTAAAACGAGTAAAACTCAATCCTTGAATTATTGCTCATTTCAAGTCTTACATAGGTTTCTCTACCGAACTACTTATTAATCTAATCACAATAATAATTGGCATTAAGTAATTTGTTGTCATCCCTCTCTAGTTTGTTGTCATCCTTCTCTAGTATGAGAATGCAAAAGGATGCAAATTAAACACTTAAGCAAGCAATTTCTTAATTACAAGACAAATATAAATTTAAAGCATAAAAAGCTTGCAAATAAAGTGAAATGGAAGAAATTTGTTCTAACTATACAATCTTCAAAACTCTATTGTCAACCCTACTAATATTTGCCTAAAGAACAAATTCAAGAAAGTACCTATATGCTAGGCAAGGCAGTTATACAAGGCAGGTGAGTCGAAGTAGCTTCACATAAAATAAGGCGAGGATAGGTAACTTTAGACGATATGACATGACTTTACACGAGGCAAGGAAACAAGGCAAGGAAATGTCTGGGGGTGTAAAGGAGGAATGGAGCTATAGAAGACGATTGTTGACATTGTAGATTAATTAATCTATAGTGTCGACTTAAAAGAAGTATGTTTATAATTTTATAAAAAAAGCTTTCATACTACAAGTATACAGATCGTAACTTGTAGTATAAAAGATATCATTCCCACGAGGATTGATTAGTCAACTAACAACTTGACTGCATTTTGTCTAAGGTAATAAAGATTGAATGAACAATTTTAAAATAAATTAACTAAAATTGAAATAAACTAATAAAACTAATAATTGAATAAGTGAAACTAGCAATAACAATCAAGTTAATCAATAATGGAAGCTTAGGGGTTATTTTATCCTTATTTTGCCTTCCCTTTATCTTGATAATTTAATTATGCTTGTTCCTAGGTATTCTAAGGTTTTGATTACCCTCTCTCGAGATCTACTTAAGTAATCCCAATTGAAATTGATAACAATATAATTGCAACCTTTCGATTCACAAAACTACTCCTAACTATTCAATTAGATTTGAAACAAGCCTAAAGATGATTAACTCACAATTAAGATCTCTCTTTAATTTTTATTAATATGATATTTGTAAGTCTATTAAGTTACCAACTATTGTTGTGCACCTTAACACATAAAATTGATTTAATCTCTTGATTTATTATCAATTATAAGCATAATAACTACCCTAAAGCATTAATATATATTGAATTAAACAAGAATAAAATTTAACAAAACAGTTCAAGAATAATCCTTAATATGGATTTAGAAATCCATAATCATGTTCAACATGCCATTAATCAAAATTAACATCGAAGACAATGAAATATAAGAAGAGAAAATAAAGGAAACATTTTGTGTCTTAATTTGGAATTTTTGGAAATTCTAGAGTTGATCTTGATGTCTCCACTTTCATCTCTTTGCTTCTGGTGTGTAGACTCCTTTTTGGTGTTTATCTTTTGATTAAATACTTCTTAAGGCTTATAGGATTATTTATAGGGTTTTCCAACTTATTTGGTTCCAAAAATAGCCTCAAATCGTGAAAAATGATAACATAGTCTTTTGAATAGAAAGTAAACACCTCGTCATGAATGCCCCCTTGGTTACTTAACTAGGTTACATTTTTTATTTAGCTTGGTTGAAGTGTCATTCTAGCCTTTTAAGGGGAAGTGAATGCGATTGGTTACTTAGCTATATCACAACTCTCAACTAGCTACTAGCTCTATTCTTAACCCAATTTTCTTAAAAAGGGCAAATAGGAATTTTATGTAACACACTTTTTTTTTCAATTTCTTAGCCTACCTCATTTCTTGTTAGTTAATCATTCTCATAAAAGGTTAATGATGCCTACCAATTTAAATGAGTTTAATTATAAATGTGTCTAAACAAATGTCATAATGTGAAAGAATAGGTGTCATATCCTAATTAACATGTGTATTCATCACAAAGATACTTAAATCACAAACTTCACAAATTAATATTCCTTTACAATTCAAATGACCATGTTAAACCAATTCAATTCAATTCACGCCATTAACACATTCAAACAATGAACACATCATGTAACAAAATGTTCACAAAGTGCCATCCCAATTAAAAACTAACATAATATAAATGCAAAATTCACACACATAAATGACATGTAAGTGCATATACGTCCTCACACTTGAACATCACATTTTTCTCAATATGGAAATGGAAATAATAAAAATAAAGAGAGAGAATAATAAATAAAACGTAAGATTAAGAATACTTATGGAGATTTAAGTAATGATGGTATTGGAGATGGAAATTGGACAACAAAATTTTGAGTAATTTCTTCAACTGATATCGCTAATGACTCATGACCTCCTTTAGTTACGCCTCCATGGTGTCTAGACGACGCTCTAGGCACTTTTTATTCACTTCCAATTTGTCAAGCACCTTCTTCTAGCCTTCTTCCTCCTCCTCAGATTCATCATTTGATGAGACTTGTTGGTGTTATTATAGAGGTTCAGAACTAGAACTCGCCTGTCCTATCCTTTGTTTAACTTATGATTTATAGTTGCTATCTCGAAGTTCCATACCATGGCAATCCAAGATCTCAACTCGCCTTAAATGTGTGTGATTTAATGCTTAGAAAAAATAGGAGATAGTTCATCAACATTAACACAATGTAATTGAACCAGAGTGGTTACAAGAAAACCTATGCCTAAATAGCTACTTTTCTTATCAAGCAAAGTAACTATCAACTGAAAAATATGGGTGGATGTGTAGACTTGAACCTTATTATCAATGCACCAAAGTATAAATAAATCTTTGTTAGATCACTTGTTGCTTTGACTCTTAGCAAAAACAACATGACATATAAATTGATGCAGTAACAAGTGTTTAGGATACTTATTTCCATTATTAGGTGTGTTGTGTGGATTAAACACATCCAATCCTTTTAATTTCTACCAATATTTCTTAGCATGAAAATTTTCATGTTTTTCAGCAAATGGTGATTTTACAAAACCAAATACTTCTTCCATGATATCATAATCCAAATTATAAGGTTTTCCACTCAATTGAAACAAAAAAAATCTAACTTACCAACTTATAGTATAAAGTAGTATAAAATTCAAGGGTCAATTCTTCATGCATAAGATAATCAAAATGTATAAATTTATCCCAGTGAATTCTAGCACTTAAGTCCTTAACTTTTCCTTTCAAATATAGATCTTTTAAAATTGAAAAATCAAAATATCGACGTGCAATAATTTTTTTGGAATAAAGGTTTTGGAATTTCTTACCTTTTTTTGAGAGAATGTCGAAAAAGGAGCTCAAAAGTCATTGGCTAAATCACATGCACCATTACCCAACACCTTTGCTTTTCCTTTGGGGTGTGAGTATTTTGTAATTGCAATTTGTTTGATTTTTAGAGATACAACAGAGAGTAAAACCTGCAAAAATAACTAGGAAACCATAATAAAAACAAAATAAAGAGCCAAAAATGTAGGAGAGAAAGTTTAGAGGAAATCTTGCAAAACCCACTTAAAGTATTTTTTTAGAACGAGAATCACTAAATTTGAATGGAAATAATGATAATATAGGTGAAAGATGAAAGAAAAGAATGAAATCCAAGTGAAATTTAAGAGAGATGTGAGAGAAAACAAGATGCTATGAAGGTGGGCTGCTATTTAGAGAGAGAAGATGAGAGGTGGAAGAAGAGAAAAAGACTATTTATAGGGGTTAAGGTTTGTGGGTAAAAATGTCTTGCACAATCGTGCATTTTATTGAAGGGGTGTCTGTCACAATCATGCATGGGATGCACGATCGTGATAGAATGTGCATCGTGCCATGTAAGATCATGCACCCTCCAAAATTGACACGTTTTGCACCATTTTCCTCGTGAATCCTTTGGAATATGTTCCCTAAGTTATAACACCTTTCCAAATATGATATTTATCAATCAAAATCACTCCAAAAAATAAGAAAATAATAAACACAAATGTAAGAATTTACGAAAAACCTAACTAACAACATATTATAAATAAAATGAAATATAAATATAAAAAAACACCTATCATAATTCTCGGGTTGCCTCCCAAGTAGTGCTTGTTTAATGTCGTTAGCTCACGTACCTATTACATTTGCCATCATCTTAGGTCGATAATTAGTGGCTTGCTTATACCCTTTTCTCCATATAGCAGTTTAGCAGCTTGTGAATAAGCCACATGTTTTAAGATAATAATAATAAGGACATAATTTGTCAAATTAAGAAATCTAAGTGATTTTATTAATTCCCTTTTTTGGTAACAAACTGTCAATTAATAGGGAATAATGAAAATCCTTAAATCTTCAGTTATCTCCAACAATTTGTCATGTGGGAAGGTGAACTAATGTTGGACCCCACACCCCACCTCTTCGGTGTTTGGGGGTTATACCCCGGCGTGTGTTTGTGGGTTATACCACGG
>JAOSBP010000008.1:19508726-19532901 GCA_027563825.1 Erythroxylum mucronatum
TGCAAAAATATGGAGAATTTCGTGCAAAAATCGTGATTCTACAGTAGAAGGTGGCAGTGCAAAAATCAAACTTTCTAGTACTGAACAGTTCTGACTCTTTTGCTATAACTTTGCCATACGACCTCCAAATGACTTGAAAATTAAACCACTGGACTCCTAAGATATTTTTCTTTCTTCCCATAAAAATTTATAGCCATCTGAATTGATTAGAAAAATATTGATTGACTCAAAGTGAGGGTATGTGCCGAAATGTTATGAACTGGAGTAGTTTTAAGAACATGCTTCGGTATTTTAATTATAGCTTGGTCTGTAGATCTTTAAATGGATTGATTCTTAATTCAGATTAAACTAGAGACATATTTCTACAATTTAATTGAAGAAGTCAAATTTTAATTCTGTCTCTAAGATTTTCAAAATTGGCATGAAATTGTGTCTTGGCCTAGGCTATAGCACTCCCAGGAACAGAAATCATGTCCTGTGGTTATTGAATAAATTGTATTGATGTAGGCCGAATTAGACTAAGATGTCTCCACCAAAGTTGTAGCTTATTCTCTTATCTTTAAATTGGTATAAAGTTTGTAATTTTTAGATATTATAATTGAGAGTTATGAGGTGTACAACTTGGAAGCATGATCATGCATTAGCCAAAATTTCAAATGTACACAATCTGTGGTATTTTGAGCATAACTCATTGAATGCTAAACCAAATTGGATGAACTTGGTATCATTAAAAACTTAAGACATAGAGGAACAATTGTCTAGAAGAGAGTGTTACATAAATACATCATTTTCTTGATCTTATTGATTATACAAAGTTGACCCGAATGAGGTCCTTTAAGCAAAAGCTGGAATAGTTATTGAATGTATGAATTTTGGAACTTTTGAAGCACAATTGATGTTTACATCAGTTTAGTAAGAACATATACTCGAGAATTTGTCATGAACATGCATCATACATATTCAGTATACATAAATGAATTTTTAATCAATCACAATAATGATTTGTATATGTGTTAAATGATATAGAGGAAGGCATAGAGCGACCACTTCCAGATATTATCGGACTTCAAGGTAATAAGCAAACGGGAGCGATTGTGAGTAACCTAAGATGGTCTCACCTTGATTTGTTTTGTTTATTACTGAATTGAATTTGATAATGATGATTGTGTACTGATTTCGGACATGAAGATCCAAGGTATTGATTGATGAATGTGATATTGAAGTGTTACTTGCTTTGCATGAAATGTCTTAAATGGCTTTGTTTTGTTTTAAAACTGTTGAGTCCTAGTAGTGGGTAAATAGGTATGCCTAGAAGAGTCTGCAGCTACTCCTATGACACTTTGATCTCTCCAGGACACTTCAGTGTCTAGACTTCGGGCTCTCCTGTATAAGTCCCGTTACCTGCCTCTATAAATGGATTTGCAGTCCTTTGATTTTGTAATCTAATATATGTTTGATTCTAACATAAACAAAAATTGTATTATGATTCTGAAGGGTTTATACCCTCTTGTGATATTCAGTTATGATAAGTACAAAAATCTGTTCTGAAATGCAGTATGTCTGATTTAATGTTAGGAAATCTTTTAATGCATGCTTATGTTGTTATATGATTCTGTATGATGAATTGTCACTTCATGTATAGATTAGTTATTACTCACTAAGTTATATGCTTAGCACGGTGGATTTGTCCCATGTAGGTTCAGAGCGAAGATTATAAAGACTGTGACAAGTCAACCGCAATGGCCAATGGAGTCTGAGTCCTGTTTTAAGAAAAATGTATTCTAAGTTTGTTTTGGGCTTGTATCTAATGTGTATGACTTTTCAATTTGTTTGAAGGTTTGTAATAACCTTAATCTATGTTGGTCTTTGAATTTATGGTATGTAATATGATAGGTACAGTATGAATGATATGTTAAGTACTGTATGGTTGATTTGAGATTCTGAAATGAATGTGTGAAATGTTTAGTATGTTTTTTGGAAATGTTTATTTTTGAATGCTATGCTTTCGCGAAATATTTTGGTTTATTTGTACTGTCTTGTGTGGCATCTACATATCCTCCCAGGGGGTATGAGGGTGTCGCATGATAAATGTGGAGGAAGATAGAAAAGAAATAATGGCTCAATTTATTTATAGGCTAAACCTTAAAGTTTCTGAAGTCATGGGCTTACACTACTATGTGAAGTTGGAGATGTGATGCATTTGACCATAAAGGTGGAAATATAATTCAAAAGGAGACAAACTTACCATTTTAGTATTCCCACTGTAGGTTCTTCGTTATGGAGCAACACGGGGAGTAAAAAGGATGACTGAGATCCAAAGTCAAATAAGAAGTAGTTAAACCAAAAATGAACATACCAAGAAAAGTGAAAGGTAAGATCGATTCCTCTTCACCAACTAAGAATTGAGATGTCTTGTGCTTCAATTTTCTAATAAGAGGTCATATATTTGCATAATATCCTAATAAGTGAGTAATGTTGATAAAGAAGAATGGAGATTATGTGTCCACATGTGAAGAGGAGGCAGATTATGATATGCCTAGATTAGAGAATGATGGCGATAATGAGTATATTGCGAAACTCAAAGATGGAAGATTGTTAGTCACTAGGAGGGCATTAAGCTGAACCAAAGAATATATTTCCTATACTAAATTTGCCATCAAGGATCATTTGTAAAACATGGTTGTAAATGGAGGAAATTATACCAATATAGTTAGTATGTAATTGGTGAAGTTGGGGCTAACAATCATAGGACACTATAAACCTTATAATCTGTAATGGTTAGATGTGAGTTTAAAGGTTAGGATAACTAAGCAAGTGTTAGTTTCTTTTTTGATTAGGAGATATAAAGATAAGTTGTTATGTGGTGTAGTTCCCATGCAAGCACAAAACATTCTTTTAGTCAACCGTGACAAATTGATTAGAAATTCATATGTGACGGGTATAAGAACAAGTATTCTTTTTTTCATAAATGGCAAATTATGTACCATTGGTCCATTATCTCCTAAGCAACTCAATGAAGGCCAACTTAAGCTTTATGCAGAAGGAAAGGTTAAGGAGAAAGAAACAAGAGCAAACACTTGGAGAAATTTTAGTTCTTTTAGGGAATTAAAGAAGAGAAATGAATTATTAACTAAACGTCAAATACTTTTTATGGTTGTAAACGAAGATACTAATTTGAGAACAAATCATTTGAAGGAGAAGGAAAATGACAGAAATCTAGTATCGAATTGAGCTATTAGTATTCTTTTCTCCTAAAATTTTTCTTAGTATAAATGATATGTAATAACAACTAAACCCAATAATTTTGCATTTCTCTTTAATTTGTAATGATTTAGTCATTTTTAGACTTAAATTGTATAAGTTAAATATAACTTATTTAAATTCAATGTCAACTAATATAATTATGTTGCATTTTGAACTAAAACTTGTGTAATGATTTAACATTTTTGACCTATCTCTTAAAAGGGAGAAAATATTAATAATTTTAATCTCATTAACTCAAAAAGTACAATTTACTCTCTCTAAAAAGAGAAGGCCCATTATCTAAATTCCACCTACGATTTAACATATTAATTTTCACTTCAATCATATTTAATTTCAAAAACACATTTTTTTCACTCTTCCCATAAGGAATAATTAACAATATAATCCTATAAAAACTAAATATTAATTTATGCAAATACTTAATTATATTTGAAAATTGTTATACAGGAGGCGTTTAAAGTGAGAAAAAGCAAATTTAGAACAAATTCATTATAAAGGAGGAGGTGGGATAAATGAAGAAATAATAGAGATAGATCAAAAATTATAGTTATATTTTGTTAATGGTATAGGGAATAATTAGAGCTTTTATCGATAAAGATATATATTTAATTTCAAACTTCTTATTTCACCAAATGTATAAATAACTTGTTTTACATATAAAAGCATTGAAATTTTTTTTATAAAAAAAGGCGGAGGATTAAAGTCAAAATATGAGGATTATTATTTTATAAAAATTATAATTAATATAAATAATTTTCAATATTATAAGTTGTTTTCAAATTAACATACTTTGTGGGTCCAGTAGTTTACTTGAGTTTTATTTTTTATTCATCAAAAAAAATTATTAACGTAATTACACTATTTATGTATACACATAAATAAAAAAAGAAGTCAAATAGAGTGAATTCCAGGTCAATTAAATTTAGTGAGTCAACCTACATATTATCAACAAACTTTTTGCTCCATAGCTTTAAAACAAAGTCTTAAGTATTATATTTTTAATCTACAATTTCATCAATGAAATTATGTGATACTTTTAAACTTTTAGAACATTTGATAAGTTTAGTATCTCAATAGAACTCATTTCATGTAACCTGCACTTAATTACAGCTAAAAATAATCTAGTCCAAGAAAACTTTTCAATGGCCGAATATATTACAAAGTAGTTAGATTTTGATAATGAAATACAAATATGTATTTTTAATTTAAATTGTCGAAACAAATATATCATTCGTATGTACTGTTCAAGGATGAGATGTGGAGTTATGCGGCAAAAGAAACGGAGTATCCAGGGGTGGCTGCAAGGCCCTAGTTTAGATTAGCGAGCCTAAGTAGGGTGTGAATTGATTTGAGGCCCGGAGTAGTAAGCCGGCGAGAGCTTAAGCGTGTATGTACATATACCGTGGCTTGAGCACTGAATGAATGTCCTGCGCGGGGAGAAAAAAAGAAAGAAAGACTCGAGATCTAATGGGAATGAACAGATTAATGGGATGAGGCGCACTAGATTGCATACTGATGGTCCCCATGCACGAGATTTTTGGGTTGAATGGAGGAATATTGTCAGTTAACAGACAGCTTGCCTTATTCATATGATAATATCAAAAACACCAAAAATGAAATAATACTAAAAAGTTACAGGACCACCTTCCCCACCACCACCACCCATCACCCTCTATTTCCCCGCCGCTTTGTGGGGTCCAGATCAATTGTTGTCGGCCCACGCCTCACTCCTCTCCCCACTGTTACTTTCCTCACTCCCATTTACTTGTGCTTCGCGTGCCCTTCTTTTTCTTTTTGTAATCTACACTTTAAAAGGTGTCCTCCAATTTGATAAATTTCACAAAAAATTTAAAAAAAGAAAAGAGGAGGAAGAAGATGACGATGATGATGTTATTCTAGCAGGAGGAGAGGAGGCAAATGTGGAGGAAGGATGGCATACAGATAGCTATCAGGATTTTGGTGCTTGGAGAGGGGAGCAAAGGGGGACAAAACCGACGACGTGTCACTCGGGTTTAGACTAGAGATAGTGGGTAAACGAGAAATTTTACTCGTGTCCGTTGCGTTGACGGAAACGGCCAACCCAAGCACCGAATAACAAAAATTAAAATTTAAAGTATCAATCACAGTAAGAATTTTAATAAGAACGTGATTTGAAAGAAACATTTTCGCCCATCAATCGAACAGAATGTCTTGTGCCTCGCGCTTGCTCGCTGGATAAGTGACACGCCGAAAGAGTGAGACATGCGTTCTGTTGGTAGTGGTCCCCCCCGGCGTATGTACTGTTATAATCACATACGCATACGTTACATGCATAAATACGTATAATTGCTTAAACGTGTTCCTTCTATTCTATCCAGTTAATTGCTTCGCTTCTCACTCCGTCATCGTACCCAGTCTGAAACTTCGTCAATGTACTCAGTCTGAAATTTTACACTAAAGCAGAATTTGGAGAGATTAATAGTACACAGCCTTACTCCTATATAGTAAAAAGGCTATTTTTAGAATTGCAACTTACTTGATTCGAATATATTTCTTTGTTAGATTATATGTAAATAATAATTCAATTTTCTGCGAGTATGATTATTATATTAGTAATTTATTTTTAATATAATTACACTTCAATTTTTGCTCAAGCCTATTGTATTTTTGCCTGTTTCATCCAACTTATTTCGTTTCCGCCTATTAAAGAAGAGGATACATACACAACAAATAGCATATCTTGGATCAATAATCTTTTCCACGAAAATTAAAGAAAAAAATTATTGAATAAAAAAGCATAGGAGCTTTAGACATTCAACTTAAAGTTGCCATTTCATTGTTCACAACCACACAAACAAAAGATAATGTGAACCAAACATTAAACATAAATGAAACATTTAAAAGCAAAAGATGAAAAGTTGGAGAAAACTTTTACCAAGTCAAACCCGACACCATTCTGGTATAAGCGAATCCAATGCAGCGAAGAGGTGGATTTTCCCCTATCTCACTCACCTATCAAATTTTAGTTATATACACTTTTGCCCTTCATCTATGCCCTGCCCAGCCCAGCGCGTTAGCAAGAACAGTCGAAAGAAACACAAAGCACAACAAAGATAAGGGGATTTTGTTATTGGGTTAAAGAAATGGTGAACACCGGCGGGGACCTGGTTGGTTGAGGAGCACGTTGTAAAGTGAAGTGAGAGAGACCGGGGAAAAAAGAAAGTGAAGGGAGAAACTACTCACGCGTGCGGGGGCCACGGATTCTTTTGGGACCCACATAAACTTGGTGGGACCACACATCTCGGGCATGGTCTGCTGGCGTCAAGCATACGCTACACCCATCACTTTCACACCTGTCATCCTTGTATTTGCTGCTATAATATTAATAATAATAATCAAGAAACAACAAAGAACAGCAACATTATTTATATATATATTTATAAAGAGCTGGCACAAATTTCCGCGGAAGTAGCGAAAGTAGCGGGGTATGTTACTTCTTTTACCAGCCTATTCCATTTTCACCGCCGTTGACATTACACAATTGAAAAGTAACTTTCTTGAGTTAGGCTATTGATGTTGCAATCCCATACGCCGGACCCACCAGAACTGGAAGAAATACGGAAATTGCTTGAGATTTTCCAGAGTTTGGTCTTCTTGTTAGAAGATGAGTACATGTACATCTGTCTTCCTTGTTCGAATTTTTGTCTTATAATATGTACCTACACTAAAAAGTATGCATGATTTTATTTAAATTATTCAAACAAATATCTTTGTAACTTTATCCAATGAAAACCATTAAAAAACAATAATGATCTGAATTAAACATAAACATGCCTTTTTAAGCATACCATCAATTACGTAAATAGTATCTTCATTTCTAAAACCCTTCTCCATATTTAGAAACCTGGAATTTAGGATGACGACGAGAGATAAAAACATTTATTAATGAGGAAGGCAGCTAAGATACGTACCAGGGGCTTAGTGCGAATTTGTCCCAAGCCAAGATTATGAGTGGGTGAAAACTTGCACCCATTATCAAGTTAGTGGTAGTGTACAAGATTGAGGGGTCTAATTAATTGTAAAGACGCGTGTTTGGAAAAGAAGTGCTTTTCTTCTTTGTTTTCAGCCTTTGGATGCGGGACATTTAAGAAAACAAAAGATAAAGGCAAGCCCCACTCAAGTTGGTCTGCTGTTGCTAATTTTTAATCCCTATCGCCCTTGTGGGATAAGTTTAGTCCAGATTTGATGAGGTTGGCTTTCAAACGAAATTATTGAAAAGACCTTGACCTGCAATTTCCGTCGTCCTTTTTGTCGTATGAACTCGGGAAAGAGAGAATGTTATTCATCACTTAAAGGTCTATTTCTTTATTAAAACCCTAAAATGTGTTATAATTGACTTTTGGTAAAGTTTGTCACAGCGGGATGTAATTTATTTCGCCTTTTTGGTTTTTTTATTAAGAATTGTAATGACTAAATGTCAAAAAAAAAGAATTGTAATGACTATTTTTAAATATACATTAAATAGAATTTTCTAATTACTTTTTATTATATAATTTAAGTAAATTATCTAATAAATCAGTAATTCACAATCTCGAGTCTTGATTAATCGAATAAGTCCTCCAAATTTTCTTTTACCTAAATATCAGATGAATTTGGCCAAAAAAGAAAGGAATTCACGGCGGCTTATAGACGACTTTGTTGGTCACGTCATTTCAACCTTGGACTTGTCCATGAGTGGTTTTCTGTCAAGGAATCAGCAAAATTGATGGTCTAAGACGCTAAAGTCCAGTCAAAGTTTTTTATATTTTAATTTTCCTTATGTATCTCAGGAATTAATACGGCATTAGGAAAATGGCCGACAAAGCATTAGAAAATACATTACAGATACCTTAATGCATCTCCAGTGGTACTATAGAAGTTAACGTGTATGACCAAATTAAGCACCTCCTGATCGAACTTGTACATGATTGGAATATGAGAGAAGAGAACAGAACCAAATCATTTAGTTGGACATGGTGATGATGCTGGGTGGGGAAATATCTTGGAGGAGAATTCTTGGAATCCCTATAGTTTATGAGGTTATTACTGGAAAAAGTAGATTCATGGATGTATATGGGTGGAATAACGTGATGAGAGGAGTGGAGATGATTATTATGAGAGAAGAAAGGTGACTATGATGAATGGGGCATTTATAATTTTATAAAATTACTGATTGAAAGGGACGCATGCAAACAAATCTCACGATACTGTCCTTTCCCTCTGACCACGAACCCAAATATTTTGGCTTCGGTTAACTCGTATTTTCTTCTTGTCCATTAGGTGTGGTTAGGCTTAAACCCTCCGTACATGACCATTATATCCAGCCTAGCCTCCTGTCACATACATCCAAATAAAACACACACATCCGGTTAAATATCATTTACTCCTTTCTGACACAATCCCATTTGCGTTTCAGTAAATGCTCAAGTCTATCAATAAAAAGTCATGAATAGGTTAAATTTCTTGGGAGCGATCGTCAAGAAACTTCATTATTTGCAACTTATATTCTTAAATAATTCGAGAGTTCCCTCTTTTTATACACTCAATACTTCAAATTCCTATTTTAATCAACTTTTAGTAGCAATTTTCGGACTCATTAAGAAATTTAAGTTCAATTTCAATTTAACATAGTTCAAATATAATAAACTTTAAGCTTTGAAAGCTTGACACTGTATGATTTAAAGCTAGATCAATTCATAAACATAAAAAATATTATTTTGTAAATTTGTTTCATTCATTTTAAACATTGTATGTAATAGGTATCTATAGACAATGTAATGTTAAACTTATACATTTAATAATTTCAAATACATAAAAATAAAGTATTATGCAAAGTCAATAAAATATTAAAACTTGTGATAAACATATAAGATGATATAAATAGTCAGTTGAATTGGTAGATATTTGTTTACGTTTATATATATATATATATATATATGCATTAGACTCCCTTTTTAAATAAGTAGCAAATTTTTGTAAAAATAGTTATGATGTTACTAAGTATATATATAATCACAATTAATATAAACATTATATGCATGGATGAGGTTTGACATGTTGATACTCTTACAAAAATATAAAACATATGTGGTAGTAGGACGTACATGCGCATTCTTTTAATAGTATTTGGATAGCTATATCATAATTCACACAAGCAAAGCGTACAATTTGAATAGAATAAAGTCTTAGCACAAACAAGTAAAGGGAATGCTTAGAAGTTCCGTTTTGAGCCAAAATAGCATATTCACAGTAGGTGGGAATTAACGATGCATGTTGGAGAGCGGGAGACCGATCCAAGAGGCAGCAGCGCTTGCCTTTTAGCTGCTAGATTACCCACAGTTATTCCTGGAGAGTACGGTATATATCAAACATAGCGTGGGAAAGGAGTATTATACAGCATATTTCTCAACTTCTGAAGCTACCTCTGGGAGAATGGAATCATTTTGCTCGGTCCAATTAACGGAGCTATTGTTGAGTTTGGCTCCTTTGTTGTCTCATATTGGTCGGGGACAACAATTGAGGCAAAGTTCTTGCCTAACCTCCTTAGTTAATGCACCAAAACAAGGTCAAAGATTTGTATAACAAATTTGACTCTAGTTAAATTCCTCTTTTGAGGTAAGAGTTGAAGAGTTTATCTTAGGTATTTCTTTGTGAGTGTATTGGGGGATTGGGGGATTGGGTGAGAGAAAAAATTGTGTGATTGTAAAAATTTTCACATAGTGAATTTTTTTCTTGTTACCCGTAGTTTTTCTCTGGTTTAGGAATTTTCATGTAAATTCTCTTATGTTATTATTTTCTGATATTTTTATCCATTAAATATCCTTGAGTGTGAGTCTGAAAGTTCTAAATTCCTAACAGCTATTCCCTAAACACTTCTCATCCTGATTTGTTACAAGAAAATTGGATTTGCGAGCATTCTATGTAACTTCATCCTCAAGTGTATAAGCAAGGGGAGGAGTTGGCATACGACATCTAATGCTAGATAGACTTCTGATGCTGTGAGAGAAGGCCAAAATCCATTCACCGTCTGTTAGAATACATGTCTGATCCGATGTTTAATGATGAAATGTAATAAAATGTAATATTATTCTACCGTTTGAGAAGAGGGTTTATAATAAAATATAATATAATGTAATAGAAGAAGAAAGTTTCATATTGTATCTCATTTCATTCTAAACAGTAAAAATGAGAAACTTTCGATTTAGAGAATTTAGGATTAAATGTAAAATGATAAACAACAGTTAATTATATTAAATTATAAATCCTTCTTTTAAACAACATTTCACTATATTACATTATAAATCATTTCATCATTCTCAAGCAACAATTTTCTAACATTACATTCATTTTATTTCGTTCCATTAAAAACCTTATGTCCAATTAAACATAATCTTAATATATCATAAAGTCTAGAATGAGGATTAATAAAGGATGCCATCGCTCGACCCATAGGTTAGTGGAGTTTTCATTGCCATGAAAACTAAAGCCCACTGTTAGTATTTTTATTTTCTATCTTTTTGTGTGTTAACTTTCTTTATTATTGAGGTTTGAAGTTATACTTAATGAGAATTAATCTTGTTTTATATCAAGGTATATTTTGGAACTAAATAGAAAGAACCACGACAATTTTGGGATTAAAAAAAGAGCTGAACTAGACGTTGATACTAATTAGACATAGCCTCGTGCAACAACTAAAAACTTGAAACATAGCAGGTTGGAAGTCTAAGGCAAAACGACGCAGCATAAAAATGCTGAAAGCAAGAGGAGCTAAACAGCAAAGAATCAAGAAGAAAACGGTGGCATGGATCAGCCAAAAACAACGCAAGCCATAATGTTTTAATGAAAACGCAGAGTATCGGCAGATAGAAGATAAGCGTAAAAGGGGCGTGAAAAGTTAAGTGGAGGAGAGTTTTTATTCATCAAATCACGCTACAGTAGAGGGACAGGAGAATATAAAGCAATAAGCAACCAAAACGTTGACATTAAGAAAGGATGAGGGTTTTTAAAGTGGCGTGGACAAAAAACGCCGGAGCTTTTAATTGGAAAAATCAATAGTGAGTGGAGGTTGCGTTAGAATAGGGAGGACGCTGGTGGCTGCGACTGGGAGCTTCGTTGCTAGTGCAGTGTGTGGAGGAGCAATGGACAATCAATCTCCAACCTTCCCATTGATGAATAGTAAATTAGAGAGGTCTGCATATGAAGCAGATAGAGAAGAGTTTCGACAGCAGAATAAGAAGAGCAATGCCTATGACAGTCCCAACGTTAGTGACAGTCGAAATAGTTAGGAAAATCATAATGTTGGGTAACTAAACTTTTATTTCTTGGTTTACGGAATCCTAGTTATTGAACTTTACATGTTGTGAGACTTTTGTTCTTTAATTCAATCGATTTATTAGTCAAGTATTAATTATTAGTCAAGTATTAATTATTTTTCTGGATTATTATTTGATTGTTTAATTTGACAGCTAGGTGTGCAACTAGTTTGTGATTTTATACAATCAATCGCTAGATTAAATAGGTTGACGTTCAATTCTTTTAATCAGAAGTAACGACTAAGATTTTTGTCTACTACATTAGGAATATGATTATAGGAAAAATAATTGTCTAGGCTAAATATACATCGTATGTATGTTATCTAATTCGTCGATTTTCTTGATTCGTAAAGCTATTAATTAATTAAATCTGAGATCGTATTCAGGTTATTAATTAATAAGGGTTAATTCAAATACATGTTTGCTTAACTAAACATAAGAGAAATTAGGTAAAGAAATTTACCACGACAAATGCTTAACTAATAAATTGGTTATTTTTAGCGTCGATGATCAACGCGAGTTCAATAACGAAGGAGATCGAAAACCAAGATTTGTTTCTATTGATTGTTAAATTCTCATTATTTTGTTATTAGTTGTTTTTCAATTTCATATTCTAATTAAGTTCTGTTTAATTCACAATTACAATCCCCTTTTATTATGTAACTACTAACGTCTAAATTCCTCGTAAGAATGATCCTTACTTTCCACAACTACATTAAATTTTCCACTACTACATTAATTTGTGTTGTACGAAGTTGATTTCTTTATATTTAATTACAGGCGACAACATTCACCACCCACCTTAAGTGATGTCCGAATTTTAGTACCTTCTTCTAGTTTCAATTTCAAGAATCGCGTGATTTAGCCTTGATGTTCTAGAAGTTATCTCCCTCGAGGATCAAGGTGTGTATCTATTTTCTCCATATTGAAGAACACCCAAATTATTTTGTCCATCGGCATTTTGCTCCAAATCTTTTAAGGGTTTAACCACTACGAGTGGTTTATAAACCTCACTCCTCTGTTTTGAAACTCGGACCTGATCGGCGGGTTCGACCGGTGACCAGTCAGTTATCCGGTCCGGGTGACCCCTAAAAATCAATCATCAATTGAACCAGTGCGAACCGATAAGAACCGGTCAATTGACCTGTTAAACCGGGACTGGTCGAACCGGTTGGCCACTGGTTGAATGAATTTTTTTATTTTGCTTTTTTCTTTCATGTGTTTTTTTAATTATTTTAAAAGTAAAACCCACTTTTTCTTCAGAAATCTAACAGAAGTATAGAAATTTATATTATTTGGTATATTTTTCTATTTTTTAATGTTACTAATATTATATATAATTATTGCGTAATTATGACGTCACACCGATTTGACCGGTGGTCGAATCGGTGACCAATAAAACCTCTAGTTCTACATCTAGTCTGAATTTCAAAACCTTGGCTCACTCTCACCTTCAACTTTAAATGTAGTGATTAATAAGACCATAAGAAACTTCAAAATATTTTTGCTCAGTTGATTTGATTGTTCTTGAACATAGCAGAGTTTCATTGAATATGAAAATTACTAAAATACAAATTTCGTTGATTGCAATTTACTTGCATAAGAGATAAACCAAATTGTCCAAAAAGCTATTTGGCGTACAATTTGTCGGAAAGAGGGAGATACTGAAAATTAGTAAAATTTGAAGAAATAATAGGGATTCCAAAGTTTGAAGGAAAAAAATTGTTCAGTTAAACACAACATAAAAATAATCGTTCAATAAAAAACATGAAATTAAAAAATATCTAATTTGATTATAATTCTCTTTTTATGTTATTCTGTTATATCATTATTATCTTTTAATACATAACAAATGATTTATGATATTTATATTTACAAAATTAAAGGAAACTATTATAATTTTAAATTATATATTTATTTTCTTTATAGTGTAAAATTTTACTAAAATAATTATTAACCTTATACTTACATTGAATACATTTTGCAACAAAATTAAAAGACACGCAAAAAACGCATATCTTGTGTTAAATGAAAACAAACGAAGAAACATCAAATCTCTTCAATGTCTTGATAAACTATTTGATGTACGAATATAATTGAAAGCAAAGTTTGAAAGGAATACTTCACCATGAGCTCTTCTTAAAGTTTCTATTATCTTGAAAACAATATATCGATTTAGAAGCTTCAATGTCAAGAATATTCATGACTTGCACATACACAGCACCCGCAAGTACTGTGGTGGAATGGTTGGGATTTCTTCTCCCTTAACCAAGATCTCGGTTTCGAGTATGGAGAATGGAGTCACACTTGTGAGGGAGAGTTTTGCCGCCTATATGGTCTAACTCGGCTCGAATCTGGATTAGTCAATTATCCGTGTGGCGTCGGATACTTAATAGTTTAACAAAAAAAAAAAAGGAATATATAAACGAAAGAAAGGAAAACAACTGCTATTCATGGTAATTTTAGCTCCAGATTGCTGGGATTGTCAGATTATCCCTCGTTCCATTGTAAGCTAAAATTTGACTCCGATGTGGTGGTAAAATTCTCAGAAAGGACGTTGACGTCCAACAGGAGAAAGTCGACGCGCTGTCGATGAGAGTGAGAATGTCCAACTACGGAAATTCAGAGTCACAGTTAACGGATGTACATAAAACTAGAAAAACAGTAAGAGGGGGATTTTGATGCTGACAATAATTTACGGGGCTTTGATATGAATATGGTATGTTTCAAGTCCGCGCGGGATCACTTGTACAGTTTAGCCTGTTTTAAGTCTATTTTATTAAGTCTTTTTATAATTAGAACTCGCCTAGAATACTTGAAAAAACAAAAAAAGTAGATCTTATATAAATATATGATAAAAATCAATAAATCAGATTGAAATAAGGTCATGCGACAGAAAATCTGTTACCGTGAAAGTGAAACCAAAGACAAAAACAGATAATAATAAAGCTGCTTCTTCTGTTACGTATTCTTGTCAAGTCTGCTTTGATCCTTTTGCTCAGTCCCTATACCCTCCCTTTTCCATTTCTAGCCCAACCCAAACATTCCTTTAAAAGACACACTTGTCTTAATTCACTCCTCTCCTCCTCTGTAATAAGTCAGTAACCCAACAATTGCTCTCTTCTTCCACGCTAAACATGTCCCTCAGGCGTCGAGGCACTCAGCTTCTTCATTCATAGACAAAAGAAAAAGAAAGAGAGATACAGAGACCTGAGCTTTTTCAGCAATATTCCTCTATACATATATATGCGTGAAGGATAGATGAGGAGGCGTTGGTGCTTGCAAGTATATTCGAGTGAAAAAGTTGGAAGAGAAGCTTGATGTTGTTGTTGAAGCATAAATCTCGTAGTTTCCTTGTAGCTTTCTGCGTTTAAGGCAACGGGACGAGTGTGGGCCACGCACCCACAAGACGGTATTCCATCTAAAACTAATATTCCTTAGGTACTGCTGATGACTGTACATGTAATCCCTCTTCTTCTTCTTTTCTTCTTCTTCTGCAATATTTCCTTTTAACTTCTAGCTATTGGGACTTGGTACACTTTTAACATTTAACAGCTCCTTAGTCATTTCTTTTGGCAAAGATTTGACATTTTTTAATTATTTTGGTTGGGGTTCTGTGATCATCTAAGGAAGGGAAGAGATGATGGCGGTAACTTCAACCTGCAAGGATGGGGGGAACAAGATGGCGGTGGCCATGGATAACGGCAAGTACGTGAGGTATACACCAGAGCAAGTGGAAGCTCTGGAGAGGCTTTACCATGAATGTCCAAAGCCAAGCTCCGTGCGCCGTCAACAGCTGATCAGGGAGTGCCCTATTCTCTCCAACATCGAACCCAAGCAGATCAAAGTCTGGTTCCAGAATAGAAGGTAATGATTTGTGTCTGAGTTATATATATATATAGGGAAGATCCAAACAGATATGTATATTGAAACTTGAGTTGGCATTTCATGTTTTCAACATCTGTAATCGAGATCTCTTGGAAAGATTTATTTTCCAGTAATACTGAGTTTGGACTTTGTACAGATGTAGAGAGAAGCAGCGGAAAGAGGCATCGCGTCTTCAAGCTGTAAATAGAAAGTTGACGGCAATGAATAAATTGCTAATGGAGGAAAATGATAGATTGCAGAAACAGGTCTCGCAGTTGGTCTACGAGAATAGTTATTTCCGCCAGCAGACACAAACTGTAAATATCTCTTCTCTGTCTGAAAACAGCTGCAACTTCCTTATTAAAATTTAACGAAAAGGAGAAGTCTCTTTTCAATCAAACTTATAAGAGAGCTTTGATTTGTTTAACAATTCTAAAAATGTGCGAGAGATTTCTTATCATTTTTGGGCGAATTTGTCTTTGCAGGCGGCCCTTGCCACCACAGATACAAGTTGCGAATCGGTGGTGACGAGTGGTCAGCACCATCTGACTCCTCAGCATCCGCCAAGGGATGCTAGCCCTGCTGGGTTAGTGGAATCTTTTTTTTGGCTTGTTTGGTCCTTTCTGCCCTCCGTTTCTTTTAATGTCTGATTTAGATAGTGCTTTTGTATGGTCTCCAGACTTTTGTCCATTGCAGAGGAGACTTTAACAGAGTTTCTTTCAAAGGCTACTGGAACTGCTGTGGAGTGGGTCCAAATGCCTGGGATGAAGGTTACTGCTCACTTCACCCTCTCATTATTTATTTTTCTTGAAAAAAAAACTTCTTCTATCTGTTATTTGTCATTATCTAGGAAAACCAGTAAAAAAGAAAAATAATCAAAACACCTTGCTAGCTAAACTTCTAAGCAAAGTCTGAATCACATCGTACATTTCTCTTGGTCTTTTAGAGATGCCACTATCCCATTCTTTTGCATGCCAAGATATCCTTTTCTTTTTCGTCCACTTTTCTTGGTAAAATCATGCTTTTGTTTTTTAAAAAATATTTCTTCATTTCAGTGGCTTTTTTAACATACTGAAAACAACGTCTAACAATCAAACACAATATTTCTCGAATAACGTTCGCTAAAACACAACGCAGCTTAGTCATGGTTAATCTTTTCTTTTCACCTTTGTTTTGCCCAAAAAAAATGATCTTTTCAAGGAACATGGTAGAGGGTATCTATTCCTCGTTTACTCAAGACAGTTGAAGTTGAGTTACAAATTATTGACTATTGTTTCTCCCCCTTTCTTATCCACAGTGACACAATTTTGTAGTCTTTACGTGATCTGACTCTTGCTTACCCGTGCAGCCTGGTCCGGATTCCATTGGAATCGTTGCTATTTCTCATGGTTGCACCGGTGTTGCAGCACGTGCATGCGGTCTTGTGGGTCTAGATCCTACAAGAGTAAGTCCTTCCTTCTCCTGCTTGGTATTGAAGGGTCTCATTCCTGAATATGGCTTCGAGTGTTAGAATGATCTTGATTATGTATCCTACAGGTTGCCGAGATCCTCAAAGATCGACCATCATGGTTTCGGGATTGCCGAGGCGTGGATGTCTTGAATGCTATGTCCACAGGAAATGGTGGAACTATTGAATTGCTCTACATGCAGGTAGGTTTTAGAGCTTCTGTTTCTGCATTAGAATTGATATTATGTCATTTGCCAATGATTATTTATGCCTTTTGGTTCAGCTTTATGCACCGACAACCTTGGCACCAGCTCGTGACTTCTGGTTATTGCGCTACACCTCTGTTTTGGAGGATGGAAGTCTTGTGGTAAGTAATTTTGTCATAGCACCTTTTTCACTTTTTCTGCTTCAAGTGTTGTAGTTGAAGGGCTAGTGCTCTTCTTTTTCACCTAGCCTTGCTAAGTCAGGTTCCTTAATCGGACTGCTAATTAGGTCTGCGAGAGATCGCTTAATAATACTCAGAATGGTCCAAGTATGCCACCAACGCAGCATTTTGTGCGGGCAGAAATGCTACCAAGTGGATACCTTATAAGACCTTGTGAAGGAGGGGGATCCATTATTCATATAGTGGATCACATGGACTTGGAGGTATGCCAATTGCTGTTCTGCAATTTGCCAAGCATGTTCTTGGTCTTGCTTGGAGAACTAACTGTTAAGCATGCCTATTACTTGAATGTAGCCTTGGAGTGTACCTGAGGTGTTGCGTCCGCTTTATGAGTCGTCAACATTGCTTGCTCAGAAAACAACACTGGCGGTATGCTTGTTCTTTATCTGCATTTTTGGAAGCAATATGCATCCAAGATTTTATGGTTCAGAAGACAATTGGCATAACTTGCTTGGTTCAATTGGCACAACTTGCATGGTTCATTTGTTCTAATACGGGTGATATAAACCTGTCACTATCTAAGCTATTAACCGACAAGATAAGAGGGATGAAATGTTATGCAAAATTATTGGCCTCTGATGTACTTTGCACGCAATGTAGGCTTTACGCCATCTGAGGCAGATTACTCAGGAAGTTTTTCAGCCAAATGTCACTGGTTGGGGGAGAAGACCTGCAGCTCTACGTGCACTGAGTCAGAGACTGAGCAAGTAAATATCTTGGAGATATGGTTACATATAGCATGAATATGGTGATATTTCAGCATCTGACAAGCATTATTTGCAGGGGCTTCAATGAAGCCGTTAATGGCTTTACTGATGAGGGATGGTCTATGCTGGAAAATGATGGCGTTGATGATGTCACTGTCCTTGTAAACTCATCACCAAACAAAATGATGGGTTTAAACATTTCGTATGCCAGTGGATTCCCTTCTATGAATAATGCAGTGCTATGTGCAAAAGCATCCATGTTACTACAGGTAAGAATTTCAATATTTTTGCACATGCCAACAAATGGAAGAATTTGTAGGTCGACATAGCTATCCTACAAACAATTTGATGCTGAGTATACATGTTTAACATTGTGCAAGTCCAATGCTACATTGTGTGTACAAAATTCCTTTTTGGTCAATGTTCTTAATCATACATGAAATAAATTTGAGCTCAGTCAAGCACAGAGATTGTTGAAAATCAAGTCTAAGTTATTGTTCTGGATTCTGTATATCTGGCCTACAAATGAACAATTGCAATGTGATTGACTGTGAGAATGATAAAACTATAGTTTTGATGAATATTTAATTTAAAAGTATTGTGTTAGAAATTCCTAAGGTCAAAGTGAAAAAATCTGTAATCTTGAGTTCATGTTAATTGTATAATGATGCAAATACAAAGAAATCCTTTGCAATTTTCATGTGACTAAGCCATCAAAGATGCTATTATCCGTTCAGCTTATGACCACACACAGAGGCCATATGCAATGTAAATTTTCTGATGTTCATGAATCAAAGCATGTCCAAGTGCTCTCCCTTGATGTACTTTTGCTTTCTATGCATCTAATTTACTCTAAGTTTGCCTCAAGCACATGGGTTTTCCTTTTTCTTTTTGTAGAATGTGCCACCGGCAGTACTTCTCAGGTTCCTGCGTGAACATCGGTCAGAATGGTCGGATAGTGGTATTGATGCTTATGCAGCTGCTTCCGTTAGAGCAGGTCCTTGTAGCTTGCCAGTATCTCGAGCTGGAAATTTTGGGGGTCAGGTTATTCTTCCCCTGGCTCACACAATTGAGCATGAAGAGGTTAGTTGTTTAGTTCTGAATTCTGGTCACCATGTTTTTGTCATTCCTTTGCAGAAGTTTATTGGAGATGTCCTTGCAATTTGCTATAAATGCATGACTTTTGACAAGATATGATTGTTCATTACCAGCTTATGGAGGTCATTAAGCTTGAAAATATGGGCTATCGAGAAGATATGATTGTCCCGGGTGACATATTCCTCTTACAAGTAAGAGTTCTTTTTTTCCCTTTATTATCTTTTGATTAAACTTTGCACTAGGCAACTTTCTATTTATTTTAAGTGGTTAATAACGTTGTTTCCTTACCAGTTTCTGATATTCCAATTATCATTGACTCTCAGCTTTGTAGCGGAGTGGATGAAAATGCTGTTGGTTCATCTGCTGAGCTCATTTTTGCACCTATTGATGCCTCCTTTTCTGACGATGCACCTATAATTCCTTCTGGTTTCCGTATCATTCCTCTTGATTCTAGAACTGTAAGCATTAATGGTCTAAGTACCATAAAGCTTCTTACATATCTTAGTTATTAATATTTCTTCTTCTCTGTAAAACTGTATGTTGGGTCTCTGAATTTTCCAACATTAATTAATGCAGGATACTCCTAGTCCAAACCGAACACTTGATCTAGCCTCTTCTCTTGATGTTGGACCTACTGGCAGCAAAGCATCTGATGATAATTCAACGGCTAAATCAAGATCCGTGATGACTATAGCATTCCAATTTGCATTTGAGATGCACCTTCAAGAAAATGTGGCATCCATGGCTCGGCAGTATGTTCGTAGTGTCATAGCCTCCGTTCAGAGGGTGGCATTGGCACTCTCCCCTTCTCGTATTGGTTCTAGTATTGGTTTTCATTCACCACCTGGCACTCCTGAAGCACAAATACTCGCTCGTTGGATATGTCAAAGCTACAGGTATATACCAGTTTTATTCCTTCTCTTGGCAGCGTGCACTCATAATTTCTTCGAAAATGAGATGGAAAAGAAAATGATAATAATTTCTTGGAAAATGTGAAGGAAAAGTAACGTTCATTGCCAAAAGTAATTTGAATGCTTGAACTTCTTTGTAGGTGTTGTCTAGGTGCGGAACTAATCAAAACTGAAGGAACTGAGTCCATCCTCAAAACTCTTTGGCATCACTCTGATGCAGTTATGTGCTGCTCTTTGAAGGTATTTGGGGAGTAGCTTCATGCTTTGGATATACATGGTTTATATTTCTAGATATTCCTTAGTCTATTGAGTGATGTAAATTGTTTTGTTCGAGTTGTTCTGATCTTGGTCTGGATTAAGAGAAGACATTGAAATAAAATATTTGTAGCTTTTTGAGCCTTTCCAACAAAATAATTATGGCATATTTTGAAGGATGGTCCACTTGTTAATAATAAAATTATCTCCCCAGGAAGTTTTCCTAAAGCTTGGCTCCTGACAGTTGTATGCATTGTTCTTTAATTTCGTCCATTTGTGTGATTGTATCTTTGTTTGTTCTCAGATATCTCTGCTTTTTAAATTCTGCCTTTATTGCTTCATGGCACTTTTCTATCATAATTTCTCACTACAGTTTCATCATAATTTCTTGTAATGATCTATACAGGCTCTGCCGGTTTTCACATTTGCAAACCAGGCTGGACTTGACATGCTGGAGACAACTTTTGTTGCACTTCAAGACATCACCCTGGAGAAGATTTTTGATGATAATGGAAGGAAGACTTTGTGCTCAGAATTCCCTCAGATAATGCAGCAGGTATGGTCTGTTGTAACTCATGATTGGGAATTTGAATCTATCAGTTAAGTGAAGATTCTCCAACACAAGTATGGGGTTGGAGAAATATCTTAAAGAAATATGGAGAAACATGTGCTTACTTGACAAACAAATTAGTTTTACATCGTCTTTATTTGTTTGTTCACGTTTCTTTTCCTGAAAATTTGCATATATTTGCTTTAAATGTTAATAAACAACTGAAACTATGAAGAAAATTGGGACAGATGTTTTTTTTTGACAGAGAAGTTTAAAAGTTACTAGTAAAGAATTGTTTCTGCATGAAGCTTCACCATGTTTAGTCTCACAAAACTGTAATTTTATGTTGGCAGGGTTTTATGTGCCTTCAGGGTGGTATCTGCTTGTCAAGTATGGGAAGGCCAATATCGTACGAAAGAGCAGTTGCATGGAAAGTTTTGAACGAAGAGGATGCAGCTTACTGCATTTGCTTCATGTTCATCAACTGGACTTTTGTATGACAGAAAACATTGAGACCAACATTCGCTGCCTTTATCATGTCTACAACTTGATATAATAGTGTCCTTAAGTGTCTAGCGGAGGTTTCATGTTACGTGGCCCGTTTCTCTTTTAAGCTTTATTTATAAATCCGCCTCCCCCTTTCTCCATGCCTGCCTCTCGATAAGAATAGGTTTCGTTTACAGACATGGCCCGCCTAGAATTTCCTTTCCACCTTTCTCCCATGGCCTTTTGGTTGAGAACTGCTTCAATGCTTTCTACTAATTTTTCATATGCCGACCTTACTTCCATTATTTGAAGGAGATTGGGGCCCAATCAACTGCATAAAACCGGAGAATTCAACTATCCTAATGGTAGTACAAGAATGCACAACTCCTAGAACGTCATCGTACGGTGCCCAAATCGGGTAAATTATCCAAATTGATAGAAGTTTCAAGGTCTTTTTAATAGTAGCAAGAGCCTTTAAAAAATAGTTGTTCAATGTTGTAATACTTAATTTGTCTTAAAATGTAATTCAATCTACAAAAGAACAAATAGTTGCATAAACTAAAACTTTAGATATTTTATAATTATTTTTAATACTATCTTACGGTTGAGTGATGGGTCCTCTAGGTTGGTTTTTATTAAAATTATAAACCGAGTAATGGTTCTTTATTTTAAGTCAGATTAAATCATATAAATATTTAGTTTCAAAAAAAAATCATATAAATATTTAAATTAAGTTATGCAAATTTAATTGAATTGAGCAGTTTGAACTGTTGTAAAACTCTTCAAATTAAGTAAAATAAATATTTTAATATTTGGCATGGTAAAATAAATTTAATGTTGTCCGCAAAACATTTAAAACATAAGGATGAAAAAGGATTATATATTACATTGAAAACAATAATTTAGTTGACTTTATTTATAATATTAGAAAAATAGTAAATTAAAAACCAATGTTATCAAAAGTAAAATTAGTTTATTATCAAGGAAAAAAGTAAATAAAATACTACATAATTTTCTATTTCTAAAAGAAAAAAGATTAATAGAATAAAAAGAAAAATATAGAGTTATTTATTTGAAATATAGGATTATCGTGGATTATCTTGAACAATAGTATTTTTAACATGTAGATTGCTTTTTTTTCATAATAAAAACTTATTGAAGAAAAATTAAAATAATAATAAATTAATAATGCTAAAAACTAAATAAATGTTAACTTCTAATGATATAATTTCTGTTTACTTTTGGGTTGGGTTATACTAAAACTAAAATCAATTAAAATATTTATTTTTTAATTTTGAAAACTAGGCCCTGTTTGTTTCTGATTCTTTTTTACGTTTTTCGTTGTGGTTTTCAAAAAAAAGAAAACAACTCATTAAATCACGTTTGGTAAGTATTGTTGTCGTTTCTTGTTTCTAAAAATAAAAAAACCGCAACAAGTTTATAAAAACGTAAAAAAGACGTTTTTGTAAGATTTTAAAACAGGATTTTTTTTCTTGTAAAAACCACTCGTCCCGATTTCACTACCTTTTGTTTTTGTTTTAAAGCCTTGTTCTGCCATCACTAGTCTGTGCTTGCTCCTTCATCTTTGAGAAATGGTTTAACAATGGAGGCAGAAGGGGCAAATACAGAAACCAGAACACAAAAATACTGCCAGAAATTTACAAGCAACACCAGAAGTGGGATAAGCAAAATAAGTCAGTACCCAACACCTTCCTCCTCTGCGTGGTCAAGACTGTACACATGTCTGAGACTGCTATCACTTTCTCTCCTTCTGGAGTAATAAGCTTCACGTTGTAGATGGAGAAGAAGCCCATGAAGAAGAGTGCCGAGATCAAGACGACGATAATGATGGCCATGGAAGGGGTGACACGAGCATAGCCATAGGGGTCGGGAGAGGGGCCGGAGTTGCTTTGTGCCACCGCGCAAAGTGTGAAAAGGAGGAAGAATATGGGAACCAATAAACAAGAACCCATAGGTAAGCTAATAATACAGAAACCAGAACACAACAAAGCCAAATCCAATTAAGTTCGCAGCTTTACATCTGAGATAAACAAAACTCAATAGCTTTACCTCTCCAGTAGAGGAAAAAATCGACATGAGATAATTCTCATCCATCCACTGCTGCAAGTCACCGACCCACAACGACTTGACCTCGTTGGCGTCGGCAGCGGCAATACCCGCACCAGCCTGCTGCGGTGCTACGCCGTACTGAGACGGGGGAGGAATCAGAGGAGGATTCCATCCGGGCGGTGGGGGAACTGGCTGCGGCTGCATCATCCAGGGCGGATTTTGCTGCTGGTACTGGTGATCCGCTGCGGGCATGGGCTGGGGAACAACTCCGGTCCCTTGTTGTTGCATCTTGATGGTCGAGGAAAAGCGTAGATTGGGGGATAGAGATTGGTGGATCTGTGGGTGGGAATAAAACCCTACAATGATTAGAGGGACCTTTCCTAATCCTCAGATTGGGAGAGGAAAGAGAGAGAAAGAGAACTGTGTGTACGTGTTTTTGGGACTGAGGATAAGAAATTCAAAGAGCATAGTGTGGATAAGCTCATTAAATTCATTTTAATATCTTTTTGTGAATATTATGTTCTTTCTATGTTAGGTAAGTACTATTTGATTGACTCGGGCTACACTAATATACCTTAATTTTTTTCACCATATCGAGGTGAAAAATATCATTTGCGAGATTATAGAGGCAGAAGACCTCAAGGTTTACAGGAATTATTTAACTACAAGCATTCTTCATTAAGAAATGTTATTGAAAGATGTTTTGGCGTTTTAAAAGCAAGATTTCCTATACTGAAAAATATGC
>JAOSBP010000008.1:19551138-19566598 GCA_027563825.1 Erythroxylum mucronatum
ATTATGCATGAGCAGTCCTATGCAATCCCAATCTAGCTCATCCTATGTCAATTTACCATTCTACCCTTCCAATTGAGGGTGGGATGTTACATTAGGAGCCCAAGTAAGTGGGGAACGATGCTTGCGTAATAGATCACAAAGAACTCTACTTGATAGCTTACCAGTAGGTATACCCTTCCAGAAGAAAATATCAGAGGCCTGCAGATTGGGGGGATAATTCGACTGAAATGGCAACAAGCTACAAGGAAATCTCCATGTAAAGCCGTCTATGAAGACATGCATCTGAGTGTGTAGAGAAAAGGAGTAAGAAGCTCTAGGGATCAAGTGTATTAAAGGATCCCTTCGAGACCAGTTATCAAACCATAAGGAGATCAGATGACCATTTTTAATTTTGCAAGAGCAACCCTGTTTGACAACATCTCGCAATTTAAGTAATTGAATGAGGAAGAAAGAGTGAGTACCTTTCGGTTTAATCACCCAAATACTATTCCCCCTAAGGAAGTAGACATGTAGCCATTTTATCCTTAAGCTTTTCTTATCCTCCAATATCCACCAGAATCGCTTGAGTATTAAAGAGTGATTAGTTGTTTTAATGGAAAGGATGTTTAAGCCCTCTTCTTTTTTTTGGAAAATTAATATTTGCCCATTTCACCTTTGCAGCACCAGGGTTCCCATTAGAGTGACTCAAGAAGAAAGATCCACGGATTCTTTCAATGTCTTTGATAATGCTTTGAGATAAGAAAATATGGGAGCTCCAATAAATCTGCAAGGAATTGAGGTTGGATTTGAGAAGCTGAAGTTTACTCGTATAGGAAAGGGATTTGTTCACCCAAGACTTAATACGCTTCTGAATCTTGTCTAATAAGGGTCGACACTCAGCAAAGCTTAAATGCTTTGTGGAAATTGGAAGGCCAAGGTATAAGAGAGGAGGCTGCTGTGATCTCATTCCAGTTGCCGCCAAAACTAGATTTTCCAAGTGAGCTGCACCTTTTGAAAGAAGGAAGTGGCTTTTGTCTTGATTTATATAAAGACCAAACACGATATTGAAAGCAGCGAGGGCAAGCAT
The DNA here is from genome assembly GCA_027563825.1 of Erythroxylum mucronatum. Lineage (NCBI taxonomy): Eukaryota > Viridiplantae > Streptophyta > Magnoliopsida > Malpighiales > Erythroxylaceae > Erythroxylum > Erythroxylum mucronatum. The sequence continues at coordinate 19,552,205 of JAOSBP010000008.1, forward strand.
ATAAGAGATAATGGACTCCCGATCAACCCTACAAAATAGAAGAAGATCGTCCGCAAAACATAGGTTAGTGAGATTAAGCTTCTTACACTTAGAATGGTATTTGAAGTTGGGATTTGAGATTGTCTCCTTGTAAATGTAAGCATTTAACACTTCCATGGCAAGAATGAAGATGTATGGGGAGATGGGATCTCCCTGTCTAAGGCCTCGTGCAGCTTTAAAGTATGGGGTAGGGGACCCATTGATAAGAACCGAATAGGAAGTCGTGGAGACACATTCTATAATCCGATGGATGAACATGTTTGGAAAACCGAAAGCTTTAAGTATATGTTGTATGAAAGTCCAGCTAATGCTATCAAAAGCTTTGTGGAAGTCAATTTTCATTGTGCAATTTGGGGGACTATTGAACGTGGAGTATCCCTTTAGCAATTCTTGAACAATAAGCACATTGTCGCCGATGTATTGATCCGGCAAGAAGGCACTCTGATTCTCACTTATGAGAGGAGTAATCACTTCCTTTAAACGAGAAGCCAATATTTTTTAGATAACCTTATACAAAAAATTGGTACATGAAATGGGACGATAGTCGACGAAGCTCTTTGGATTTGTTCCCTTATGAATCAAGCATAGAAAAGTTTTATTTAGTTCCTTGAGAAGAACTCCAATCTTGAAGAATTCCTGGATAGCCCCCTTGACAAAACCACCAATGATATTCCACGAATGTTGGTAGAAGAAACCATTAAAGTCGTCGGGACCTGGAGCCTTCTTACCATTCATAGCAAAGACACATTTTTCAATTTCATCATCATCAACTGGCTTAGTTAAAATAACAAAGGCTGACGGAGAGACTTGTGGCAGATGAAGACTCTGTAGCTCTCCAAGAGAGGAAGCTGTTGACGCTGCTGTACCAAGGGAAGAGCTAAAAATTTGTAGGCTTCACAACTAATTTCCTGTGGATCCGTGATGAGACTGCCAATAGAGGAAGAGATAGTAAATATTTTATTGCAGTTCTTCCTGGCAAGAATAGAGTGAAAGAAAATTTAGGTGCTTCAGTCTCCATCCTGTAACCAATTCACCTGAGCACGCTGCTGCAAAAGGGAGGAGTGATTGTGGATAGCCTGAAGATAGTTAGTGAGAGCAAGTTTCTCCTGCTCAATTAGAGAGTGAAGCCCCGGATTAGCGGCTAAAAGAGTATGCGTTCTTGTCAATTCCATTCTAGAAGTGTTGATAGCTTCAGCTGTAGGACCCTTTGAAGATTGCAAGAGTTTCAGTCTTTGCTTAATGAGCTTAAGTTTTTGAGTGCAACAGAATTGTTTGGTCCCACTAACATAGAGTGTAGCTCCTGCCCTGCAAGCATGAGTAAAACCCGAATCCTTAACCAGGAAATTATTGAATCGAAAGGGATAACAATTAACAGTCGGAGTGGACAAGTTGGAGATCAAGATAAGCGTATGATCAGAGAATAGAGGATCCATAAAGTGTGCCAGACTGTTGGGAAAATGCTGAAGCCAAAGGTCATTTACAAGTGCTCGATCAAGTTTTTTCCTGATGAACCATCCTGCCCGTTGCTTGTTTGACCATGTGAAACAGTGCCCGGTGAACTTAAGATCAGTCAGCCGAACATGTTCAAGACAGTCCCATAAATCTGTCGAAGGAGTTCTCAAACTAAAATTACCTTGGGCTTTAGCAGCAAAAATAATGGAGTTAAAGTCCCCACTAACAAGCCAAGGTTTGGATATAGTGGCACCAATCTGACAAATATTAGTCCAAAGGTCCCTACGCTGAAAATCAAAGTTACTGGCATAAACAAAAGAAACATTCATCTCAATATTTCCTTGCAACAGAAAAATGTGTAGATGCATTAGCTGATCAGTCATATGTAATAGCTCCACTTTAACTTCATCTGAGTTGAAACAAACAATTATCCGACCATAAGCATGCATACTATGGTTGGATAATATATGCCAATGAGGACCCAAAATATGGAGTTTATTCAAATTGTCCAACCGAAGTTTGGTTCCCAATAAACCAAGCAAAAGAGGTTTCTCTCTATGAACAAAATCTCTGAGAGCAAGTAGTTTGGAGGGATTATTGATTCCTCTCACATTCCAAGCAACGACAGTCATAGGACAGAGGATGAGGTTTTGAGGCCGTTACTCTTGCCTCGTTGGGATTTTCTCTTACAAATGGGCAGCGAGGTGCCACTGTGTTCATCTTGGGAAGGGGCCTGAGAGGAGGCTGAATTATCCTCTGGCGCAGGTTCACTCTCCTGAGAAGACTCAAGTAAACCATTTGTCTCTTCAAGAAGGGGAGCCGCAGGAATATCTACAAGTTCACCGTGAGAAGGAACTATGGTAGATGGGCTGGCTTGCTCAGTAGCAGAGTGCGCCACAGCACACGCCGCGGATAAGGTCTTCTCTGTGATTAGCGGTGATTCAGATTTAGTAGAAGCAGGAATGAGAGTGACTCCTTCAGCAGCAAGAGATGCCTCATCACCATTTACAAGTTCAACAACCTTCAGAATACTAGAGATGGGTTCATTCGCAGGTAGATCAACAGGCTCTTGATTCATTAATTCCTGATAGGTACCAAACTCGAAAAGCTTACCTGTGGGTCTCCATATAGCAGACTGATTCTTCACCGGGGGTCTCCAATAGTAAGACATAGCGATACTATCCTCCCATAAGTGATTCCCTTCACCTAAACGCATTATAGGAATTTCATCGGGGAGATGTTGAGAGAGTTCAATACTAACACATATACGGGCATAGCCAATCCTCTTTTTGGTGGCAGTGTTTTCATCTATGCATAACGGTTTTCCAATGAAGCTTGCTATTTGGCTAAGGCCTTGGGTGGTCCAATACTCAAGGGGGACATTATGGAAATTGATCCAGATGGGGAGGCTTTGGATTTTTATAGATTCCAGCTTCAGGTTGCCAAAGCTGCAGAAAAATTGGCTGACTCCCAAGGTGCTAAGGATCTTCCTCTAAGATTTTGGTAACCGTGGAGAGGGAGGTGAAGGTAAAGAGAAGTAAGTTGTCCTCCGAGAGCAGAACATCCACCAGACCTCTGCTTTTCCACATTTTATTTACCCAACGAAGGATCAAGGGAAAAGCTGGTCGATGATCCAAGAAGAAACCAACAAGTGTAGATTTCCAACAGTTTGCCCCATCTTGTAAAATTTCCAGATCTGGGTACACAATAAGCTTACCATCAACGTCTGTCGGAGGTTTGTATGATAGGGTGGACGCAATGGTGTCTCCAACGACCTGTTTCCAAGTTTTCGAAGGTCTAGAAACAGGAACAGAAGCTGGTGGTTGAGAGGTTTGAATGGGTAAAGAGGGAGCTGTAGAAAGAGGGGGAAAATCCTCAGAAGGGTGGGAGAAAGCTTCAGACATGGTAGTAGGCGGGAGATTGAAAGGGTAGGGAAAAGACAAAAAGGTCCTTAAAGACAAGATCAGAATAGGGCAAGGTAAAGGACAGGATGGGAAATGGCTGAAAGGTGTCTGGGTGAAATCTAGAGAGAGGGCAGAACATCTCTCTTTAGCTTTGAAAGGTGTAACAAGGGAGCATTCGTATTTTTATGAGTATCCTTCAACTTGTTCTAAAAAGAACTCCTTTAGAAAGCATTGTTAAAAGAATAAAAATAAGTGAAATGAATATAGATTCTCTCGTTCAGGATTCTTAGTAAAAGATGAATAAGTAGGTCAATCAATGTTTTACGCAAATCCTCAGTTTTATCATAATCAAAAGCTATAAATATTCTACTATAGTGCTGAAAATGCTTATTTGTAATGATTGACTAGTTCCTACTTAAGAACTTTAGTTTCTTACAATTGTTTACTTAAAGTTTAGTTTCCAAAAGATCAATAAGATAAGGTTTGTTATTTTACAAGTAGTCATGAACTATTTGTTGTTTACTAAAGCCATTGAACCCTCTAACATTCCAAGAAATGATAAACATCAGGAAGGGAGAGAAGTTTTATAGCTCTTAACCCTATTATCCTATTAGACTATCTTATAATAGCAACTTCAAATACGCTACCTATATTGCAATCTTCTTCTTGCTCAACAAGAACATACATCAACGGAGTTTGATGAATTCTCATCCTTATTTATCATAGCCTGCTCTTCAATTCTCCTTCTATTTTTGATTATATCATTTTAGTACAAATATCATTTTAGTTGTTAAAGCAATAGTTTATGGGCCTTCTATTTGATTAGTTTGATTATGAGTAAGCATTCGGCCTGCGGTTTCTGCTTCTCTAGAAAATTCCATATTCAATAATTCAATAATTGTCGCTTCTTTGAAACTTTTTACTTTTTAATAGCCATTTTTAACTTTAATGATGTAACTAAAGCCTCTACTGATGGGTCACTATAGCTAGTCCTCAACTAACTTGACATCGCCTCATAAAATGGATCATATCTGGTAGCTCTTGGTGAACCTCAAAAATCATATAAGTTCTAACATATTTTACACGTTTCATGCCTTTTATGGCTTTATTCACACATACCAATTTCCCAATAAAACTTTCTGGGTGACTGAATAGACCAACATTTCAAGGGAACCTTGTGTCTGTTGATCTATAAAGTAATCTGCTTCTACTTCAAGCACTCCAATTAATTATCTGATTTCTACTTCAAGCACTCCAAGAAATTTACTAATGTCAATTCCCATTTTCAAGATCCTTCCCTTATTTTAGATTAAGCTAATAAACTCATACAATTATGTAAACTCTTTGATCTTTATTTCTTTTTTGTTTAAGTAAATAAACTAGAATTAATATTTTGAATATAATTTTTTAAATCTAAATGTTCAAATATTATATAAATTGAATTTCAACAAGTATAACTATTATTTTTAAAATTTAAGAATATTATTGAGAAATCAAAACGTTGTCCACAATAAGATCTTAAAATCAAAGTAAACACATTTTCTTTCTAATACACGACTAATTAATTAAAAAAATTCAATATTATGTACCGTCTATAATAATATGTGTATATATATTGATGTATGGAAATATTTGAGTCGTGTGTACTATTTGTAATAACTATTTTAAATTATTTATATTTTATATATGTTTGATAAGAATTATTTCAAAATTAAATTTAAATTACAGTATTGATTTTATTCTAAATGTAATTATTTTTATATTAAAATTTTAATTGAATATAACAAAAACGTTATAAAATATCAAATAAAGCTAATAAAATTAAAATATGAACTTTATATATATATATATATATATATATAGCAAATATATACTAGCATATGATGAATAGGATATTAGGATCTAAAAATATCATGAATAGGATCTAAAAATATCATGGAATTTATAAATCTTCAAGAAGATTCACGATTAGAAAAGCAAAGATGTCTTAAAAATGAATAGTTTGTATTGTCCTTTTCAACTTTAACTTATAGGTATATTCTCTATATACTTTATAAAAATAGTTTTAAATATTTTGGAAATTATAAATTTGAAGGCTATATCAAAATAGGTTCAAACGACACTGTTACATCAAATAGGTAATCTAATTTGATGTAAATAATTATTTTCGAGTATGAAAATATACAACGCACACACAAAAAAGTAATAATACATATTTTATAATTTAATTAAAATGTTAAGAGCTTTAATTATTTAACTAAAATAGAAAATTTTGAATTCAGATTTAACAATTCCTCAAAATAATAAGAATTAAAGTATGTTACCTTCGTAAAGTTCATTAATTTCAAATATCTTCGTATTAAAATATCACCTAATCTTTGATTTCACAAACAAACAAAGGGCGAGAGTCATGTAATGCGTATTGATGACCATGCTAAGATGGCGTACTTAATGAGGTGTGGTTTTAGTCTGTAGGTTTCTTGGGAAATGCCTAATTGCGTTATCATCACGCTTCTGGGTGCGCTGAATATGCCTCCACTGTCCACTCCAAAGCGCAACGTGACTTCTTCTTTTCTATTGGCACGCTAAATTGACCTTAAGGCTCATGTCTCTTGTTGATGCATGCCTTTCCCAGATTTTATTTGGTTTAATTACCCAAATTCTGGTCAATTGTGTTGTGCTTAGGTTAAGAAGAAAGTCTCTTCTAATTTCACTTCACTCCAAAATAGGGGCTCTTTCCACGTAGCTTTTTTTTTTTTTGACGAATCCACGTAGCTATTAGATTTTGACTTCCTCATATCTTAGACAATAGTTTTTATTAGAATGAAATTAATGTATACCTTCTAATAATTCCTAATTGATGACAAATAGTTTTAATTAGAATGAAATTAATTAGGGTACAGGTCACTTCACTTAGAACTATACTTACTACACAAAATTTTATGATTAATGACAAATATCTGTTTGGCTCAACGCCCGCTTTTAATTGGGCGCCCCAACTGACACTCATCTAAGCTTTACGTTCGGACTTAAACTTCTCCTATTATGCTTTTAGGAATATGTACAAGTAATTAAAAAATAGAAAAGTCTAAATCGGTTATCCCAATTATTGGAACCGAAAGAGAAGACATAGAAAGAATTATGGACACACGAAATTAATGTGAAAACAACTATAATAAATGTCAAGATTTGAAAAATCAAAACGGCCAATTTGCTTCACAATCAATGTCATCAGTTTGTAAAATTAATCTGAAATTCGTTAATGAACCAATCTTCAATCTTGTGGCATTGACTCTAAGCAGCGGGACGGGACCCCCATCATTTGCCGCGTGATAGATTGGTTTGGTTTGGTGTTAGCAAAACTCCCCACTTAATTACGTAGTATTGGCCTGGGTTGTATATTATGTCTTGTAATAAATCCGGACATCGTGGACCTTCGCGACTCGTCGTTTTGCTTACCCGCCAAAATTACCTGCCAAACGCGGATGGACCCGACGTCGGTAAGCAGCCAGGCACTCCTTCTCATTGCATATTATCTGCTCGTAGTAATAATAATAATAATAATAATAATAATAATAATACAAATTTGATAAGTTATATATTTCTTGACATTTTGGCAACAAACTCTCTTCTTTTCTTTTGTTAATAAGTCTTCCTTATGTTACCATGACTCTGGTGACGTATATGAAATCAATGAATCGTGGGATTACTATTTAATAACAGAAGGAAAAGAAGAGGGTTGGTTCAATAATATATAAATAGAAAGGAATCTTGAATAGGACCTATCGATAATTGAAACGTCTAAGCAAAACTTAATTTGGATTTAGACAATTGATATGGATTTAGACAATGTAATTTAACTGATGAAAATGAAATAGGAAATAAAAAGATTATAATGTGCAAGAAGTTGTACAAGCCTCTTAGGGACAAACAAAAACCACCAATGAAATGAACACGTTGTTAATTTTGTATATTTATCAATTGGCCCATAGGGGAAAATCCAAAAAGACAAAATATGGCGACTTTAACTTGTGAAAATTAGCTTTAAGGGAATGTAAATCATGCAAAAAAAAGGACGCCCATGGAAAAATAATAAAAATTTATTTAAAATAAATAGTTAATATTCTTAAAATTTTATTAATATATTTAAAAATAGCAATTACAGTATCTTTTTAGATCTGCTACACTTTTAAGTAGCTATTATTTGTACTATCTGTCTATTTTATAAATTTTGGGACTACAATGTTAAACTTTATTAGTAAACATAAAATATCACCCTTTTAATTATCCATTAAGGCTATAGAGACAAATATCACAGTTTTGTAAATTAATAGTAAAGCTATTGATATTATGTTAATTCTATATAAAATATTTTTATCCTTAAATAACAAGTAAATGAGACTTTATTGAATATAATAGTGAAAGTTGAAAGTTGAAAGTTGAAACCTAATATCTTTCTATAGCATGAGCATGAAAATGTTTAAAATACGCCTACCTACTTGTACTAAGACTATATAAATATATTTTAAATTTTCTTTTCTCGATGGCTTTAAAGAACTTGAGAGAGGAATATCATGTTACTCGTTCTAATTATTCATAAAATTGGTTTTTTGAGTTTTAAGAATTTTTTATACTTGTCAAAATTTTCATTAGTATTTATGTATTAAAGATAAATTTAAACCTTGTAAAGAAATTTATTTTTTAAGAATTTGATGTTTTTTTTTTGACGAAAATTATAAAATCATAAATCATAAAAAAACACTCGATAAAGAAAGGCTAGAAAAATTATCCCAAGCCAACAGGTTTACCCAGTACACACAAATCCTACTAGCCTTTCCCTATCAGAAGCAACAAACAAAGATTGTTCATAGCGTAAAATAGAAGTTAAACAAGGAGGAATAGAATCCTAAAAATGAAGGTTTGCATGTAATATTGATGTTATTATTAGAATTTAAATTAAAAAATTTTATTCTATTTTTCAAAATTTTGAATTAATTTCGTGATAATTAAATAAGAAATTCACTATTTTAATGAAATTTTGTTTGTATTTAAGTGACAGATTCTAGAAATTTAAAAATAAAACATGAAATTGAAAACGGCTCTCATCTTCACTCTTCTCCGTCTCAGCCACCATCCGCTTTCTCGATGTCTCCACCGACTTAAATAATATAATTAACAGTGTCATTACTCATTAATTTTAATTTGAATTTTTTTCCATGGAAAAAGTTAAACCCACGAAAAAAATATTTAAAGTTTAAGAGATTTCGTTATATAATGACATATTTAAATAAGATATAAAAAAAATCGAAGAGCATTGGAGGGGATGAAATAAATAGAAATCGGTTTGCGTAACCACTAGCAGTGGGCAGTCTAAGACTACTACGCTCCTTAACCTCCGCCACCCACCATCACCACCACCACCACTGCCAATCGCCACCACTACCCTAATCATTTTGTCTGTTTGTTAGTTTGTTTATTTTTGCGTATAATAATTTTGATTCGCGTTTTATTCCAATCCAAATTCAATCATTTCTTAGTTTTTTCTTTCTTTCTCCAACCTCTCTCTCTCTCTCCCCCCTTATCTAAGCCATCAGACTATGTCCGCATTCACCTTCTTCCTTCACTGTTCTTGAATTATCCTTCTTTCTCTTTATTGGGTTTTCATTTTCCTTTTCTGGGTATTTCTTTTTTACTGGGCTTTGGGGGGGTTGGGTTCCAGATCGTGGATGATCATTTTGTTCTCCATGTTGAGAAAGATGCGATCTTTGAGGTATTTGTTTTGAGGCTTGGTGATATTATGATCGGTTTGATTCCAGGCATTTTTCGGTTTTGTTGTTTTTTTTTTCCTTCTGATTTTGGAGGTTGATGTTGCGATTGCAGGATCTAAGGGCACTGTCTTTGCTTGAAGAGGAGTCTGATACTGAAGTAATTTTCTCACCTGTAGTCTCGTGCAAGATGGTCTTTTTTTTTATTTGATTTTTTCGGATTTTCCGTTTCTGGGCGTGAGCGTGCGCTTTGCGTGCTAATTTGTTTTTATTTGAACTTTCAGCTTGTGCGTTCATATGCTTCTTTATGAGGATCTAAACCTTGAGATATGCTGTTGGATTTCCCTCTGCATTGTTGTTTCTGCTTCAACTTTAAAAATAAAAATTAAAAATCCCCCTTTTGAAATCTTTGTTTAACTGCTTTTCTTGTTTTCCTGTTACCATTCACCCATATTATTTTCTTTTAGCACCCATCTATGTTATATTTCCATCCTTTTATTTCGGTTAAGACAATAATACTACCGTCTTCTTTAATAGGTTTTGCTTACTAGGTCTGCTGTTGTTTTGATGATTGCATTAAACAAATTTGGAAGCCTGTGGTATGATCATATCATTATCATGTTCCCTGGATTTTGCAGTTTTTGAATCTGTATGTAGATCGATCAATTCAGTAGTCTGCTCTTTATGTGTTGGATCGATCTGTTTGCTTTTTAGTTTGGACTTTTTGATGGAGTATAGACTTAGCTTCTTTGCTGCACATGACTATTCAATGAGTTGTTGTGATCTTGATAGACCTTTCGCATGATGATTGTAGTCGTTTTAACTGGTTAACATTGTTCAATAAGAGATTTTTCTTTGAAGTAGGTCCAAAGTAGTGGATGGTTGCGTCTTTGTGAAGCTGCATATGTATATATATACATATATATATATGTATATAACAGTGCAAGGTCATGCATATTATAGATACTAACCATGGAACTTCTGAGATAGTCAGTAAAACTATCATGCATATTATAGATACTAACCATGGAACTTTTGAGATCATCAGGAAAACTATGTGTAAAGAAGGGTTTAAAGTAATCTCTCTGAAAGATTTAATCGACTGATCTTATGCTGTTGCTTGAATTTCTTATAAAACCTGTGAAAAACAGTTGACCTGTTAATTTTGTTTTAGTAATGACATGTTTTCATATTTGGTTGCAAGCTTGATATAAGCTTTATTTACAATTTCCTTTTATAATATTCCTTTAATGACTTCATCATTAAGTTAAAATTTGTTATTTAGTGCATTTCGACGATTACACCCAAAAAAAGTTGAAGTTCTATATTTGCTGTTGTATGTGGACATAGCTACGTGCATCAGGTATAGGTATTTTCTTGAAGACATTATGACTATTTCAAGTGTTCTGATTGTTCCTTTTTAGGTTAATCTTCGGTTATGTTCTAGGACATGTGGATTACATTTTCTAATGCATCAAATGTAACCATTGCTTTTGTAGGAACTTATTTGTCCATGTTTGTGATTGTTTTTCCTTCTTTTGCAGGTAGGAAAGCACTGTACTGTACCTTTTTGTGAACCGGTATAGTTTATCATAGATTAAGAATCTAGGAGAATGTTGGGAGGTAACAACAATAATCCTCTGCTTCCTGCTTTTGTGGATGAGAATCGTATGCCTTATCAGGCCACTTCAAATCAACTCCAGTTATTCGGGAATTGTGAGTTCTCAAGTCATTTAGAATCTATTTGGATTTTGGATTTAAAATGGAGTTTCAATTCTAGTATATAAAAATATTGTAAAGTGTAGTGAAAATTGAGTTATTTGGACTTTTAGTTATCCATGTTAAATTTGGATTTCTAACAAAAGCAACAACATTTGAATTCCTTTTAATTAGATGAGGAACCGGAATTACCGTTTGCTGTGACAAAGAAACAACAAAATAGAAATTTGGGCCTGGAATTAATGTTGCCACTCCCAATTCCAAGCATCCTAAGGGAAACATTAATGGACAATGTAAAACTTAATCACCATGCTTGGCCCCTGGTATATTGTATTCTACAATGGTGCATAGTTTTCATACTTGTATGATGTTATAGCTGATTTTCCTCTATGGATATTTATCTGTGGTATCTTTGTAGCTGTTGGTGGAACTGTTTTCTCCTTGTGATACGATGTGGAGATTTGCCAATGAACACTGAAATGTTGGTGATAGCGTGATAATATGACACCTGTAATCATTCATAATTAATGAATATCTATGGCTGAAAATCTGAAAACTTCTAAACCAGGTACGGAAATAGAGACCTTTTTGGCAGTGACTGTATGTCCGGAAATCTCAGCATCCAAGTCATGTAAATGTTGAAATAAAAAAAGTGAGTTGATGAGTATTCTTTTGGTTGAAGAAGAAGAAATATTAGAATTTCCGAACAAGATTAAGAATATAGCCAAGCTTGGTAGTGGAACCTTGTGGCAATAATGGGGGCATTAGGAGTTGAAATATAGCAATTAAACTTGGACCATTAGTAGCAAAGTATTTAAGGACTTTACATTATCCAAACAATGGAAAAGGAAAATATAGGAGAAGTTGTGAGGGATGAGAGATACAGTAAGATTTCTATTAACATCCATTCCTACTCTTTGTGAAAAAAGGTGAAATTTACTGGGAAGTGTTGTGGTGTTCCTGAAGTTGCCATTGGGTCTTTTACTAATAGGTAAACGGATATGTTCATCGGCCAACCAGCATGACCTAAACTATGAATACTTTTCATTGTGGCATATCATGAGAAACTCTATATGAATGTCCTTGCAGGCTTTTATCTTGGTTGTCCTTTTCTTCTGAATGAAAGGAAATGTATGTCAACATCTGAAAAGAAACTTCAATGATTGGTTTGAGGATGATACCGAATCATATCATTGGTTACAAGAGTAAGAAGTCGTCAGGAGTTGGAAAAAAACTTGACATGACCAAGGGACAGCTAGGTTATAATAAAGAAAAATTGTTATATATTAATCTTGGCTATTTCTTATTTTTCTGTATACAATAGTTTCCTATTTCAATTTTCAGTTAGTGTGGAAACTGTCCTCTGTCCGTCCTACATCACTACATTTTATTGTGTTGGTTATCCTTTGCTTAGACCTTTCTGGGGGGACTGGAATCAGTCATATGGTATCTAGATTATAGATGAGAAGAGGCAAGGTTGATAAGTGTCACTCTTGTTTGTTGGAATGATGAATCTGATCTATTTTTCCTGTGCATTAATTGGTATCCATGCTAGTGCAGTATTCGTAGTATTCCCATGTTGCAATTGGATTTTATAAGTAGTTGTCTTCAGGGAACAAGCATAGAGTAGTTAACAAATTATGAAACAAATTCAATAAAAGCCTTTGGTATCAATTGTATGACAAAGGAAATCACCGAGGGTAGTTTGACTGATCTTTGTTTTACTTGTTTGTACCAGTGCCAGCTGGATGTAGCATTAACCCAGTGAATTATTTTGGAAATGAAAATATTAATCCCATGCTTCGACCAAACAAACGAGGCAGGGAATCAGAAGAATTTGGTAGACAACAAAAGCTGCAGATGTCCTTAAATTTTGAAGTTTGTCAAGATGATGCAGACCGTTCAGTGAGCATCGCAAATCCGAACCCTGTCTCAACTGGTTTAAGACTATCATATGATGAGCGCAATTCGTCTGTAACATCTGCTAGTGGAAGTATGTCAACAACACCGTCATTTGTCTTGTCCCTCGGTGACAATATAAGGACCAAGCTTGATCGGCAGAAAGAAGAATTTGATCAGTATATCAAGATCCAGGTTCTTATTTAACTTGCAAACAATTGCCTTGTATCTTTACCTCATTTTTATGATTTAGGGTGAACAATTAAAAAGGTTTGTGCATGCTTTTACATTTTTCACTGCCTATAAAAACCTGAACTATTCAACTATCATGAAAGTGCATGAATTTCCAAACAAAAGTTAAGAGAGTGTGATAATACTGTGGATGAGTGTAATTTATCTGCAATATAAAAGTAATCTAGCATTAAAACTTAACCTCATGCTCTGACGGATGTTTGCTACACATTCAGGAAGAGCACTTGGCCAAGGGGCTAAGGGAGATGAAGCAGAGGCATGTTGCTTCCTTTCTTGCTGCCATTGAGAAGAGTGTCAACAAGAAGTTGCAGGAAAAAGACGTTGAGATAGAGAGCATGAACCGTAGAAACAAAGAATTGGCAGAGAAAATAAAGCAGGTGGCTGCTGAGGCTCAGAACTGGCACTACAGAGCAAAGTACAATGAGTCTGTGGTTAATGCGTTAAGGACCAATCTCCAGCGGGCAATTTCACAGGTCGCTGACCATGGGAAGGAAGGGTTTGGTGACAGTGAAGTTGATGATGCCGCCTCATACATGGATCCTAGCCATTACTTGAACTATGCTGGAGGGCCTGCAAAACCTCTCTCGAGGAATTACCAAGGCTTGAAGGAACATATGAGCTGCAAGGCATGCAAAGCAAGGGAAGTATCCATGCTGTTAATGCCCTGTAGACATCTCTGTTTGTGTAAAGAGTGTGACATACTAATCCACATTTGTCCTGTCTGTCAGATTATCAAAACAACTAGCGTCGAAGTGTACTTGTCATAAGTTATGAAGTAAATCTCTGAAAGATGCATACAATTCCCCTTGTAAGGTAAAATACTTAAAAAAAGCTGTTCTTTTTCAAGAGCTTGAGCTGTATGCGGCGTAAAACTTGAGCTTCGTCAAGTGAAGTTTGTCTGCTTCTGTGTAATTATATTTTCAATATGTTCTTGACTGATTTTCATCTTGCAAGGGATGATATCGGCTATATCCCCTGACCTCCTCTTTGGGATAAAAATTAAATCCAATAGAATAGATTATTATTATAAAATTATTTTGGTTATATTTTATTATTATCTTAAAATGCCTGTAATATGATGATAATTATATGGTAGATAAAATTAAGATTTCGGAAAAATTGTAAGAGAATTCACTAATTAATCCTGAAGAGAGTTTCAGTGTCATAAAACTTCGAATCTTGATGCGGTTGAGCTTAATCGCCGGTACAATGCTAAGTGTAATACTAGAAAATTACTCGAGACACGAATGAAGCCTGCTATTTACAAATTCTATTCTTTCAGTTCCTAAAGATTAACGGGGTGTTTGGAACACAGTGAATTGAATTCATGGACGAATTGGATTCAATTACATTAATGAAGTTGG
>JAOSBP010000008.1:19571315-19583632 GCA_027563825.1 Erythroxylum mucronatum
ACACACTCAAAAGGGATGCTTGGAGAGAACAACAAACTGCCCGACAAAAGCTAAGACCTAACAGCTCCACCAGCCAACAACCAAATCATGATAAATACAAACGGGGAGCACCAGCGCTGATGATGCTATACCAAATAGACAACTGCTCATGAACAGCCCGAGCAAAGAAAACCAAGGAAAGCATCCATCACACAGGACTGTGGCATATAGACCCCTCAAGCTGCAACCCGAAGGCACCAGGACAGAGAACCTGCAAAAGTAAAAAGATACCTAACTAGAAAATTACCTCCTTGCGATGTATAGGCTGAGTAGCTCCTTAATGTAGGAGACTACACGAAAAGACACTCGATCCTCCGCCTAGGCTTCATTTTTGAAAGTCCTAGCATTGCGTTCAGACTAGATATAGTAAACGGTTGTGGAAAGCAAAAGAGGGAAGTGTAAGAGGGCAGGAAATATCCTTTGTTATTATTGATAACAGAGGTCAAAATGTAGTATCCTATAAATTTATAATTATTGTAATAATACTAATTTAATTGTTTTTGTTCAAACAGATAATATCAATGATGTATTATTAGTGATTGAAACTCCTTAATACTTTTACATAAAGACTTCAATTGCACCTTATTAACTCAAGAGTGGAGGGGAAAAGAGTAGAATTAAGCAAAAAATAAGGATTTGAAAAATACATTTCGAGTCAATTTGAGGGACCTTATCTCAGGTACACGAGAAGATCTTTTATGTGGAACAATAAACAAAGCGAGAAGTGGTTTATTAAGATGGTGAATACTAGTTGGGTATCAAAATTTTCTTATAGATCATATTTAATTAAGATGCAAATTAGAGAATGCATAATTAAAAGAAATTCCATTTTAAATTTATCAATTTTTTGTTAATACCCCAAACTTTGATTAAGTGGTTCTAAGGGGAATAAATTCTCTAGATTATGGCTTTAAAGCCTTTAAATTCATTAAAAAAATAGGAGAATTGAAGAGCTCAAAATTCTCAATAGAGGAAAATACAATAACATTAAGCTTATGAACAACTTCGAACTTCTCAATTTCAACTATATTTAGGAGCAGTTAAGGTTAAACCCAATGGATGAATGGGTAAAGCAATATGAGAGACAAGTTTCCAAAAAAAGCACGTTGATGCTCTGGGAGTCTACCACTCTCTATTAAAACAAAAGTCTAGGAATAATTAGCTAAGAGATAGATATATGAATACAAAGTATTTTCATAATGTAGTGATTGCAAGAAGGAATCTCAACATGATGGTCTTTTTTATATATAAAAACTAGAGGGATTCTTAGGATCAAACTAATAAGAGAAGAAAACTTTTACATCGAACTTGTTTAAAAGATAATTAAGTATTATTGATAAATTTTCTTTTTCCTCGTAAGGCAAAGATTTTTATTCCCCAGGTCATTACTAGTAAGCTAGCCATACCTTTTTCAAGTTTGGATACCAAGGAGGCTCTGTTTAGCTTGTGACCCAATAAAGCTCTAGGCCTGCACAAATTCAATACTTATTCCTGTTACAAAATTTAGTTTCATTAATTCAACTCATAAATTCTTTTCCCATAGGAAGCTCATATCTAAGATCAAAAATACTTGTATTTATCCTAATCTCAAAGACTCTAAATCCTTCAAGTTTGTTTTATTACATGTTAATAACTTATTTTAACGTAATATATAAAAACAACCTAAAAGCTTCTTATTGCTCACCTCAATCCAATCCTTTGAGATATCATTACCCCTTTCTAAAGTACATATGTATAAGGCATAATTATTGGGGACAGTATACTTATTCCATAGGAAATCTTTAATAGTTATCATAGGAAAAAAGGAGACAAGGAGTTTTTCTTTAAAATATATTTTGATAAATATTTTGACTATATGAATTAAAACTGCTTATTCAGCATCACAGGGGTTTAAAGGTTTCTACATTAATTCTTAAGGTGGATTATTCATTATATAACCACTTCTTTATATATTGTCCTTATCAATGGGACATTAACTCAATCATTCAAAGGGCCTAAATAAATTAGGCAAGGGGCCTTTTATTAACTTATCTAGTTATCCTATACATTGAAACCTTAGCCAGAATTATTGCTTTGAACATTAAAAAGGAGAGAAAATTTAAGTTTCATAAATGCGATAAATTAAGATTTTTAATTTGTTATTTGTAGATGATTTAATTATTCTATATGGAGTTATTTTTGAATCAATCAAGGTGCTCTGTAAACCTTTGCAAGAATTTAGGAACATATTTATGCATCAATTTCTTTATTTCTCCATGTTATAATAGACTTGCAGAGAAAATTGGTATCATCACTTGTTTCAAATAAGAAGAGCTAACTTTCAAGTACTTGGGAATTCTAATAACCATAAAGAAGTTGACTTTTATGAAATGCCAGCCTCTAATAGACATGATATAGAGAAGATTGGGTAGTTAGTGTAACATGTATTTGTCTTATGCTAGTGACTTTGATATATTTTGTAGTTACCATCTTTCTTTACCCCAACAAACCATTAAAAAAATAGTCAAAGAATGCTTAGAAAATATCTCTGGTTAGGAAACGTCAATAAATTCACCAGTATCAAGGTTAAATGGTTTGATCTATATTATCCTAAAAGTATGTTAATCTAGTCATCATTTCTATAAAAACAATGGACAAGGTTTTATTATTTAAAAGAATATGGAAATTATAAAGTAATAACGAATCACTTTTGATAAGATGGATTCATGGCCATTTTATTAAAAGAAATAGGTTCTTAGAAGTATAATCTAGGTCCAACATCTCTTGGAAGCTAAAGTAAATGTTAGGATTAAGTGTACATTTCTACAAAGAATTCTAATGGATCTTTAACGATAAAGAAAGTTAGTTTTAGTTTGAAAATTAACATGCATTAGGCCTTTCATATTTGTCTCATAATTATAGCTCCCTTATAGCTTCCATACTTAATCAAACCAAGTTGAGGCTACTACCAAGGTAAGATAATTGGAGTTGGCTAGTTTATGCATTTAGAAGTTTTTAGGTATAAGGGAGAGCTTACCGATTCAAAATCTCAATATTTAGGTAAAAGATGGATTAACTTAGCTAGGCAGAAGTCAAAGATCTTTATTAGTGACTTTTTTTTGGAAATTTTTGTTACCCTACAGTAGAAAGTTACCTGGTATAAACTAGTTTAAAAAGAATGCAATATCCTTAAGACCTCTTTCATTATTTGGTTAGAAATCTAATAGAGGTTATAAATAAAAGAAAATATTAAATTCAATTTTTCTGAGCCCTCATGCTCCCTTTGAAATTAGGAAGAAGAAGAATTTATAGACCATTTTAAACAACTTTTCACTTATACATTATAGAAAAGCATCTAAGTTCTGTGTAACCTGAATTCTGAATGATATGATATAGTTGAATAGGTATGCAAAATTCAGTGTTTGATAAAAAATGATATTGTTATACTAGATTAGGTTTCAATTATAATGTTTATGTAGTTTAGAAGGAAAGGAATTATAAATTATTTGAAGATACAAAGTAGAATGAGCATACATTCTACTAAAGAACCATTACTCAGGTTAAGGAGGCAACTCTTGTCAAAGTTAAGGAAACAAAGACTAGTCCTTTTTCGGCACGAAACTAGAACTTGGATAAAATTTTAGAATAAAAATATCAAAACACGGATGCATCTAATTAAAGCATTTCCTCTAATGATTGTTCTTTTATTATATTCCTTCACCCGTGTTTCCTTTTTGACACACTTGTGTTTCCTTCTTATAAAGTCTATAATTTCTTTATAACATGCACGTGTTTCCTTTTTGACTTTTATGTGTTTATTTTTTTAAGATGCTTGTGCTTCATTCTTAGAATAGTTGTGTTAGCAAGATCTCTCAATTTTGGCTATTCATTTATCTTTTTGAAGTTTTTCTTTTATGTTTTAAAACTAAGATTCTAAGCTTACTTTGTACTACATCTTAACTAGCTCTTATGACTAAGTATTCACCTTATAGTGTTCTTTCAAATAATTCATTTCAGTTTTTAAGAAAACATTTTTAATTTACTTGAAGAACTTTATTGGCTTTATCTAGAATTTATATATTTTAGCTCATCTCCATTCATATCTACTTTAGAAATTCTTTAGAATCCAGTTTATGACATCTTACCTATCTAGGTCTCTTTTCTCAACTACTCGAACTTCCTCATTTAATTTTAAATACTTAGATACCCCTCTAGATCTCTATTAAATGTGGGTAAAACCTTAAAAGATACTTTAAGACTTCTATTTCGTTTTGAATTATTGGATACCCTCTAAATCTCTTTGTAACTTTGGATAAAATTCTAGAAATGTATGTATCATGAAAGTGCATAGCCACAGGAAAATATGCAAGGTCGTGCATTCCTTTAGATTTGTCGATTCTTCATTTTATACCATGTTTTTTTCCGAATTCTTCTCCTTTAAGTCCATGAAGGCAATTATACTCTATAAACACACTTGGAGCAAATTAAGTACTAAATATACGATAAAAATGTAAAATATCAAGAAAAATACATCAAATATGGGTATAGTCAAATATTCATCTATCAAACATCCTCACACTTAAGTTTTTGCTTGTCCTCAAGCAAACTATAATCAAAATTATAAAATTTACAACATCAATCCATCATCAATCTTAACCTGTCTATTCGCATTATACATCATCATAAATGGTGAATTGACTATATTTTTACCCATGTTTAATGTATTCTTACTTGATATTTTACATTTTTGTTGTATATTTGGCACTTAATATGCTTTAAGTGTATTACATATGATAATTGTCTTCATGGAATTAAAGAAGAAGAATTCGGTCGAAAACACAACGTAAGATAGAAAATCAGTAATCCAAAAAGAGTGCATGATTGTGCACTTTTGCACACCCATGCACTTTCATGATACTTGGTGGATTCTGATTATGCACGATTCGATGCACAATCGTGCACAAGGCTGTCCATAACCTAAAAATCTAGGTTTTCATATAACTTCGATGTTTTGAAGGCAAAGGAAAGGAGGGAGTAGCTGGCACTGCTCTCAAACGTTTGGAGATGATTCCAATGGCAATTTGGAGCTTAAGGAGTGGAAGACACGGGACTTTTATCGACAGATCCATCAGAACACAAGATCAGATGTCTACATTTTTAGAATACATGATAGAGAACAATCAGGGAGATTTAGAGTTATGATTTCTATGTTTTCTATTCTATTTCCTGCATATATGGATATGATTTCGTGTTCGCCAATGTATAGCTAATTTTTCTGTTAGTATTTAGGTTAGATGAACCTTATTTGAATACTTTAACATTTTTGATTATTTTATGAATGTAATTGAATTGATCGATTGTTTTGATCCAATTATTTGTTTTATGATTATCTATTAATTTGATTTATTAAACTTTAATCTGATTTCATACTTAGTGATTGAGAAATCCTAGGTTGCGTAGATCCATGATAATTGAAAAGAGTTGATTACAATCCTAGAGATAGGACTACATAAATCTTCTAAATTAGGGTCAAACCTAATAGAGGGATTTATAATACGGTAACACAATTGTATAAGTTTTAACTTGAGTAATTCAGTTAAAGATCTTAGAATTAGTTATTAGTAGACTCAAGGTCAATTATTAGCATACCTTAGGAATCTCTACAGTCCAACAAATCAACATCACAATTGCATGACAAATAATCAATCAGTTAAGGGTTTAAGGGGATTCGATGCCTAGATACTAATTATTTGATATCGATAATTAATCTAGTGTCACAAATGACCTAATTCGTGTTGCTTGTTTAGTTTAATTGTTTAAATTTTAGTTTCTTTAATTAAACCACAATCAATCTATAGGCTAGATAACAAAACAACAGTAATTATTAGTACTCACCATTCTTTTGGGATTGACCTATATTTGTTGGTACTAGCTACAACAATATCATGCACTTATGGTATTAAATATTGACTAACACGCTTTAAGTCAATTATATATATTATTGAGTCAAATTAACATTCAAGTTATCCTAAAATTAACTTCCCAAGCAATATTAATAGTAAGCATATCAACAATTGCATTGAAATCAAGAGCATATATCGTTACACCCTCACAAAGATTTCAGTCAATGCACTAAAGTGTTTAGGGTGAAAAGTATCAAAACTCTTAATCAATGCATAGCATAACTCTTACCATATTTGCAATAAAATCACATCTCCACATTTATGTACAAACTAGAAACACCAATCCAAAGGTCTTATGAGGTTGTAACGAGGCTTAGATAAGGTATGATTAGGATAATAAAAAGGGTTAAATTAAAGCAAATTTACTACACAATATGACTCAAGACTTGTTTACAAGTACACATAGGTCTTTTCATGCAAAACTAATGGTACTATACACTTATTTTTTTTTCTTTCCTTCTTTTCTTTCTTTCTTTCTCTTTGCTTTTCTTTTTTTTCTCTTTTTCTTTTTTTCACACTAAACGTTAAGTACACAATTTAAGAAATATAGGACCTTTCACAAATTTCAAGTCTCAACAAGTAAATAATGTAAATAACTTTTAAGGTTCAAAATAATAAAAAGGTCTTTAAAGAAAAATATGATAAAGGTTCATATGTGGGTTTAATTAATGAAAAAAGTTAATGCTCAACTTGGTTTTTCCTAAGGGTAACTTTAAGGGTATGGTAATTTCAAAGAAACAGGCTAAAACAAGTTGGTGAATCCAAATGCCTTTATCATATCAATGCATCTAATTTAACAAATATGGTCTCAACATGCATAATAAAAGCAAGTTCTAGAATTATCATACTATATAATGATAGCACACATATGAAAGAATAACAACAACTTTATTTTTTTTTAAATGCTCTTTAGGCTTAAAAACTTATGAAAAAATTAGGTATATATGTGTGTAAATAATATGGAAATTCATTCAACTTGAATATTTCAACAATCACAAAAAATATTGTAAGGTTCTAATCATGCACCTTATACATAATATATTTCAATTATATGCAGCGGAAAATAAAACAAAACCTAAAAAACTAGATCTACTCATGCATACAAATATAGAAAACAAAAACATAAAATGTAAGATGTTTACATACCTTTCCGATGATCTCTTTCGTTCTTTAATCTTCTCCACGTTGGGTCATCATAAACCACAACGATCAACGTATACCGTCTCTAATGAAAGTCCACACGAAAATAGAAGGATGAAACCTTACTAGGAGATGACTAGAGTTCTTTCTTTGTACTAGCAAAGACAAGAACTCTTATAAGAGTTAGAGAGAAAAGAGAGTGTGTGTAAGAAAGAACTATCTTTTTTACTTTGTGTCTTACACAATATACATGAAAATGATGATTATTTCTTTGGCCTCCTATAACCCTCATCATTAATGGGAAGTCATAGGAAGTTAATGGTCATGAATATCATGCATTAATGGAAATTATAGGAATTTAATAACCATGAATAGCATGCATTATTGGAAGTTTTGGGAAGTTAACGACCAAATTGGTAACCAACAACACTTGTTTCTAATCCATTCCATGCAACATTTTCTACTATAATCACATCGTGATATAATCTTGAAACACTCTCTCATATCTTGAATCACTATTCAAAACCATTTTACTCATCCTTCGGATCTCCTATGTATGTGACTTATTAGGTTCCCGGTTATGTTGGCCACTTAAATTAACACTTAATTCAAGTAAGCCAAGAGTAGTATCTAGCAACACGTCATGATCTCCAATTGACCGAAAAGTCAGTGGTTTGACTACGAACCCTTCCACATGCAATGTTTCCATACAATTCTTCCTTTCACCATCTACACCCCACTTGGTTCAAAGTATGGTCAAAGTGTCAACTCTTACTAGACTGACTACATCACATCTAGTCCAAGTGATATTAGATCTTGTCATAAGTATCTCATTACTCTATGTATCAGTGAAGACTCTCTCATGACACATACCTGCTTTGGCCAGAGACTCCTGAGTAATGAACTCGATAAGAGGTCGTAGGTATCATATCCTTCTATCAGGAGTGGTGAATCCTTTATTGGCTACTTAATTACCTCCGGATACCTCAAGCTGTACCCAATCACCAACTTATGAGTAACATCTGAAAGGCACCGATGAATGAAGTCAAAGCATAGGATCAGTATCCGAGATATCCTTAAGCACCTCAAGTCAAAGGATACTTGCACCATTGCTATGATGAGACTATCATTGACACTGGAATAGAATATCCATATG
Source organism: Erythroxylum mucronatum (assembly GCA_027563825.1). Taxonomy (NCBI): domain Eukaryota; kingdom Viridiplantae; phylum Streptophyta; class Magnoliopsida; order Malpighiales; family Erythroxylaceae; genus Erythroxylum; species Erythroxylum mucronatum. The sequence goes on from JAOSBP010000008.1 coordinate 19,579,593, forward strand.
ATTGCCTCATAGTAGGTCAATCCAATGTACTTACTACCCTTAGTGTATTTACATGTTAACTCTAAACAACTTATGTCTACAGCTTATGAGATCTATTGTTTGATCTAATCAAGGAGTATAACATGCGCTGGTCTATCCGGATTAATGCTATCCCATCTCATTAATCCTATGACTAAGAAAAGTTTAGATACTAGCATAATTACACATGATAGGAATCTCATTATCATGATTTCATCATGATTTCTTCTATGCTATATTTTGTATCAAGGACTTCATTAAATTAATTTAAGATCAACATCAATTCCATAAACATATGAACATTGAAATAATGAAAAACTTCCTTTATTAATCATAAAATGATTTGTACAATAAGTGCTAAAGGTGATTGCCTTTAGAGCACTTCTCTAACATAAAGAAGCTTGTGTCTAGTCAACATAATTTGCCTTAAATGATAATTAACATAAACAAAATCATTGAGGCTTTGATATTCTAAGTGATTTTTAAAATATAAATTTGTTCAAAAACAGTTCTTTTGTGTGTATAACATAATGATACAATTATTTAATAACAAGTTTTCTTGATATTGGAGCAATTTTAACAAATGCTAACAAACAATCCCCATTAATCATCCATATTTTGAATTGAGAGTTATAGTAAAACTTTAAAAATATAATATTGATAAGTAAAGAACGAAATTAGAATTATAGAAACTTACCAGGTATTTTTTAATCATAAGTTCTCTCTTTATAGATGATATAGTAAAACTCTGCAAAACTTCATGATATAATATAATTTTACTTGCTAAAAAAAGACGTTTATTAAGAAATATTTGTTGGCTATGATACCAACTTAAAATACGTAATAAAGTATACTAATTTTTTTTATTCAGTGAAAGGAAACATAAAGATATACAATAAAAACTAATTAGTTACCAATTTATACCTAGAAGTTAGAAATACAATTAGCTCAAAACTAAGAACCTAATAATATATTATAACTATATAATTCCAATAATTACAGAAAAAATATCTCACGATATACATACCATCATATATATAACTTAACGATGGCTTCTCATCTAAATAAAAGATCCTTAATAACCTTATTAGTGGTGGCAAAATATTTACAATTATTAAATAAGCATACTAAAATTTATTATTTAGAATAATAATATAAATATCTTTTCCATTCACAACCTTTGATAACTTGTAACACAAAAATTGTTCACTTGTCACTAAATTTTAAAGTATTTATTTATGATCATAAATAGTTTTAAAGGTTACAAATGTGGTTGTAGACCTAGCAATAGTAGGATGCACAATGTCAACTTTTTTTTTTAAATCACAATGTCAACTTAATTGTCATGCTTTCTTAACTAAGACAAACAAAATTCAAATAATTATACAGTAAAATTTTAGATGCACTTGAAGTAAAACTAGAAATATAGTCCATACAACTAATATCTTTTTAAGGTAAAAAGATAAAGAGACTCTATTGCGGTTTAACTAATTTAAAAACTACTATTTAAAATTATTAAAAACACTTTCTGTGGTTTTAATTTTCAAGAAAAACTCCTTTTACATTTCTACTAAGAACATGGTAATGACACACATGTGACCTAATGCATCTTTTAAACCTAATATGAACTAATTAATTTTGACTTAAACCAATAATTTATCATTGTTCAAGTGTGTTGCTCATGTCACGTGTGTTTCATCATTATCTTTTTAATGAAATTCTAAAAGATTGAAAATTACAAAGAATTTTTCGTTAACTTTAAAGATTAAGGAGTTCTTTAAAATTAGTTAAATGACAAGGAAGTCCTATTTCTTTTACTCTATCTTTTAAGAAGAGATTTATACAATAAGCATCATATAGAAACTAATAAATATACTTATACTTTGACTATAATAAGTACTCAGCTAATGCATAATTAGTCACATTATTTATAACGAAGTCGATAATACTTTTTTCATCCAACCCGCTCAAAATTTTTAGGAAAGAATTCAAATAAACTTTATGCATTTTTTCCATAACGGAAACATTAACAAATTTGATAAAAGTAATTCTAACATTACAATAAACCAAGAAATTAATCAAAACAATTTATCTTTAATCAATGCACTCATGTGCCATAATAATGCATCATGTTATTGCTTAATTAGACCTATATGAATTCATAATCAACTGATTTCTTTTTTCAAATCTTGAAACAAAGGCACACTAATCATAATTTTTAAAAAAGTGTCATGAATCCATGACTTATTATTTTTAAAAAAGTAATTAATTAAATTTCATTGAAACAAGCTCCGAGGCCCTGCACAGTACCATAATATTGCCGAAACCTTTCACAATATAATAACACCGGTATTGGTGTTAAACTAAAGATATATCAACTAGCTACTTGTCAAACAAACCGGAGACTGATCTACAAGAATCTAAAACAAGCATAGCCTACATCTTGACCGAGAGAAACCATAATATATGAGAGTTATACATCATGCTACAAGTTCCATTTGATTAATCAAGCTAGTGCTCATAACTTTAGTGAGGTCTCATACAATAGCTGCATCTCTTATCCTAATAGCGAGTTTTTGGGAGATACGTTTAACATTGTTTTAGACACCTTGAAATGTCCTTTGTTTCCTTTCCCTCTAAATATTATAAAACCTCTACTCCAAAAATTAGCCCGAACATATTACGATCGTCCTTTACATGATAGCTGAGGTTTGTAGCTCAGGTGATGGTGTTCGGCCATTTAGAGTAGTTGCAACGGAGATTAAAGTGTGAGTATATGATTCTAGAGTTTAGGGGAAAACAAGAGATTAACTAAGAGTTCTAGACCAGCTTTTACCAATCAGCCTTATTCATTACACTTTAATAAAACTCTTAATAACAGCTTAATTAGCTCGTCACAACGACTTGTATCTATTAGTTTATGCCGTTGCAGCCAATGAATTGGATGCAAATTAATGTATGAAATTATTTTGAATTAATGAAAAGGCTTTCTGTACCTTTATGAATTAATTTAATTAATATTTTATATTTTAATACTAAAGATAAAATCCTTAGAATAATTACAGTGTAATTGAAATTATGATGAGAACATAATTATGAGATTCAATTTACACTTATGTGTTATTCTTAAATATTCCTAGTTGTAGTTTCATCAAGACTGGATATTGTTGAAATCGTAAAACTAGTGCACATTATGTTTCTTTCTTATGAAGAAAGTAATTGATTTCATAAATTAAAGTATAGAGATACTTAAACTAATGTGTCTGTGATTATTAGAGAATAAGTCACTAAACTGACTCGATTATGAGAATTATGGATGAAATATTACTTATGTGTCTTTGAATTATCTGATAATGATAGTTGTATAATTGATCCTCAGAATTGAGATTACCAAGGTATCTAGTATAGGAATTACTATGTTTTAATGCCACTTATAAATCATTCTAGGATAATTCAGTCGGTAGTAATTAGATACAGTATGAACCATATGCAGGTAGTTGAGTAAGTCAATATAAGATTTTGTTGGATCGCATACGGTCCAAGTATTCACAATACGCTGCGGAAAAGACTATACAAGAACATCACGTATAATCAAAAACATGAATGATTAACGAAAATACCTTATTTGCGTGGGTAGGTTGCTTATTTTTGGATGCCAAGACACTGCAAATCGCGAATGCCCTCTACCGATATCCACACGAGTATGCACAATCCGGGCTGCGGCTGTGGTGTGCTAGCACGTTTCGAAACCCTTTCCGAACGCCGCACGTTTCTCCTCTCAGATGGCGGCTAGGGTTTCGTGACAATGGTGTCTTACACTTTGTCACTTAACCTAATAAGACATAAGTTTCTCTATTTATAGAGAAACCCTAATCTTATTAAAAGCCCAATTAATTTCGGCCCATTATATCTCATATAATAAAAGTCCGAATACTTAATTCAGTTTAGCCCAATAAATATATCCATATATATTTATTCAATGCCTAATAGATTAGGCCCAAGAGAATTAGCCCAGATCACAT
>JAOSBP010000008.1:19600121-19610583 GCA_027563825.1 Erythroxylum mucronatum
ATACTATATTAAACATGCATAATTATTAATTTCATTCATATTCTAATTCTCACTTTCTATTTTCATTCCTATTTTTTATTCCGATTCCTTCATTACTGGTTATTAAACAAGATCTAATAATAGTTATGTCAATTGAAGAGCTATTTTAAATATTTTTTGAAAAATTTGGGGCCTTTTTTGGACAATGCAAAACATTATGGTATAACTTAAATTTTGACTTAAATTATTGGGAGAAAATGTAGGTTGAATGTAATAACTCATAATTAGGACATGGAAACTGTATAAAAAGAGAGCAGAATGCAATTGAACAGACTCTTTCTGCAACAAAGAACACCATCTATTTCACTCTTTATTCTTTTTTTTTTTGATTGCTTTACATATATTCGAAGACATAATATATTGAAAAAATCTCTCATAACATTATATGATTCATTTATTGAAATAAATAAGAATAATTGTCTATTCTTGTAAATTTCATTCTAAATTAATGTTTCTTAAGAAAATAGTACCTGATTCATTAGATTAAATACTAATCAATTTAATTTTTTACTTTATTATTTTAAAAAATAAAAATCATTTTACTATAACTTTTTAAATTTTTTATTCACATTTGTTTTCCATTTTTAAAGAATATTCAAAATAAAAGAAAATTTGATTTTTATAATTTAAGGCCAAATTATTGAATTCAAATTTAAATCGTACCAAATATTAAATTCAAATTGATCAAAGGGATAAATGATACATTTGTGCTAAAAATTACTCCCTCCTAAAGGGATGCGTAATTATTAAGAAAGTTAATGAAATGCTTGATATATTCTTATTAATTACATGTTGAAATGTCTTAAAAATATAATCTGTGTAATCTGTATAATTTAAGATTTGAGAGAAATTAAAGGATAATTTTGATAATAAAATTATAAACATGCATAGAAAGTCATACTTATTTTAAATAATTAAAATCTCACTAAAATAACTTTTATTTTAAATAAAAAGATTACTATCAATCGTCTCAAATATGGCATCCAGCTAAAAAGACGGACAAAGTTTGGTAGGATATCGCCAATTTGGTAAAAAACACACATCATTGGTTAACATTGAAGCAGTTCTAGTTCAGGCAATGCGTGGGAGATAGTTGTCTGCTGTTACTATTACTATCACCATCACTCTCCCGTGATCATTAGAATTGAAAGTCTAAAGTCATAAAGATTCTTCGTCTCGGGAATCGCACAAGGCAGTGTGATGCTTTTTATCTTAGGAGTGTTACAATCTTGCTTGGACCACGAGTCTAAAAGTACTAGCAATGATGTTCACGTTGAACCAAGGAAGGAGAGAAAGGAAAAGATCCAAGACAATGGAATCAGTCACTTTATAAGTTGGGCCATATAAGATGCACGTTATATGATACAAAGAAGTTGATAATTGATTTATAATGCCAGCTCGTGCTAGTCTATCTACAGATTTTTAAATTTTACACTCGAGTAGTAGTATGTCAAAACATATCCATCAAGCAAAACATTTCTTTCTAGTAATAATCGTCTCGTCTCCAAAACTAACACCACAGAAAAATGAAACCCAAATAAAAGAAGCAAAAATTAAGAAGGCGAAGAGCAGTTCAGGGCTGAAACACAAGAAGTGGTCTTCAAAGCGGTGTGCAGGGTGGTGTAAACGTGGCTAGCTCCTGGACGGGCTGTGGGGTCAGTTGCAGTGCAATAGAGTGCCAAATTCATGGCTTCCACGATGTGATTTTGCTGAAGAGATGATGATGGGTGTGATCTGATTCCTGGATCCACCCACAAGTCCAGATGACAATCGGAGTAGCAGTATCTGGCCCACTCAACAATGTTCTCCTGCGCACCAAATTCAGGATCCTCCGGGCTCTTGCCCGTTAATAATTGAATGAGGATGAGTCCAAATCCATACATGTCGCTCTTTTCCGTCACCTCTTTGGTTTTTCTAGTTTCTGCATTTCACAAACTACGGTGTCAATCAATTACACACGTGCATGTCACCTAACTTACCACATGTTAATCGCCCAAATGATCATGCTCCAGGGTTTTAATGAAGTAATTTAAGAAACATAACTTTTTAATATATATCTATATATACAAGAACCTTTCGTATTTGATTTACCGAGGGTAAAATACCTGGCGCAGCATAGGCTGAAGAGATCAAATACTTGGGGACGGTCGGAAGCAGTTTTTCATGAGGAAGGTTCACCCTCAGTCGAGGTTCGTCGTTTCCGTCGATCGTTACATTCTCCGGTGACATGTTACCCACAGTAACACTCGGAAAACAGTAGCAATGTAAGTATCGGAGAGCTCTTGCAATCCCCGCTGCTATCTTTCTCCGCCTTTCCCAACTTAAATTTCCAAGAACTTCATTCAGGTTTTTGCTGCCGTCTATGTACTCGTAAACCAGATAAGCTACCTTATCGGAACGGCATACTCCAGTCAGCTTGACTATGTTTGGATGCTGCAGCATACCAAACTCTGAGATTTCAGCCCAAACGCTCGGTGGAATTGAGTGCACAACCCTTATTTCCTTTACCACAAACTGCATGTTACTCATGATGGCAAGCCCCTTGTATAAAATCCCTTCCTTGCCCCTAGAAATGACATTTTCTTGTTTGGTGGACGAGAAAATATCATCTACTGTCATGGATTGCGATACTTTTTTATGGAAAAACTGCAACTCCCAAACTCCATCTTCATTCTCAACTTTTTTTAGCTCCATATGCTTTCTTCTCCGAAGGAAAATAATGCTAAAAGCAGCAATAGCTAGTAAAATAAATCCTCCAAGAAAATAAACAACGACTAACCACCACGTTAGGCTCCTTGCCCTTCTGCATGGAGCTAAACCACTAGTAGCGTCACCACCGCATAGGTCGTTGCCAGCAACTGCACTCGCATTTATAGCTAAAAAAGCTCCTGTTGACGGTAGACTACCGTGGAAATGATTGTGAGAGATGTTCACTTCAACAAGCGATTCCACTGTTCCCAAATTCCTGGGCACTTCGCCTGATAATTGATTCTGTGACACATCCAGCTGACTCAGGACCGGTATGTTAGAAAATCCCGTAGGGAGATGACCACTGAGGTGATTGTGGCTAAGGTCTAGACTAACAAGCTTATTGCATGAACATAAATTTTCTGGGATATTACCAAAAAGCTTGTTTTCATTTAGCTTCAGTTGCATCAGCTCAAGTAAGTTCCCAAAACTATGTGGAATGGGACCTGAAAATCCATTGTGAGACAAATCCAAGTTCTCTAGCTTGTTGCTGCCAAATGAATTCGGTAAGTGCCCAGAAAATCTGTTCCGAGCCAAATTCAACATTTTAAGAGAATACATCTCCCATTTTCTCCCGTCAATCCTCCCTGAAAGATGATTGCTTGAGATATCCAAGAAGTACACAAGCGACAGTTTAGTGAATTCCGATGGTAGCTCACCGGATAGCCCGTTGTCTTGCAGACGTACTCTCTGTAAACTTCTGCAAGCACCCAAACTCTTAGGAATTTCACCTTCAAGTGAATTCGAGAACAAAATGAGTTTAAACAGATAGCCAGAATTGCATAGGCCTCCAGGTATTTTTCCAGTGAGAGAATTGGTGGAAAGGTCTAGTACGGTGAGGTTGTTTAGTTTCCCAAGATCTTTAGGTATCTCACCGGACAATTTATTAGACCAAAGCTGAAGGACTTGAAGACGAGGTAAGGAACATAAAGCTGTAGGAATTTTCCCAGTGAAGTTGTTGGAGAAAAGATGAAGAATCTCCAAGTTTTGCATATGGATTATAAGTTCTGGAATCTGTCCTGAAAGTGAATTATCACTAAGATCAAGAGAAACCAAGTTTTTGAGGTCAAATATGGACCTTGGAATCAAACCCTTAAGCTTGTTTTGATAAAGAAATAGGTATTGAAGATTGGAGAGGTTTCCCAAAGAGGATGGGATTTCTCCTGTGAGATTGTTGTAGACAAGATCAAGATGATTCAGAGCTGTTAACTGGCCTATCTCGTTTGGTATCTCCCCAGAAAGATTGTTGTATCCCATATAAATCCACTTCAAGCTCTTAAGTCGGCCTAATTCTGGAGGGATTACGCCAACTAATTGATTTGAGGCCAAAGTTAATACCTGCAAACCTGTGATGTTTGTAATGGAGATTGGAATTCCTCCCACCAGAACATTTCCACCAAGATCAAGAAACTTCAGGCTTGAAAGTGATCCAATTTCCTCTGGAATTTTTCCCGAAAGCATGTTGTTGGAAAGATCGAATATTTCCAGGCTGGGATTTGGACCAGCTGGTATGGAACCAGTGAGATTGTTATTGCTAAGATTGAGGTATCGGAGGGAGGAGCTAGAGGCAGAAAACATATCATGAGGAATCTCGCCGGTGAGTTGATTGCTAGAGAGGTTGATGGTTTCAATAAATGGCAGTTGAAAGATTGAGGAAGAAAGTTTCCCGGAGATGTTTTTGCTGGAAAGATCTAGGACATCAACTCGAGAATTGTTGCTGCAACTGATACCTTGCCACTTGCAAAAAGTGACGGATGGATTCCAGTTGGAGAGATGTTGAAAGGGATCATTAACTGAGGATTTGAAGGACCAGAGAAGCTCAACCTGGTCTGCATGCAACATGCGGAAGCAAGGGCTCAAGAACATGAACATTAACCAGCACAACGACGGACATGGCTGAGTTTCTTTCATGGCCATCTCTGTCTAGTACAGAAATAACATCTACGTAGCAATAACTTGGGAGCAAAGAAAATGATAGCAATAACTTTAGGAGCTCTTTCAGCTAATTAATATGATAAAAGGTTTCCCTTTTTCCTCACTATGAACGTGCTGGAATCATTTTAATCCCTCGGATCTGAAGCTGTTAGAAGGGCGAGAAAAAGCAGAAATTAGGAGAATAAACAATCATGTTAAACTAAAGGTGCCAGAATAAAATAATGGAGAATGAACTGACAATGGTTTCACTTGAACCAAGCAGCTTGCATATCCTATTCCAATGTTATAATATGCAGAATTATAAACTGACATCATGTAATTATATGAAAACAAGAATTGCATAATTTAATTTGTGCTGCAAAGAAGTCCAGGAACGCACCGAGCTAAAACCCATAGTTTATTTGAGAACTGTGCAATCCAAGGAAGATTTATTGAAAGAGAAGGAATGGCGTGTTGTCCGTAGAGAGAATGATTGGATACACGGCGTATAAATAGAGATAAGAGAAAAGTAGAAAGAGCACTGAAATGAGAGATAATTACAAAAATGCACCTTGACTTTCGTTGAAGGTTTGAACACTAAGGGTTGAAAGGGAAACACAACAGGGACAGATGTTGGAAAAGCGCTTTGATTTTGTCGGACATACCCAAATGCTCTTTTTTGACCGACTCGCCCATTTTCATACACGTATATGTATTGACAAGGTTTTCTGTGACCGTTGAAAAGCTTCAAAGTTTACGGGGGCATGTGAACATGCCCTTTGTTGTACTTACTTTCAACGTTCTTCAAGGTAACTTGCAGTCCCTTACCATTCTAATTATGGCTTCGGTGGACACTCAATCAACAAAGCCTAATGAAATGTTTGAGACACTCATGCCTGGTAAAAGTAAAACAGCAAATTTGAGATTAAGTTTGAACTACTAAATTGTTTTATAAATTAACTTTAAAGGCTCTGTGTTCTCATGTGAGGACATTCATTGCATTAGAACTGTATTCCATTGATTCAAAGGGGTTGCTAGATTCTCTGGGGCAAAGAGCATGGACAGGATTTGATTTGACCAGATCGTTTACTCATGTAAATACATATATGTCCGGACGTGTTTCTTCCAGGGTGCGGGAACGAGGGCAAGTTGGGGAATGCATTTATTTTTACAAGTCTAAAAGCAGGCAGTCTTGAACCTCTTTCGTTTGGACTCGTTATGATTATCTTGGATTCTCTTTCCGGGTAGAGAGAGATAGGAGTTACAATATGAGGCAAACAACAATATCAGAAGACAGTGCTAAAGAATGAAAAGAAGATAAAAGAGAAAAGAAGAAGAAAAAGTTAGATGTCTTTACGTTAAGAGTAATGCTCGTGTGCTATCGTTCACCGTAATTGAAGACCCCACAAATGTCTTTCTGGAAGGAATATGCTGTATGGTCTTTGTCATACCCGGCAGGCTGTGCTCGTCACCATTTTCTAGGGTTTTACACTTCTTCTTCTTCTCTGTCTCTTCTCTCCTTTCACCACTTCACGCCTATCTCCACTACTTCCTCTTCAAACTCTTACCTTTTGCATTTCTTTATTACATGTTTACGTCAGTTACCACTGCCTTCCAGTATCTGATCACATTCTGTTTTAATTTGTGCTTCACGCTACTTAGTTACTGATAACTAACAGAAAGGATATCCACTAGCTGAGCACGCATACAGTTGTCGGATTAGTTCCTGGAACTAATTAAGAATATGTTCTCATATCTGACTTAAAGAACTAAAGAGAATGATTAATTCAGTTTTAATGTGATGAACTTGGTTAGCAAAATCAAGTTTAGCCCTAATTTCATTAACTCAAATGCTAAATCGTCATTAAGTTGAATGAATCACACCATTTCTTTGTAGGAATGATCAAGATTGTTATAAACTGAGATGGCGGGAGGTAAGGACCATATGCATATAGTCATAACCATATGGGGTAGAGCCTATGGGTTATTTACTAAGTTTGCCATATTTTGCCTTCTAGGTTACATGTAAGAGGACATTTAATTTCCATGCAGAGACTTCATGTATAAATTGATCAATCTTTTTTTTCTAAATTCTAATCGGAGTACTAGTATTTCATTTGAACGATTAAGTTGGTTGGCTTATTACTAACCTTTGAAAAAGGGAAGCAGATATTGAATTTCAAACTCGCGTAGTTTTAAGTTCAGAAGAAGCTTGCGTTCAATACTTACTTCGATACTCATTTAGAGGAATCTAGATCCTCTGTCCAACATTATTCTGTCTTATGAAATCTCAGCTATTTATTTTACAGGACTCACGCGGGACTCATGTGGGATCCACATAAATAAATAGTTGAGATTTATTAGACATAATAAGACACCATAATATTGGACAGAAGATCTAGACTCCATTTAGAGAGCTTAAACTCCGATGAAAATCTCTACATGGCTGACTCGTTAATGCAATTACTTTCAATTTCTAACATCACAAGATGCAATTTTATTAACGAAGACATCCCAAGATACAAAATACAAGACCTCTAGCTGGCTAAAATTCATCTTATTGCAAGAATTTGTTATGAAGTAGTGTGACCTTTTAGTTTGAGTTAAGGGGAACCAAATGAGTAACGCTGTAAAGGGCATTACAGTCCGAAATTAGTTTTAGTGCTATATTCGTACTTATCAATATAACACTGTCCTCACTGTCCATGCTTTCTTTTTGGTTCTTCCAAGAAGTCACTTTATTTTTTCCCCCTTAATTGATTGAGGTAGGCCTAACGTCGAGCCGACCCATTTCCCTTGAATAAGGGTTTCAAGCTATCTCCCTCGCAATTGGTAGTTTTTCTATGTTCTTAATTAGTTAGTGGTCCAGCCTCATCACTTAGTAGAAACTTTACCGATCGATACTTTGTTTAGATGAGAGCTATTAAATACTTGAGCATGAACATTGACATGCACTTCGCTGCGTGCTCTTTTTTAATTCTTTCTCTTTTACATAGAAATAGTTTATTATGAACATTATGATCTTGGAATGTCGGGCGTAATGGTCCACTAAGATTCTAATTAACATGGTAAAATAACATGGTAGCTCCTTAGCTTGAGCCAGAGTGAGTATGTCGCATGGTTTTACTAGCTAGTTTCACGATTAATACCAACATACATTGTCATTACAACTTTTCAAAAGGCAACTGAATTACATTAATTCGTTTCACTTTATTACCAATTAACAACTGTTCTCATACGTTGATTAGTAAGTTGGCGTGTAATACGTACAGATTGAAGAGAAAACTGACTGCATACGCTTATACATGTCAGATTCTTCCGAAGGTCCTCTGCTTGTAAGGGTTGAAAACTTGAAATATGGGCAGAATTCGCTCTTCAATGATGCGTTTTCTGAGGTCGCCCCCAATTTATCAAGAGAAATCCTTCCAAGGCAGCTTGAACTTCCATGTTAAGATAAAATGCCATCGGATTTGATATCGGTTGAATTTAATAGCCCGAAGTAGTAGTAACGCAAATAAAGATAGACAAAATAAATGGGACAGAACACAAAGATTTACGTGGTTCGGTCAATGTGACCTACATTTACGGTCGGAAGGTGATCAGCAATTTTACTAATATGTGGAGAATGTATACAAATACAAAGGCTGTAACAAAAGGCTCAAAAGTATACAGAAAGGATAGAGGATTTCATAAAGGAAAGAATGGTTAATTTTCCTCTAAGCCTGCCACCTTATCTATAGCTGATGTCTTGCGCAATCGTCGTCCAAATCCTTCTACCAATAGCCATAATTGTTGAAGAAATCACCAACTTTATTTGACATCCTTACATGCCGTCAGCCAAGTTCATTGCATGCCGCCACCCAAGTTTATATTGTTGAATTTCATGCCACCAATCAAAGCCTTCTTCTTTGACAAGGCAACCAAGTGGAGGGGCCAAGCCATCGCATGCAACATTCCACAATTAAAAGTGATAAAGTAAAAAGGATTTTGGGATTGAAACAGCCAAGATAGTTCGTCCTCAATCTCGAATAATAACACTACAACCTGACTTGCGATCCTGGTCATGTCTTGAGCCATATGCATTGATTTTTGTATACTTCGGAATAGACCATTCCAGCTGCTTGCTAGATGAAGGTTCATGAGGTGCTAGAAATCCTCTTCCCGGTGACAAGCTTTTTATTGTACCAAAATAGGTCTCGACTTAGGTTCGTTATGCATAACAGACGTCGTAGATCACCAATGCTTACCCTACCTTCCACGACGTTGTTTGCGACGTTTGCATTGACGTCGACGATAGTGTTCTACGACGGCAATTTTCCTTTACCAACATTTAAAAAACGACGCCAAAGGCCTCCTTTTCTTGTAGTGATGGCAGCCACAATATTAGAGTTGTGAATCAAATTCACAGCTGCAACACCATTTTTTGTGGCCAAATGTTCCATGACAACGGTTACCTCACGAAGGAAGTAAATAAGAAAACCACTTGGTTCCGGAAATGAACTTAAAATACAATGGAAGACAGAGAAGAGCCAATAATACCAAATAACTTCAACTCCATTTTTGGCTTGAATGGCTTTCACACAAGAATACCAGTTAACTACTTTGCTTTAATGGCTCAATCGCTCAACCTTGCTCTATCACAATAATTACATGAACTTGAGCCCAGTTTAGTTTCACGTCAAAACCTATCGTCAATACAATAATATTGAGAATACCTACATGTGACTATTGTTTATGTACCTCTTAGATTGTCTAAGTAAAAAGGAACTCACATGTGAAGGGAAGTATTGAGAATACCTACATGTGAATATTTTATATCGAAAAAAGAAGAGAAAAAACTAACATATATGTCTAACAAGCTACTCTACCTATTGCCAATTAATTTTAAGATAAACTTCATTTGAACTTGTGTATAATCTAACTTTTCTCCTCGTATAAGCCCATAAGCTCATTATAAATTTAGCAAACAAATGTAACAGCATAAACCCCAATTAGGATTACCGATGATAATTGTAGCTATTGTACAAGTTCAACACTTTTAATTGTGAAAAAAAGACGAATCTAGAAATTCAAATTATCTTAAGAAGCAAATTTTATCGAAAAAGATAGCAATTAAGAGTGAAATGTAATGAAGGAAAACCAATTTGAAGAGAGTATATTTTGGAAGAGCTGAATTAGGGTTGGTGAAACGCCTGGTGCATAAAAGCATGCACCAATCTTACCATCGAGCTGAGCAATCCCTTAATTACTCCTTATAGCCTGACAAAAAACTTTGATATTTTTTTTGATAAATCAGAAGAATTAATAAATGAAAGAAAAACATACAAAAGAGTTTTATACAAGAGTCTCAAGGGACTCAGAAGATACGCTCACAACAGCAAACATACCTAAACTAGCAGGAAACAAGTTCTACCATGCAAAAATAACTAAGCACTCTACGCAATAGCTAAAGACAGGCCACAAGTAGAATACAACCATAAGAAAAATTAGGAACTCCGAGGCCAACTGCATATATGCTACTAAGGCTTCCAAGGGGCTTAGGGATTTACAGTGCCCTAATCCTCCACTTCCTTCAACAGAATGTATAAATACAGCTAGGAGCCGTCAAAATATGCACAGACAAATAGGGGCCTAACCTGCACAGAAAGAGGCACCAACTAATAGCCAACTAAGAAAAATACAAAATTACCTCCTCTCATGGAAAAGGCTGAGAAGCTCCCTAATGTGGGAGATTACCCCGAGATAGACTCGCTCTGCCTCC
>JAOSBP010000008.1:19625004-19639742 GCA_027563825.1 Erythroxylum mucronatum
TATTAATAATTATAATTAAAGTTTGACTTTAGTTGTAATTTTAATAAAATCCAAGGATATGAAAAATAAGATTTTTTTATATAAAAGGAAAGATGAGAAAATGAGGTTAGCACTTCTTACATTTTTCCTCTCAAAATCGCTTTGAGTTTTCTCCGAATAGATCCGTGGATACCGTTAGAGGTCGGACGATTGAACGGCTTGTAGAATTGACATTTTAGGAGAAGCAGAAAATCGTATCGAAAATCAGAATAGGTTCGTATAGCCTTATCAATTTATTGTTTTATGTTTCTAATTTAATTCTGTTAAAGTTGATTATGTGGAAAAATTTTAAATTCATTCCGCTGCGCATAGATTCGATCTTGCGTACATTTTCCAACAGACGCGAGGATTAAGTAATGCATAATTTGTTCGAACTTTCAAAGAAGCATTCCAAACATAGCTGGGATGGAAGTAACTTATTGGAAACGGAAAAGTCAAGCTCAAGCCGTAAGCCATTGGACGCTGTCAATACCTGTCATCTACTCATGTTTTCAGTTACGGTTAAAACCAAATAAACGTTTTAATTCAGCTGATTTTTATGGTCATATCCGAATTCTGTCTCCATCTGTTGATCAATGTCATCAGCTTAGTGTGGAATTTTGTGATCCATGATCAGTATAAATAAACTCTTTTGCTAGTTCTTTATGCAAAAACCGAGTAACAAATGAAATTACCTACGATAAGATGTATTTTTCATGGCCTAATATATCGGATCCCATCAGAACTCCGAAGTTAAATGTGCTTGGGAAAGAGTAATACTAGAATGGGTGACCTCCTGGGAAGTCCTGCGGGAGTAGTGTCCAAAAGAAGCCTACAAGTTGGAAAAACAAAAACGTATGGGTCGAGAGCACTAAGACTTTGGCTCAAAGTGGACAATATCTGCAAGCGGGTGGTCTGAGCCGTTACAGATTGAAACCCTTTAAAATTACCTACGCTAACAAAAATGCAGCTGATGTGGCTGGAACTAGATGTTAGGTTTATCCTACAACCAATCGGTTGATTTTAATTTAGCGAAAAAATATTTTAAAAGTATTCCTTATCTTATATATATTTAGTGTATATGATAAAGTCTATGTAATAATTATGCATTACAAATGAAATTATGATGAGATTATAATTATAAGATTCTTATTGTATTTGTGTATTATTCTTAAATTGTTTTATTGCTCTAATCTTACTTGTGAAAGTCTTAACATTTGGAATTAATGTGTATTTTCATTCTCTCAGACATTGCATTTAGAAATCTAACAGGTATACTATCTTTGAAGGCAGAGTGAGAATCAGGTTTACCTACGCTTCAGATTTTGAAAGTAGACAAAGTTACCATGTCATTAATTGTCAATGTTTACACAAAACTCGACCTACAGTCATTGCGAATTCTTAGAAGTGAGCTATATTTGCCTAACCCACTCCATATTGTAGGACATGTCTCATGTTCATTAAGTGTTTGTATTTGTCGAGCAATGGGCTTTATGTGTACCATTTGTCTAATTTTTGTCTAGAACAACCATGTTTTTAGTCCTTTGACTTGATGCTTTTTCCTTATTGAAGCAGACTAATTAATCAAAGTCAAGGAATTCGCAGAGGATGAATGAATCAACTTCAATTGACAATGAATTGGATCATCTTTTTCCAAGTGCAGATCAACCATTGCAGAGATCCAAGAGCTCAAAGAGACCAACAAAGAGTGTAAATGAAAATCTTAAACTAGCATATACTGCATCATCTTTAGTAGATTCATGGTGGATTGCATGGACATCTTAACTGGAAAATAAGAAATTGTATGAATTAGAAATGATAAGAACTTGTAATTTTCGAAATAGTACCTACCATGTAATTGTTCTCTTATTATATCTATTGATCCTATGAAATATGCAAAATATGTTTAATGCTTCTCAAAAATGTTGATTTTCCATAATTATTTTATTTTATTAGCTAATTGTCATGACACTTTATAAGTGTATTATGATAAGTTTGCGAGTTGCAATTAAATAATACATTGTCTAAAGGTATGAAATTTTTGTGATACATGAATAATTATTAAAATTAATGATATACTGAAAAAATTGAAGAATTATTAAATAAATAAAATTCATAAATAATATTGAATAGTTATTAAACAAATAAGAATAAAAAATTGTATTTTAAAAAATAATTATTAAAATTAAAAATATTAAATTAATATGATTTTCGAAAAATGGTTAAATAATAAAAAATAATACAAATAATAATAATCTTCCACGATGTTTCTAAAAATGTCGCCAAAGACATTATTCACATTCTGTGACGTTTTAAAAACGTGACGGAATGTTAGACAATCTACGATGTTTTTTAAAAATGTCGCAGAATGTTAGACAATCCGCGATGTCTTTTAAAAATGTTTCGGAATGCTCAAACTTTTAGTGACATTTTTATAAATGTCACAGAATGTCAGTGTTTTCCGTAACGTTTTACATAAAATGTTACAAAAAGCTTTTACCTACACCACATTTCGCGACGTTTTTTGTGACGTTTTTTAAAACGTAGCAGAATACATTCTACGACGTTTTTTGAATATTCTGTGACGTTTTAAAAATGTTACAGAATGCTTATTTTCTTGTAGTGTTTGCAATTTGAAACCAATAATTGCCTTCACACTTTGCTCTTATCTCATGACATTTCTAAAAAGATAGAAACCACTTTTAAATCAGTTGATTTATAATCCAGAAAGCTTGTTGAATACTTTTAGAGATTTTGACATATGTTATGGAGACTAACATAATGCTAAATAGAGCATGTGTAATGAGGATTTATGCACATATTAAAACACTAGTTAGATCACATACCTTCTTAGATAATTTAAGATATGGTCTTTCTTTCTCTTTGTGTATATTACCCATTTTTATAGTTATATAAAGGGTCAAACTTTAATATTTAGACATGTATATTTGTTGGCTCTTAAGACATTTGAGAAATGATAATGATCTTTTAGAATTTTTTAGTGAGTCTTTGTATGGATATCTGAGAAGATAAAATTACTTTTTGTACGTATCAGAGTTTATAGAGTCTGAAGCCGCTTTGATGAATTTGAACTTTAAGTTGGTTATACCCTCTAAACTTTGTTAGATTGAAATTGATGTTAGTAAATTATATCTATTTTGAATTGAATGTCTTAAATATTAATTTCATCAAATTAATTGATATCGCTAATTATTTTTATAAAACAAAGTTTTGATTTTTTTGAAGTTTAATTTTTTAATTAACATAGTAATGATAAATTAACATGACATTATTTATATAAAAAATAATTTCTATTAATATACATTCTTTAATTCGTAAAAAAAAAGACAGGATATATCGCATTATAAAAATAAAAGATAGTCAATGTTTACCTAGTTTTAATGACAAATAAGTTTACATCTAATTAATAGTACTAATAACAAAAATAAAAGTTTTTTTTACATTAAAGATTGTTACCTGTAAAATTTATGATAACAAGAGATGACAAAATATCTTTTCATTAATTAAGGAATAACAACATATTTTTTGTTAATGACCTTAAACATATTTTTTTTCTTATGATGAGTTGCTCTTAAAATAGGTGAAATTGATCTGTAATTTTGTCTTTTTTTAAAAAATTTCCTTCGTTCCCATTTTAAAATATATTGCCCTTATCATTCTTCTTTTCCTCTTTGAACTTCCCCTTATATCTATGTTAGTATTTGACTTTATTTGTCAATAACTGGTTATATTACTTTTTAAATATTTTCATTATATTTCACTAATAATTTGGTTCTAAATTACACTCAAATGAATCAATTTGTAACTCCAAATATAAATGAATCCTTATTTTGAATGTCAAAATAAACTCAAGTAGGTAAATATAAAAACTCATTAACCTGATATACGAAAAGATACTGAAATTGAACTCTTAGGAGGCATATTACACATGCGTCTTACATGAACTCAGAACGGAAATGTTTTTGTTTTTCTAATAGAAACAATATCAGAAAGCGAGAACATAAATACATTGGGAGCTCTTGTCGTCATGGATTCATATCTTACGGCAAAAGCTAGCTATAGAAGACCGTTCCTGTCTGGAAATCTGCAATTAAGACCTGTTACCGAGAACGCTTTCATAGTAGCGAAATATTAGAGAACAAAGAACACTTAAAATACAAAAACCATGCAAAAATACCTTACCACGAACATTGGATCTCAATTGACCACTCTCGGGTCACCTGTCTCCTTTATGATTGCTGAAATACAACTGGAACTCCTTGCTATACTGCCCTTCCTTTGAGCAGCTCTGCCCCTTGGACTCGTGGACTTTCCTCTAATAACTGAGCTTTTCTTTAAGATCTCTCGCATGGTCTCCGCCTGGCACAGCACCGGATATGCCCTACCAACTTTATTAAACCTTAAACAAGCACTTATGTGATCGTTCAGGGCTTCCTCTCTCTTGCCTCCGTTTTTCTCCATTTCTCGGTTGACAGCCTCTGCACATAGCCCACAAACGAATTTCCCCGAGAACTTGTCACGCACTCGCTTTATGTACTCACGAGTGCACTCTTCAGACATGCCACAGCCCTCGCACTTTGCATTCTCCACCTCTGCTATGGAAGCAAGGTTTGTGTCCGTCGTTTCCTTGCTTAGCTCCGATGAGATGTCGGAGATGGTTCGTTGTAAACTTTCCATTGAAAGTCTGTGAGGCATGTGAACCTTTTCGCTATTCTTCGGGTACGAGGCAACGAGTGGTTCTCTGTTTTGCGCCATAGGAATTGTAGTGAAGATTAACAAACAAAATGGTACAATTAAAGTATTGAAAGATAGGAGAGTAATTAACATTCAATAAAGAAGATGAAGTGACAGAGAAGTTGAGTACTAATGGGAGAAAGCTGAAACTTGTGAAAAAGGAAAAGGATCATATGAAGGTGTATTTGATAACTGAACTACCTAGAGCGACACTATTCATGAAGAGGATTTCTTCGATGTTATAATCACGAGAAAAAAGTGCTCCGAATAATAGATATAATTATATGAGGCCCAAAAAATTTTAATATTTGTCTTAGTGCATAAGTTGTTGAAGTGAATTAATTTTGATTTTAATTTTTAAAATCTAAATAGAATTTAAAGTTTGGAAAAGCTATTTCATACTTATGGAATAATGTTTTTTTAATGCTTAGTTTTGCTAAGATTAAGTTTATTGTGATGTAGTGAGGGTTTTAGTCTAATATGTGATGTGTATGTATTGAAACTAAAAATTAAAATTGTTCAAAGGTTAATTTGTTGAGGAATAACAGTAAAAAAGATGAATAAATAATTCCTTTTCAAATATGGGTGGGTATGATGGATGATAATCAATTAAAACGTATCACATTTTGATATAAACGTAAATGTTAGTAAAATTTTTGGCATCTTTAATATTTTGTAATTTAATGATGTGCATAATAATCTTTATGATTTGGTTCTTATGTATGATCATTTGATCACTTGTAATATATCAAGTTCAATGATGTAATTACGAAGAATCATGCATGTTTCATAGTTGATTGTAAAAATCTTTAGTTTTTGAGTGCTTATTCTTAACATATTTTGTTTGTTGTTATTGATATTTATTATAAGATGCTATTCATTAACTAATACAACAAAAATCTATTTCACAGGTCTATATGTCTCATATTTGCAAGGGCTAAGTTAGTTGTTATTTATAAATTTTATTACATATTTTATATGAAACTATATAACATTCTCTTATGTTTGATTCATTGTTGGGAAGGTGATGATTTTGAGGATCAACCGTAGATTTGAAAATAACTTTTTCCCATAAATTTTGGATTGAGCTAACTCAAAGATCTCCAACTCTATAGAAGACTTAGAACAAAACCGATGTCAGATGTGAAACATATCTAGCTAGATTCATGAAAATTTGTATTTGAAAACTTTCAGAACAAGATTGACCAAGCTTGAAGTGTAAGAGGCATTGATTCTCGTAATAAACACTTTAAGGATATATGAAATTATAAGTTTAATCACCTTAAAACTCTTTTATGTAACCCTATCGTATAAATACTTTCATTAGTGATCATTCTAAGGGACTTTGGAGGCTTGTGACAACCTCATTGTCACTAAGCTTTTTGTTTTAGGGTTTTTATGCTTCAAGGAAGATTTAGAACAAGATTAAGAGGATCTAGTGAAAGCTCTCTTTCTCTTCTTTCCTTTATATTAATTTTTTTAAGTTATAATTGTAATGTCCCACCTCTTAAATTGTTAAAGGATCTAAAATGTTAGATTGTTGAGTCACATGAGTGACATAATATAGAATGAATTGGGTACATTTGTCATATGATTGTATTCATATGCATAATATTAGCTTACACACATAAATTGTGATTTAAACAAATTGCACTCAATTGACATATTTCGGAGTATGAAACTGAAATGAATATGACATGAATGTGCGATTCCAATGTCTTGTACTTTGGATTACCAATGACAAGAATTGATAGACTATAATTGGTAACTTAGAATTTATTGTTACAATTGAGAAATTGATGAATTAAAAAGTATATTTAGTTTAGGTAAAATGTCAAGTAACAAGACAAGTGGATACATGAAAAATTAGAATGACAAAGCTTATAAAATGAGTGACATTTGGCATGCATAATTGAGTGACATTTGGCATAGAGATTAAGTGACATGTGGCAGCTTAAGAAGAGGATAAATGGCAGCTTAAGAAGAGGGCATGTGTACCATTTAAGGGGAAGACAAGTAGCTTGCTTCCTTGTAGGACAATTGTCCTTAAATAAGGAGACTTATCTTAACTCAGCTAATGACACATGTATATGGCAAAGGCTTTCCTTAGATATTTCTACTGGAATTTAGTCTTTCTCCTTCCTCATATTTCCGAAATACACTCATAACCTTATAGCTTTGAAATTTTGCTTTACTTCTGTTCACCAATCTACTTCCACTTTGTGTTTGGATGATCTTGCATGCATGGAGAGCTGAATTAGCTTGATCTTTAAGCTAGAATTGATCTAGACAAGTAAGTAAAAGATTGATATTTATGGCATGTTATAATAGAGAATTTATGATGATGAAATTGTGATGAATTGTATATGATATTGATGATGAATTGTGCTGGAAATCTCTGTATGAACTTGGATACTTTTTCTGTTGTGTTCTTGATATATGAACAGTAGGTTATGGACTATTTTATGGATCAATTAGATTAGGATTTGAGGTATAATGAAGGTGAATTCACTCACCCACGATTGTGGGATTTATAAGGCTCCTTCCTATGGTCGTGGGAAGTACTTAGGAAGGAGAAAAGGTTAGTTTTGTGCAATTATTGGACTATATAAGATTAAGACATTTTATAATAGTGTAATTGGACTTGGTTAGGGCATGAAATGAACCTAGAAAATTGCTTGATTAAGTGATTAAGTGTTGGATAAGTTTAAGTTGTTAATTGAGGTAATAAATTAAGGAATGGAATGATTAATATCAATGTATATGAATTTGAGAAGTAAGAGTTGTTAATGGTATAAAAATGTTCAAGTGAATGCAATGTGATTTAAAGGATATAAGAAATGCATTAGGTATAAGTGAATGAGAATTGGGAAATTGTGTGAATACTTAATGCTTGGAAATAATTGATGAATGTATGATTGATGAATTTGGGGTAATCGAACCTAAAGCATAACCTAATTGCAAACAAGTTATTTACAAGCTATGATGAATGAATGATCAAAATTTATGAATAAGGATACATACTCGGGATAGTTAATTGAGCATGCATTGAAACATGATCTATATACATGTAAATGATTGAGTAATCATATGATTGATAACTTAAAGAATTGTGAACTTTGTGTGTGTTTTGTAAGAAGATAGATACACAAGTGATTGGCAACATCAAAAAATTGTCGGTTCACCAAGGCAATATCTTATATGGAACATACTGTGAGTTAACTTAGATGTTTACTCACTATACTTCAATTTTTTTTAGTTAACTGTTAGATATTGAACTGTTATTGATATGATTATGATAATTCTGAACCATCAATTGTCCGAATATTCGGGATTATATTGGAAGTGCTTTTTAATGATGCAATATGGAATATGTTCTCAACTAAATGTTGAATGCTAGACATAGATCCAATGAATATGATAAATGACTGTGCACGCTGAATGAAAGTTATTGATAGCATATTATATGAAATGATGCATTTCATTATATGAATATGCATAATCAGATAAAAGGAGTTATGACCCGAGTGACCAACGTGAAAAAGAGCTTAAAACTCATAAATGTGAACAAAGAGCCATAGGCCCAACGATTAATTAACTTGGTATCCACAATGGGTATGGGTCAGTATGTGAAATGAGCCTAGTATCCACAAGGAATATGAGACAATTAAATAGATGCTCGGTCACAACAAAATAAAAATGAAAATGGAGACTCATGTACATTTGCATATTTATATCATTACATATATCATGTGAATGATTGCAAAGAATGAATAAATTGGGTTGATATAATGATATGTAATGTTTGTGTACATGTTGATGATATGAATGATTGGATTATTTTGAAATGATTATATGAAATGTTTATACTTATAATGGACTTGTTGAAATATGATGTATATTATACTCAGGTAATCAACGCTGAATGATGTGATATATGGGATTTGATTCTGAATGACGTGGTATACAAAGTTGGATAATATGAAATACTTACGAATTTGGTTAAATACTTATGATATTTGTGTTCTGTTTTGAGTGAGCATATCGATGATGGTTTACTTACTGAGTTCGCAAAACTCTTCAAAATTGCAAATGTTGATTTTTCAGGTTCAGAGGATATCTGGCTAGTCTAGTTGAAGTAGTTTCTGCATTTGACATGGGTTAGTGTCGGGATTAGTTGTACCTGCAAATGACATAGTTATGTTATATCAAGAATTGTATCTCTCAACTGTTGTATAATGTTCATACGAATTTTGGAAATGAAATGGCATTCGAGACTGTATATGTTTGTAAATGAAATGGGGCAATATGATTGTGAATGAAATGATTGAAAATGAAGATTTGAAATGCTTTTGTTTTTAAATGATTAAAATATGTAATAAGTTGGTATGTGATGCCTTTAAAATTTGGAAATGCGATTATCTTAACATGCTCTTTTGTGGAGTATGTTCCCAACATCCTTTGGTATGTCAAGCATATGCTCTATGGTACTGGTATGTTATATTTTGGTATCAGAGCCCAGGCTTAGTATCTTACATGGGCATTTTTCATAGTATACATGAAGTTACATGCATCTCAAACATGACATACATTGTCATTTTCGAGTAATGTTCAATTAGACATGCAGTGGCAATTGATCCCTAGTCTTAGTTGCATTTAAATGAGTCACACGCATGAACATTTGTTAAGAGTTTGCACTATTAGAAACAATGAGAAGAATGATGGTCTGTCATAATGTGAGAAAATGGAAATTTATAAATATTATGATATAGGAGAAACTATATGGTTTGGTATATTAGACATCGATTCAATGTATTTGTATTTGTGGTTATATCATTGAATATGACATTAGTGTTGTGTTAGGGTTGTATACCTTTGAATTCATGTGGAAGTAAATATATTTTCATGGATTTGACGGAAACAAGAATAGAGATGTAAGTAGAAGTGATGGGATTTAAAGTGTGCAAACAAAATTGAAAGGAAATCAAAATTTCTATTACCTTGAGAGGTTGGAACTGGAATGGTTGTTTAATTATCATGTTAAGAGTTTACGAGTTAGTATAAAGTTATATTATTGGATTTGATATCAGAATTACATGATAGTTACGTATCTTATATTTCTGAATTCATTGAGAACATATTTAAGTAAGATGAAGTAAAATAATAGCGATATATGTGGATGTCCTCAAGATTAAGTTAATCAATTATTGTGAGTACGCATTTGGTAGTGTGGTTACTTTGGCGAATGATGTTATTGAGCACATATGTAGTACATGTTTGGATATGGTACAGGGAGTGATTTATGACATATTGAATGCTATTAAATCTTAGTTCCTATAGGTAAACTTCTGAGATGAATCAGAGTAGCTAGGGGAAGCATGGAATTATGTGAATATATTGAAATGGTGACTACTAAGGATAGGTAACTTTTTATGGTCGTAGAATACTTAAATGTTATCCAGAATCAATTGAGGTCAAGGTATCATTAGCTTAAGATATTAATTGGTGACTTTTCGAAAATAAATCTCTAAATAAGATGCAACGATCTTAATGGTACATACTAAGGCATAAGAGTAAATGTACATGTCTATCGTTTGACTGAGCTTTAGTATATAGAACATTCTGATTATGTGAGATATGATAGTAAATATTCTTGTTGAGATATTACGAATGGATAAAAAGCAACGACGAATATAGTTGACTGATAAGGATTTCATGAACAACACAGATTATTGAGGAAAGAAATTTTCTTTTTTTATGAGAACTTTCACTGAATTGTATCATGTAGACCAAATGTTCCATTTTTATGAATGGATAAATATTGAACGAATCATAAGTAAATATTGGAGTCGGTTGATTATGATACTCAGGAATGAGAAGCTACATGGGAAACTGAAGAGAACATAAGACAACATTACCCTCATCTGCTGAATCAGTCAGTTAAGAATTTTGAGGACGAAATGTCGTAAAGGGGGCAGGGAAAATTATAATGTCCCGTGTCTTAAATTGTTGAAGGATCTAAAGTGTTAGACTATTGAGTCACATGAGTGACATCATATATAATGTAGACTATTGAGTCACATGAGTGACATCATATAGAATTAATTTGGTACATTTTTGATACGATTTTATGATTGTATTCATATTCTTAATATTACCATACACACATGAATTGTGATTGAGACAAATTGCAATAAATTGACATATTCCGGGGTATAAAACTAAAACGAATGCGCAATTCCAGTATCTTGTACTTTGGATTACCAATGACAAGAATTGATGGACTATAATTGGTAACTTGGAATTTATTGTTACAATTGAGAAATTGATGAATTAAAATGTACATTTAGTGTAGGTAAAATGCCAAGTGGTAAGAGAAGTGGATATATGGAAAATTAGGATGACAAAGCCTATAAAATGAGTGACATTTGGTATACATAATTGAGTGACATTCGGCATAAAGATTAAGAGACATATGGCAACTTAAGAAGAGGACATATGGCAGTTTAAGAAAAAGGCAGGCGTACCATTTAAGGGGAAGACATGTAGCTTGCTTCATTGTAGGACAAGTGTCCTTAAATAAGGAGACACTTATCTTAACTCAGCTAATGACACATGTATATGGAAAAGGCTTTCCTTAGATGTTTCTACTGAAATTCATTCTTCCTCCTTCCTCACATTTTTGAAATACATTTATAACCCTATAGCTTTGAAATTCTGCTTTACTTCTGTTCATAGTCACTTCAAGATTCATATAAGATTATGCTAAAAGATAGCTATAATCTATCATCCCCTTGTCATTGTTGGAACCAATCTACTTCCATTTTGTTCTTGGATTATCTTACATGCATGGAGAGCTGAATTAGCTTAGTCATTAAGTTGGAATTTGCGCTAGAAAAGTAAGCAAAAGATTGATATTCATGGCATGTTATAATAGAGAATTTATGATGATGAAATTGGGATGAATTGTATATATTATTGATGATGAATTATGATGTAAATTTCTGCGTGAACTTGGATACTTTTCTGTTGTGTTCTTAATGTATGAACAGTAGGTTATGGATTATTGTATGGATACTTTTCTGTTGTGTTCTTGATGTATGAACAGTAGGTTATGGATTATTGTATAGATAGATTAGATTAGGCTTTGAGGTATAATGAAGGTGAATTTATGTTAAAGAAAGGTGCTAATATAGTGATCTTGAAATGGCAATGGAACTAGGATATATGATTGATTCTGAACGATAGTTTCTGTTTTAATTTTGATCTGTGAAAGATAATGATTTGTGAGTTGTCTAATGACTGATTTTTGAATTGGGTTAGGATATGAATTTGATAAGGGATTAATCATGAATAAGGTAGAATTGAAGTGAAATTGATGGACTTTGGTGAAGGTTTGTTGGATAGAGTATGAAGGAGACAAAAATTAGAATCAAAATGAAGGTTATGGGATAAGTGATAGTGGGACTTATAAGGCTCCTTCCCACAGTTGTGGGAAGTACTTTAGAAGGGGAAAAGGTTGGTTTTGGGCAATTGTTGGACTATATAAGGTTAAGACACTTTATAATGGTGTAACTGGACTTGATTGGGGCTTAAAATGAACCTAGAATGTTTCTTGAATAAGTGATTAGGTGTTTGATAAGTTTAAGTTGTTAATTGAGGTTATAAATGAAGGAATGGAATGACTGACATCATTGTATATGAATTTGAGAAGTAAGAGTTGCTAATGGTAGAAAGATGTTCATGTGAATGCAAATGTGATTCAAAGGATATAAGAAATGCATTAGGTATGATTGAATGAGAATTGGGAAATTGTGTGAATACTTAATGCTTGGAAAGA
The DNA here is from genome assembly GCA_027563825.1 of Erythroxylum mucronatum. Classification (NCBI taxonomy): domain Eukaryota; kingdom Viridiplantae; phylum Streptophyta; class Magnoliopsida; order Malpighiales; family Erythroxylaceae; genus Erythroxylum; species Erythroxylum mucronatum. The sequence continues at coordinate 19,637,618 of JAOSBP010000008.1, forward strand.
ATTGATGAATGTATAATTGATGAATTTAGGGTGATCGAACTTACCTAAAGCATAACCTAATTGTAAACAAGTTATTTACAAGCTATGATTAATGAATGATCAAAATTTGTGAATAAGGATACATACTCGGGATAATTAATTGAGCATGCATTGAAACATGATCTATATACATGTGAATGATTGAGTAATCATATGATTGATAACTTAAAGTGATCATGTGAACTTTTTGTGTGTGTTGTAAGAAGATAGATACACAAGTGATTGCCAACATCCAAAAATTGTCAGTTCACTAAGGCAATAGCTTATATGGAACGTACTGTGAGATAACTTAGATGCTTACTCACTATACTTGAATTTTTTAATTAATTGTTAGATTTGAACTGTTACTAATATGATTATGATAATTTCGAACTATCAATTGTCCGAATATTCGGGATTAAACTGGAAGTGCTTTTTAATGGTATATGCAATATGGAATATGTTCTCAATTAAATGTTGAATGCTGGACTTAGATCCGATGAATATGATAAATGACTGTGCACACTAAAAGAAAGTTATTGATAGCATATTACGTGAAATGATGCATGATGCATTTCATCACATGAATATGCATGATCAGATAAAGGAGTTATGACTATAGTGACTAACATGAAAAAGAACTTAAAGCTCATAAATGTGCACAAAGAGCCACAGGCCTAACAATTAATGAACTTGGTATCCACAATAGGTATGGGACAGTAGATGCTCGGTCACAACAAAATAAAAATGAAAATGGGGTCTCATGTGCATTTGCATATTTATATCATTACATATATCATGTGAATGATTGCAAAGAATGAATAAATTGAGTTGATATAATGATAAGTAATGTTTGTGTACATGTTGATGATATAAATGATTGGATTATTTTGAAATGATTATATGAAATGTTTGTATTCATAATGGACTTATTGAAATATGATGTACATTATGCTCAAGGAATCAATACTGAATGATGTAATATATGGGATTTGATTCTGAATGATGAGGTATACAAAGTTGGATAATATGAAATACTTACGAATTTGGTTAAATACTTGTGATATTTGTGTTCTATTTTTAGTGAGCACATCGATGATGGTTCACTCACTGAGTTTCCAAAACTCATCAAAATTGCAAATGCTGATTTTCAGGTTCAGACGATATCTGGCTAGTCTAGTTGAAGTAGCCTCTGCATTTGGACATGGGTCAGTGTCGAGATCAGTTGTACCTGCAAATGACATAGTTATGTTGTATCAAGAATTGTATCTCTCAACTGTTGTATAATGTACATATGAATTTTGGAAATGAAATGACATTCGAGACTGTATATGTTTGTAAATGAAATGGGGAAATATGATTGTGAATGAAATGATTGAAATGCTTTTGTTTTGAAATGATTAAAATGTGTAATGAGTTGATATGTGATGCCTTTAAAATTTGGAAATGTGATTATCTTAACATGCCTTTTTGTAGAGTATGTTCCCTAATATACTTTGGTATGTCAGGCATATGCTCTATAGTAGTGGTATGTTACATTTTGGTATTAGAGCCCAGGCTTAGTATCTTACATGGTCATTTTTCATAGTATACGTGAAGTTACATGCATCTCAAACATGACATACATTGTCATTTTCAAGTAATGTTCAATTAAACATGTAGTGGCAACTGATCCCTAGTCTTAGTTGCATTTAAATGAGTCTCATGCATGAACATTTGTTAAGAGTCTGCACTGTTAGAAACAATGAGAAGAATGATGATCTATCATAATGTGAGAAAATGGAAATTTATAAATATTATGTGATGGCGTGTCAAACCAGCAAAAATAAATTCCTACTCTAAAACACTTAAACGAGTAAAGTGGTGAATAAGGTCGAACCACAGAGACCAATGAAGTAATTATTTATTTGTGTGAAATCAAAAATAAAAAAAAATAAATAACAATAAAAATAATTGATTTGGGAATGATTGATTTTAGAGCACGAAATCACGTCGAAGGAAATTTAAAAATAAAGATTGAAAATAATATAAAGAAAAGCCTAGCCAAGGTACTCTCCCGTTTGATACCGTAATTCGATCATAGACTCAAAAATATAAATTTCGTTCA
>JAOSBP010000008.1:19748981-19769232 GCA_027563825.1 Erythroxylum mucronatum
CAATTGGGAGGAGGTTTGTAAGCCCAAGGAGTTGGGGGGTTTGGGTATTCAATGGATTCAGGAAATGAATGACGCATTCCTGACTAAACTCGGATGGTCCATAATTGGCAACCCTAACGCCTTATGGGTCCAGGTGCTTTCTGGTAAATATGCTTTTGACGTGAACCGCCTCCCCCACTCTTTTCCTTCCACAGAGGGATTGATGGTGTGGCGGAGCATCAAGGCGACTTGGCATATTGTGACACAAGGCATGAAATGGAGGCTCGGAGATGGAACTACGACATGATTCTGGCTCGACCTTTGGACCACGAGAGTCGGCCCTCTCATCTCCCACTCTACTCATCCCATCCTAGACGCACATCTTAGCCTCAGCGTCCACAATTTTGTGGATCCCATCGACAATTGGAATTGGGAAGCCTTCTAATCTTATCTCTCGCCACCAATTTGCCGAACCATAGCCGGCACGTTTTCCCCTAAGCCATATCTGGGCCATGATAGGTTAATCTGGGGTGCCTCTGACCATGGTAACTTCACAATTGCTTCCACTTACTCCATGTTCATGGGCCATAAGGACGAAGTTACGCACGGGGTCTGGAGGGCCATTTGGCAGTGACCGGGTCCTCAGCTGGTTCGTTCATTCTTATGGTTACTAGCGAAAGATTGCTTGCTTAATAATCAACAACGGGTACGTAAACACCTCACTTCAGACGGTACCTGCGGTCACTGTACCCTAGAAGAATCCTCTCTCCATGTTGTACGAGACTGTTCGATCGCTCATCAAGTGTAGGCTGCTTTCACGACGGACCTCGTCACTTCGGCATCCTTCTCTCTTCCCACTAGAGACTGGCTTCTCACCAACCTCCATCGGCATCGAAAAGTTCACAGCCAGGATTGGGCGCTTATTTTTGGATTAACCTGCTGGTTCCTCTGGACATGGAGGAATAAGTCTATTTTTTATTCTAATTTTGTGCAGCCTACCTCACCCATTTTTGACATATTGTCTTTTGCAGATCAGATTTAGAAGGATACCGCGCGGCAGAACCAGGTCACCACCAGATTCCATCCCCGCCAAGAACAACTCATCGGTTGGAGTCGCCCGCCGTCAGGTTGGGTCAAACTGAACACTGATGGTGGATGCAATCGTACCCAATTCACGGCTATAGTAGGTGGCCTCATCCGAGATAGTGACGGCAATTGGCTTGGTTGTTTCACTTAGAACATAGGTTGGTGCTCCGCGCTGTCAACGGAACTCTGGGGCGTCTACACTGGACTTTCGCTAGCTTGGAGGTTGGGCTTCCGTCGGATTGAACTGGAAGTGAACTCGATGGGGGTGTACTAGATCCTCTTTTCCTCGGACACCCGCTCTCAGACGCGCAACCCAACAGTCATGGTTATCCTGAAACTCTTCAATCGGAACTGATCTATTATTCATCGACACGTATACCGAGAAAGCAACAGATGCACAGACTGGCTCGTCACCCAGGCAAGCCAATCCTACATTGGTGTCACTTATTTTGATTTTACACCTATCGGGTGCTATAGTATCCTTTTAGAGGATATGTCATGGATCTATTTTTTCAAACTTATTTTGTAACCGGTGTACTCCTTTTTCTTTTATACAAAAAAATGCTCTGAATTTGGACACATTTTGGGCTTGTCTTTTAAACTGGATTTAGGTTCAGGTGTTGGCGTGGGTTTGATTTATGGTTTTAGTTGGAACTCTGAAAGCCCTATGTGTTAAAACAATTTTGGATGCAAGTAACAATCACTAAAGTTGGGATAAAATAAAAAAAATAAAATCCATAATAATATGATATGATATCCACAACAAAAAAGAAAAAAGAAAAAAGAAAAACGAAAGATCAATCAAACGGACAGTCCATTGGATGTGTATTAGAAGAATCCCCTTTCTTTTCGTTTACCTCCACAGAACGGATCTCCGTCCCATATTCTCTCGCTTTACCCAAACCCTATTTCCTCTCCCCTTCTCTTTAACATTTCTTTTTTAATTCCGCTAGTTTTGCTTTTCTTTGTTAAAATTAATTCCAAAATCTGACAAGATGATTCTAGAACCTCCATGAAATCTCTCCAACCTCCATGCATCCTAAGATGCCTTAGCTGTGTAGCCCAACACAGAAATCAGGCTGCAGATAACCTCACTTGTGAGAAGACGGAAAGATACGTGATCGCTATTTGGATCCTGCTACGACGCCGTTTAAGCAAGAAGACCAGGCTAGCGTTTTGAAAGAAGAAGACGATGGATGAATACGATAGTGGCGGCCGCAGCGCCGACAAGTGTCCTGGAGCCGAGGACGAGGGCAGCACGGCTCCTCTCCCCGAAAAGGTCTTTTCTTTGTGTTCTGCTTGCTCTTATTCGTTTGGGTTATCAAAATCATTTCTCTTAAGGTCTTTTCTTTGTGTACTGCTTGCTCTTATTCGTTTGGATTATCAAAATCTTTTCTTTTTTTTAATTAAAAAATGTAATTGTTGATAACAGGTATCAGTTGGGGGCTCACCAATCTACAGAATAGAGAGGAAGTTAGGTAAAGGAGGGTTTGGACAGGTATATGTTGGTCGCCGTATTGGTCCAACTAGTACAAGTGAAAGAGCAGCCTCTGGAGCTCTGGAGGTATACCCGCATTCTTTCTTAATAGCTGCTTGGTTTATGTTGCTTGTCATATGTAATGCCAATTATATTGTTTCATGTGTTTATACAACCCTTAGGTAGCCTTGAAATTTGAGCATAGAAGCAGCAAAGGATGCAATTATGGACCTCCTTATGAATGGCAAGTTTACAAGTGAGTTTGATCCTTCGCATTCTAATGTTTAATTGTCATAATATGAAGCAAATGTAAAACCGTCTTATGACATTTTTGATACCTGTTGCGTGTATAGTGCCCTTGGAGGCAGCCATGGTGTGCCACGAGTTCATTACAAAGGTCGGCAGGGTGACTACTATGTTATGGTATGCTGTTTGAGCTTCACATTAGCTTTCTTATTTTGCAGTTGTTAGCTTTATAGGCTACTCATTTAGTAGGCTATTTTGATGCAGAATAAACATATTAATCTAGTTTTCCTTACTAGGAAAGGAAAGTGTTTCTATTTTGATTTTTTTTCTAGGAGTGATTCTTAAACTCTATAAGTGATTTCTAAAATCCTATTGGTGTTGTTCCTATATTTTTATTTGTTTCAAAACCTAGGTGTGATTCCTAGTTCTTGATACAAACTTTAGGAGTGATTATGATCTGCACCTATTGTTAATTTGTTGAATTCTAGCCCTAAAATTCTAAATTTCAGCTCAATTAAATTTCCAGAAACCATCAATTTTACAATTTATATGTATTTCATCAATCTGTTAAAATGGTCTCTGTTCGTCCTACGTCTCTGTTACCACAATGAATCCTTGTTGCATTCAGGTGATGGACATGCTTGGGCCAAGTTTATGGGATGTTTGGAACAACAATTCACATACGTAAGTTCCTTTGGAAGCTTTAATTCAATTATCATTTGTTTACTACTATGAATGAACCTATTTGAGCGAAATACATTGATTCATTTCTGTTCATTCTTTAACCTTGTCTTCCTGTTCAACTTTCAGGATGTCTATTGAAATGGTTGCATGCATTGCTATTGAAGCTATCTCTATATTGGAGAAGATGCACTCTAAAGGGTATTATACAATTATTCCCACCTTACTGTTCCATGTTATTTGCGTACAGCGGGAGACATTTTTCAAGCGAACATTTATCATTCTTATTTTAGTACAATTTAGTACTCAGCTTCCTTACTCTATGGATAGAGAACACATTGGACATTGCTGATGCTTTTATTACACATCTACTTTTAATCCTAAAGCTGTCATGTATGAGGCACTTAACATGTGACTGTCGGCAACATCATTGTAGTCTTCCTGTAACAATTTTATTCAACAACCTTGACAGAGAATGAGTTTAGCTAAAGCGTTAAGATTTTTTAGTTAATGTCTCTTTGCTATTTTTCATAATAGTTTAGGAGTTATTTTCCTTTATAGTACATTTTACTGAGGTTTATGCGGTAATAGAAGTTGAATTAGTATGGGGATTTTAAAGGATTCTTGATTAGGTTAGGATTAAGAAGAGCGAGTTCTATAGAATTCTGCAACTCTTATGTGAGAAGTTTGATGCTTTTTTTTCTTTTCCCCTAGTGATTCTGAATCTAAAGAAATGATTTCTAGGAATCCATTGTTGTGATACTATTAGTTTGTTTGTTCCAACCCTAGTAAGATCCTAGTTGTTTACAGATATGCAGTCCAGATTCCTAAACCTATACTTTTACATCTTCAATGCCAAAATCTAAGAGCCTAAATTTACAGATTTTTGGTGTTCTTATTCCAATCATTGGCATATCTATCTATCTGTTCTATGGAAAATCTGCACAAGTTATTTGTGATTGAGTGAGATACCTTGTTTATTTTGATGTGGTATGCCCTGAAAAGGAAAATCAATATAATTAGGTTGCTTTATTCTTCTCTGGCAGATATGTGCATGGAGATGTGAAACCTGAGAACTTCTTGCTTGGCCCTCCAGGAACCCTGGATGAGAAAAAGTTGTTTCTTGTAGACCTTGGTTTGGGTAAGTAGTTTAATCTACCTTTTATTTGTTTGGAACTAAGTGCTATCTCTGGAGTGAAAGATAGTGATTTTTACTCTTTTTATTAACATTTAATCTTACAGCAACTAAGTGGCGTGATAGTGCAACTGGACTGCATGTCGAATATGATCAACGGCCAGATGTTTTCAGGTTGAGTCAATTTTCTGTTGTCAATAGGCCCCACTGTGTTGGGACATTGAACTTTATTGTTGCTTATTCATGACCATAATTCAGGGGAACAGTGCGATATGCCAGTGTTCATGCTCATCTTGGTAGAACTGGTAGTAGGAGAGATGACTTGGAATCTCTTGCATACACCCTTATTTTTCTTCTTCGTGGCCGGCTCCCATGGCAAGGATATCAGGTTTGCTGGTTATCTACTCTTAAAGGTTTATGAACATATTGGCCTTATTATTTTTCTAATGCAGCTGTTTCTGTAGGGAGAAAACAAAGGTTTCCTTGTTTGCAAAAAGAAGATGGCCACCTCCCCTGAAACTTTATGTTGCTTTTGTCCTCAGCCTTTTAGACAGTTTGTTGAGTATGTTGTGAATTTGAAGTTTGATGAAGAGCCTAACTATGCAAAATACATCTCTCTTTTTGATGGGATTGTTGGTCCGAATCCAGATATCAGACCTATAAACACGGATGGTGCTCAGAAGGTACCTCTTGTCTTTTGAATGGACATATTATTGTTGATTAATTATCCATAAATTTCTCTATTGTATTGGGGATGTCATTTTAACCTGTTATCTTTGTATTCTGAAGCTCATATATCAGGTTGGTCATAAGAGGGGACGGTTGACAATGGAAGAAGAAGATGATGAACAACCAAAGAAAAAGGTAAGGATGGGAATGCCTGCCACACAATGGATCAGTGTGTACAACGCACGTCGACCAATGAAGCAGAGGTGTGTGTCTGATAATTTCCATCAAGTTAATTCAACTTTTGTGAAGGTAAAAACAAGTCTGATGTCCTCATCTCCTGTTGTAGGTATCATTACAATGTTGCAGATGTTAGACTGCCCCAGCACATAGAGAAAGGAAATGAAGATGGATTGTTTATTAGTAGTGTGGCTTCTTGCTCAAACCTATGGGCCTTAATCATGGACGCAGGCACTGGGTTTACTGCCCAAGTTTATGAGCTTTCTCCATACTTCCTCCACAAGGTTGGTTAAGGGACATCCCTGAGCAGTATTACATAATAGTCTGAGTTGGTTAATATGCTTTGCATATCTGCATGACATTTTGTGCCACTTAGAATTTGAACTTAAATGCCTCTTTCTAATCTCTTGACTCATTCTTTATTTTTAAAGGAATGGATAATGGAACAGTGGGAGAAGAATTACTACATAAGTGCAATTGCTGGAGCTAATAATGGGAGCTCATTGGTTGTTATGTCCAAGGGTTAGTCCATGTATCTTTATAATCTTACTAGGTTAAAAAAAAAAAAATCACAATTTCTTTTAACTTTACCTTCGATGACTATAGGCACCCAGTATTTACAGCAATCATATAAGGTTAGTGATTCATTTCCTTTCAAGTGGATCAACAAGAAGTGGAGAGAGGGTTTCTATGTCACTGCTATGGCCACTGCTGGAAGTAGATGGGCAATCGTTATGTCCCGTGGTGCAGGGTTCTCAGATCAGGTCTGACTAAATTCTCTAGATCTCTGCTTTTAGTTGAGAAATTTTCTTCTAATATTTTTGTGTTATGCCCCACAATGATAGGTTGTGGAGTTGGATTTTCTGTATCCTAGTGAAGGGATTCATCGTAGATGGGATAATGGCTACCGTATTACTTCAACAGCTGCGACATGGGACCAAGCTGCTTTTGTTCTTAGTGTGCCAAGAAGAAAACCTACTGATGAAACTCAGGAGACACTCCGAACATCTGCTTTTCCTAGTACACATGTTAAGGTTAGTTTTTGAGTTCATTCTTATTATTGTTTTGCTGTATTCATATTCATATCAATAATTTGTTAATTTTATTAACTTATATGATTAAAGACTTTTTAACTGTCAATCTACTTTTCATCTTTCAGGAGAAATGGGCAAAGAATCTCTATATTGCATCAGTTTGCTATGGTAGAACTGTCTCATGAGCCACAAAGGATTTTGGGATTTCATGATTATGCCTTTTTATGACATAGAAGAAAAGCCCAAGAAGCAAAGATCTGCAGAAATAAGAACGACTTATCTCTGCATTATGGAGTCTATGTATGCAAAATTCTACTTTACTGCCGCGATCACGCAATATCTCTTACAAAAACCTGTGCACAGTCTTTCAATTGTGTCAATATTTTTCCCAGTCAATGATAGAAATTAAATATCATCTAGGATGGGATTAATTATTTGTTCCTAAAGAAGCTTGTATAGTTACGAAGTGATCTCCTAGTTGAAGGTGTGTGCACAGGTTAGGTTTCATCACTGGTGATAATTTTGGAGACCGTCTTATCATGATTTTGCAGTGGACTTCAGTGGCCAGTCTGTACTTAAACTTTGCTTTGCTGCTGCTGCTTGACTTATTGAAAATGATCCTTGTGATCTTTCTTTCCGTACTTGTTTGATGTCCGGATGTGCTTAATTTGTACACTTTAGTGAGTACTTTGTAATTTTTCTTCCACAAATATGCACTTTTATGCTATGAATGATACTTATAACTGTTCCTGTGGATAAACAAACTGGTGCATTTTCTATGTAAAAGTGATCGGTTTGGTTGTTCCTGTTCTGGGGTATGCAAATACCCCACCCTTTTTTTCTCCTCCATCAAATCTTCAACAGAATGGGTTTGCCAATGTTATGTTATTCTTCTTATGCTTTCTGCTCTACATGGGCATTGACCTAATACATCAAGTATTTGCTTCCTACTGTTTTTTTGTTTGTGCATCACCATTTGCATGCACCATTTCAATTGTGCATTTCCTATGTTATTTGCTAGTCAATTTTTCTTATTTCGGCCATCTGACTTGTATATTCTGTCCAGTCAATAATTTTTTATAACAATTAATGTTAACAGTTGCTTGGGTTTCCTTTGAATACTTCATTTATTTTGTTTGTTATGTAGTGTGGTGATATTATTGTTGTTTTCACACAAGAAGATTTTCAAAGCAGAAAAATTGTGGGCAATACATCTTGTACGGTTTCAGAACTTGTTGATTTTCTGCACAAGTGCTGGGACTTTGAACTTCAGTCCCTTTTAGTCTGTGCAACCAAGTAGAAACCAGAGTTGGATCAAGTTTTCCTATAACTGGCATCCTCGTTGCTTAATTTCCTATTGGTAAGTGAATTGATTATCTGCTATTTGGTTTTACAAACCATTTTTGGAAGCATCCTACTTATTGCATCTTCTGTTGTGGCAGTTTGTCCTTGCTTATGGGGATCAACGTCTTCAGTTGTTTCTTTCATCTTCCAAAGGCTTTCATCTTCATACTTATGGTATGCAGCTCTTCATCACCGTCACCCCCTCTCTTCCCCTACACCCATATAGAGCTTTCAGCATAGAGAAATCTTGTGTTAACAAGTAACCTATCATTAACCTTTTCTATTACAGAAATTGTGCACCAGAAACTGTGATATGGATTTAACTAGGAACTTGGCAACCTGTGTTACGTTATGGTTTGAATTTGTATGGATCGGCTGTATACTTGAAGTGCGGAAGATAAGTATCATTGTTTTTTCATTGTTAAGAATACCGACTGTTGAATTGTAATTTCGCTCTGGTAATGATTAGCAATGTGCAGAAGTCCCAAGGCAATGATAGTTTTGCTATTACCTCCTGATTAAACTGTTTATAACCTGCATATTTATAATGTGTCAAAAAGGTGGATACAACTGTAAACTTGGAGATCGTTGATCCGGAAGAAGGCTTGGTTTGTACCGTATTCAACTGTTGAGAGTTCTCAATCGAATGTGATCCAATATCATCCATTTAGAGCCCTGCTGATTGCTAACTGGGATCTAGATTTTACGGACTTCGGTTTACACTTTGTGCAAATAAGTTTCTACAGTACCGTCAGTTAAGTTTTAATACGTTGACTAACTATTGAAAGAGCAAGCAGCCCCAAATTTGATTGAGGATTTATTAGGCAGAAAATAATTTCAACACTTGAGAATGATGAAGTACAGGCTACAACAAAATTCATTTCCAATCCGCTCCTTGAGATGCTAAACAGAAGCTAGAGGGATCATGTGGGCAAATAATTGGGGATTTGGCATCAAAGAATAATAGATGAATGATACAATATGAGCACAGACATTTAATTATACTAGGGCATGTAGATATCTGTTTATATGAGTACAGGCGTTCAACTTCAGTACACATAAGTCTAAAACTGTTGAGAAAGATCTGGACTTGGTAAAGTTAATAAGTCGGTCTGGAACACAATCTTCTCAATCGAACTTGCTCCTGGCAAAAATAAGAAATCTATAACATTAATTTCCATGTACGCAACTATCAAGATGAAAGCAGAATTACTGGCACCTGCCTCGGTATTATCATGATCATATTCAATCAAGAAAAGACACCTGCAACCCCTTATGTCATGCATTCTCCTTTGGATTTCTTTTACATGTGCATCATAATAGATTGCTTGATCCCTCCTTTCCTATTTCAAGGCGGTATAACCATTAATTCTCAGCAGAGAAGGCAAACAGACAATTGCTGAAAACTAGTGTATAATCGATTGAAATCACCTGGAAGCAGCATACAAGATCTCCAACCTGTACTTTATGACATTCTGAATGCTCAAAAGGTATTGAGCGTTCTCTTACTGCATTTTTCACATTCACCCACTCATCTTCTTCAGCTCCAAATCCCACAAATCTAACACGAACTTCCTTTAACAAATGATATTTTTCATCACATAATTTGTTGAAAGATTTGTCTGATACTCTCATATCCAATGAATTAAGTTCATGGTCCATGAAGACCTATAACTCTTGCCGTATTCGTTTTGGCAGACAAAGAATTCAATTTTCGTTCTACTTTGAAGTAGCATGCTTGCATTAATGTTCACATGCAAAATATCTCTCCTGAATATAAAAAGCACCATATTACAATCTAAATATGCACTTACAGCTTCTCCTGATGCAAGAAACCTATGAGAGATAAACATATCTACGTCATACCTGCCAAAATGAAATCAGTAAACACTGAAATCAATTCACTGAGACAAATTTCCCATAAAAGATCAAAATGAAGGTTAACTTCTTGTTAAGTATATACCAAAGTAAAATTGACCTTCTCCAATAAGCACTAGGGATCATAGTTTTTGAAGATATAGGCATTGAAATGGACATTACACTCAAGGGTCCAGGAAGGTCCTTTTGATCCTTGATAACTTTTTATCGCCTCAAAAAAGGCCCTTGAGGCTTTAACCATCTAGGCATATTTTATGTGTAGAGATACACAAATCAAAATAGCTATCAATAGACATAATTTGTACTAACCATGCCCCATCTTTTGATGATCTGGCCTCAAATTCCAACTCAGACAGATCTGGTACCTTTTCTTCTGCTTTAGAACAAACACCATTGTTATTGGAAATAAAATCATTATCATATTGAAGGTTTTTATAGAGAACCAACACCAGGCACAGAAGTTCAACAAATAATGTAAAGGATTGGCTGCTAACACCAGGCACAGAAGCTCAACAAAGAGTGGAAAGAATTGGCTGCTTTACTGAGACTAAATTCATGTATAAAAACTGTCAAGACGTATAGGCAAAGGAACTCCAAGGAGAAAAGACTACAAAATTCTCTTTTGTTGCTCATCTACCTCAATATTCTCAACCATATTAACATGGAAATTCCTCAATTTTGTCATTGATTATTAAATCAGTGTCTAAAATGCATCTGCATTCAGTAAAAACTACAAGGACATCCAAGTGAATGACAATAAATTTAGGACCCCTCAAGTGAGTTGGCTTTCCCTGAGTTTGATCCCAACTGCATGTCAAGTGGTTCCAGTGAAGTAAACAGTTATTGATTACAGTACACTTAAATATATCCATGGAGATTTGCTTTTCTTTTGATCACCTTCCATCAAATATTCAAAGTCGAAATCAATTCCTCTCTTAAAGATGTTAATGCAGACTTTTTCATAACCAGAACAAACAATTAAAGGAAGATCAACTCTAGTGATAGAAAAGATAGCTCTGGTGCGTACAAATAATCATTGCATCACAATTTAAATGTGAAGTACGAGAAGCAAGAAACTATGGCATGTAACTAATTAAATTTCATTTGTTTCTGGACATTCCCTCAGGGAGCAAGGGAAGCTTTAAAATCACCTTTGTTATTTGAAGGGCTAGCCTCAGGAAGTGAAAATTCATCTTTTGAGGTATCAGTTGAAGTAACAACCTTGGTTGGGAAACAATGTGAACTTTTCTGGAACCAGCTTTGTACCTAAAAATCATTGTAAAGTGAGATACACACAAACAACAGGTCATAGTCATCACTGCATGAGAAAGTTGGTAACAAGTGTAGCATGAACAAATAGCAGAGAGATAGAAAGGTGTAACAATGCAGAACCTCAGTCCATCTAACAATCGGTTTTCCGGCACGACCCGAAGAAGAACTGCAAGAACATAAGCAAAAGTGAGAAGAATTAGGTACAACACGCATCACTAACCAAGAAACACTACAAGATTACGGTAGTTTGAGAAATGAAAAGGTTGGTTAGTGATGGGAGAAATAAAAAGGTTCTGTTGGCATTATGGACAAAATTGAATGTAACGTCACCTTGAAGACACCCGGTAACTTTTGAATGGTGACTATTAGATGTAATTACATATCAGAATACAAAAGTGAAAACAGGAAAGAAAGGAATCTGTCAAGTAATAAAAACAATAACAGGACAGCATACAACATGAGGTCAGACTGCCACAAAACCATAAATCTTCAATAAACTTCCTTTTAGCTGCGGGGGGACAGCAGACACATGTACATCATCTCTTTATTTCTTTTTTGGTGATAGGGTGTGGGAAGGTTGGTTGTCAAGCATCCTATTAAGAGTGACCTAACATTATCGTGATTAAAAAACTACAATAAAATAGAAGCTAACTCACTTAAAACTTCTGGCAATTTTCCGATAAAACTCCTTGTTCAATGGTTTCTCTGATTCCTTTAGCATTTTCTCCATCTTTTCAACCTGCATAAATAATTGAATCCGGAAACATTTTATTGTACCATTGCATGCGAGACTAATAAAATCACACAGCATGACCAAACAAGAAATAGGAAGCAACATTAATAGTTGAAAGATTTGACCAATATAATCTAAAAGAACAAGTAGAGGCACCAAAACTCAAAACGCAAAATAAATTCTGGAGGCAGCATACAGCAAATAACAAAGCATAAGCAATATGATAGATGCTTCACAGATGTTTCGGTTCATAATAAAGAATGAACTCCCGTTTACTCATAATCAGAAGGTACACATTACTGATAGAAAAAGCTCAAAAGTCTGAACGATTTAGTAATTAGAATATCTAAAACAAGATGGCTACCTCAAATTAACAATTAAAACACCGTATATTCTTCATAAGAAATCAATAAAGCTTCGACATAGCTATTCTTTATAAGAAAATCAGCTCGGGCAAGCGCGAGGGAAAATGAACACCAATTCAATGACTTAAATTTGCCCATGGTTAAACAAACAAGGAAGTGAAATGACAACAGCCCAATAAATTTGACAAACACATGCGAGGCTTTAAAAAATTTGAAAAGCATATCATCCGATCGCTAAAGAAACGAAGAAACAGAAGATACCCAGATGTACAAATTGTTGATGGAGAACAAAATTACGAAGCCTTGTCAAAAAAGAGCATACCTCAGCCTTTAAGAACCCCGAAAACACCAATCTTGGTCTAGGACGGAGACGTTCCATGAATTAACCCAAAAGGGGGACGGAAAAAGTAAAAGTTTTCCCCCCTTATTTATTTTGTCAGGGATTTCAATACTCCACAGGATTCGGAATTCAGAAACCCTATATGTCAATAGCTTTGAAAGCTTTCGAGGTGCAGCATAGCCATACTGATGCTCATGTGCTGCGGCCGGAACGTTTGTGCTGTTTGCGTTTAGTTTCACATATTTAAATCTTCTTTTATAAATTCATTCTTGGTAAATTGATAAGTTTAGTATATAAGTTAATAGTAGGCAGTTAATTTTTTTAAAAAAATCCTATGTAATTCTATGGATTAATTAATGATTTACTAAAATTATTATATGTATATATACTTGGCTATGATATTTTAAAATTAAATTTAAGAAAGGAGTTCCAAAGTCCTTTTTGAGTCTTTTTTTTTCCAACTATATTGAATGAATAATTGATAGTTATTTAAGGAATAAAAGAAATAATGATTTTAACCATAAGCAAATAGGGATAATAGTTATTTTAGTGCTTAATTTTGTCTTAAACAATTTTAAAATTCCAATGTTGGTATTCTTTATAAGAGTATTACTCTTTGACACTCCACATAGGTATAACATGAATTATAATACTATTTAAATATCGAATCAATTTTTGTTTTCTAAAAAAATAATCAAAATGCATTCCAAAAATGAAAGGCCATGCCTTACGAAGTTATGATATACAGTCCAACTCGTTTAACTCTAATTTCAACCAGAACAAATCGACTTTCTTATAATTAAAATCTAAAGTAATCCCTAAATGAATCCTTAAAATGCTTCAAATTATTTAGTGCATAATTTTTTTGAATCCTGAATCTAATTTGAAAAACTCTTAATGGTAGCCATCACCTACTATGTAAGATGAAATAATATTAGAAAATGTAGTTAGTACTTATGTTGATTTAAGAATAAATGAGAGCCAAACTTTTAATTGATATGGATAAGGAAAAATATCCTAAACAACCTAAAAAATATGTGAATCTCATTTAGTAGAAGTTTGTATATTCCTACCACCTGACACATTCAACATTTTTTTGGAATAACCAATCCTCAAGTGCTTCGCATTTTGAAATTTTATCAATTCAGGATCCAAGTTTTTAAAATTTTCAATTAAGTGATCAATCTTTTAAATTTTAGTAATTCAATTCAAAGCGTTATTTTTACTAATGTGACTAATAGAATGATGCTATATCATTAAAAAAATAACCGTTTGAACTGAATTGTTAAGGTTTTAAAAAGTTGGTTACTCAATTGAAAAATTTAAAATCTTAGGCACTGAATTAAAAAAATCTTAAAAATTTAGACACTTTTAAATACGTTATCCCTTTTTCTTAAGCTTGCTATTATGAACCTTTATCTTTAATGCATAGATACAACAATAAAAGCACTTTTTGTGTCATTTGTCATAGTCATATATTTATATTATCTATCAAGCCAATATGCAAGTGTCATAACAAGCAACCATTTCTAACTACCATTATTATTATTGTTTTCTTGCATGAAGTATTGTATTAGGACTATGGTGAGGTTTCAACTTTTTAATATCATACTGAGCTATTATAATTGGTAGTCCAATATTCAGATGTCTACATTAGATGTAATAATTTTAGAATTTAAAGTTTTGAGAGTTGCGTATTCATCTATGAGAGTCATAAATGGTAATGTTATTGTAAGAAATGAGATGCATAGTTTAAAGGCTTTTATGGTAATTTATCTGTAATTTGTAAAATCAAATTTGGTGATTAACATGATTCCTAACTTGTCTGCTGGTATTTGTTTAAAGTGAAAATTATTGTAATAAGAAGGCAAGAAGAGTTTGAAATAGAGAACTAGAAAGAATATCTATTTTCTGTATGCAAAAGCTAATATCCTAATGTGGCACCAGTTCAATTAGTGTGAAGTATGTTTAGGTGTGTAATGATTTCATTTAAAAGATGATGGTATATGTTGTATAATAAAAATGGAATATTTTCTATAGTGAAATGATAGTTTTTGGACAATGGTGTGGTACTTTTGGTATAATATAATGGTAAAATGGAGACAAGTAGTCAAACGAAGAACAAAAATAGTTTTTTTGGATGTTACAACCTTAGTTAGTAGGATAAAGAACATTAAGAAAGAGGTGGCACATAAAATGAAAATTGAAGTTTAAAAATTCTAAAATGATTTTTGATTTATATCAATTATATAATGTATTATGAGTTTTATAGTTGCTGTAAAGGGAGAATAAAAATATGAGAATTGAGAGATTAAAAATACAACATTTATTTATCATTGAGGTTAGTTGCATAAAACAAAAGGGTTGGATGGAATGAAATAAGATCTAGTAGACGAATTGGGTTCAATGCTCAACATATTGTCAACTAGATAAAGGTATTTGAAGCATAATCAAAATTGAAAATGTGTACAACTATGATTTCATTCCTAGTACAAAGTTTATATGGCAACATCAAGTTAAGTAAGGCATATATTAGAAACAAATAACTGTTACAAAATAAGGTAGTGTACATATGCACAATATATTGTTATAACTATGGGTTGCTATAAAAACATGATAACAAAAGGATCGTCTTAATAAATAAACAAGTTAAAATGATTTAGGGAGTGTACATATGCACATTCTATTATTATAGTTACGGGTTGCTATAAAAACATGATGTGTTTACAAATGGATTGTCTTAACAGATAGACAAGTTAAGACAATGGAGGTCGGAAGGAAATATAGAATTGATATATAAGATATTTACTAGAATGAAAGAAAAGAAAAGAATAATAGATTTTTCTATAAAATTGAACGTGATAAGTTATCATTAAAACACTTTTGAATCACAAGTCTACTTATATCAAATGAATCTTTACAAATATATCCCTAAAATATGAAAATTCCAAAAATCCAACTCAAATGGAACTTAACTTAGTGAAGTCAATTATTTATTGGATATAGGGGAACTAATCACCTAGTTTGAATTACATTGGTGTATCCTCAGTTGATGATTAAATTTTGGGAGGAATATATTAAGACTAGGAGCGTGTAAATGATTTTAGAGAAATGGAAAGAATTTCATATTAGATTGTGTCCTTTCTTCTACACAATAAATGTGTTTCAAAATTTTAAAAAAATGGATATGACAAGATCAAACAAACAGACATCTTATCAATGACATGTAAGATGTTTACAAAACAAATGCATACTAAACCTATTTCTTATAGAAAACATTTTTTAACATGGTTGCGCATATGAATATCTACCAAACTATTTTCTAATTGAAAAACATGGGAAGATTATGGTTAGAATCATGATGATATACTAAACCATGTTCATAATAAAAAGCAAAGTAACATGGTTTAGTACATGATTCTAATCTATGTTCCTAATGAAAACAATAATTTTTTTATCCTTGTATCAATCCATTTGATACATTGATGAAAATTGCTATATATTAGGTGTTAAGAGTATCAATATTCTTTTTTCAAAAAAAGGTACAATTAAATTAAGCCATAAAAGGCAGCCTAGAGTTTTAGAACCAATACAGGACAACTTGTAAATTACAAGAGTTGAAAACTATCTATAAGCTTACAAATAAAATATTGTTAAGAAATTAAAGGCTTACACTTAAGAGCTACATCTTCCAATATGAGCTAAGGAAATGCAGATCTGACCTCTTATGTAAACGAATACTAATGTGAGTTCTTATCCTCTACAATAGATGAGTGATGAGTTCCTGATTAGAGAGGAATTTGTCATGGAAAATTTGAGAGCTCCTTTCATCCTATATAACAGTGACTAGAAAGGATAAAGAAATGAGAAAACACCATTTATTGGTTTTACCATGGAATATGATATCAGTGTACCAAACTTTGATTTGGTTTAGATCTTTTGAAGCTTCAGTAATCAAACATTTTTGTGACATATCATTCCAAGTGTTGATAACAAAGCTACACTTGAAGAATAGGTGGATAGAAGTTTTCTCATCTCCTTTGCATAAAGTACAACAGTTAGTAAGGTGAGTGAATCTTACAATTATGTCAATAGTTGGTAACCTATTTAGTATGGCAACCAAGTTGTTGAAGCTCAGGGATGATGATGACTAAACCAAACCACACTTTTCCATGGACAAGTTAACACCATGATTCTCTAATATCGTAAATTATGTTGCTGGTGGTAAACTTCCCTCAGGTCTATCATATCAACAGAAGAAATGGTTCTTGTGTGAATGCACCCGATATCTATAGGATGAACCAATCTTGTATCATACATATGCTGATGGTTTAGTAAGACGATGTGTTGTAGATGAAGAAATGTTGGATATATTAATATAGTGTCACGAAGCTCAATACGTTGGCCATTATGGAGTAAACAAAATGGCAGCTCGAGTACATGAGTGTGGATTTTGTTAGCCACATTTGTTTAAGGACACTCAAGTTTTCGTGGCACAGTGTGATCACTGTCAATGAGTAGGCAACGTCTCCAAAAAAAGATGAGATGCCTTTATCTAATATTTTGGAAGTTGAAGTCCTCAATGTATGGGACATCGACTTTATGGGGCCTTTTCCATCCTCCATGGGGAACACATACATTCTAGTGAGGGTAAATTATGTATCTCGCCGGGTCGAAGCTATGGCATCTCCAACTAACGATGGGAAAGTTGTCCAGAAGTTTATCAAAAGGTTATTTAACCAATTTGGAGTGCCAAGAACTATAATAAGTGATGGAAGAGCACATTTCTGCAAGAAATCTTTTGATGCCCTTTTAAAAAAATATGGAGTCTATAATTGAGTTTCTACCCTTTATCACCCACAAACGAGTGGACAAGTGGAAGTCATTAACCGAGAGATAAAATGAATTATAGAAAAGACGGTATATAGCTATAAGAAGGATTGGGCATTAAAGTTAGATGATGCTTTATGAGCTTATAGGACTACGTTCAAAACACCTATAAGAACAAGTCCCTTGAGGTTTGTATATGGTAAGACTTGTCATTTTTCTGTGGAGCTATAGCATCAAGTATATTGGACAATGAGAGCTTTAAACTTCGATTGGAAGCAAACGGGTGAAAAATGACTTCTATAACTAAATAAACTCGAAGAATTTCATTCTAATGCGTACAAAAATGATAAAATTTACAAGGAGAAGGTGAAGAGATGGCATGACTCTCATCTTAAGTAGAAGGAATTCAAGGTAGGAGATGCAGTTTTGCTATACAATTCGAGGTTGAGATTATTTCCAAGAAAGCTGAAATTGTGATGGAGTGGACATTTTATGGTACCCAAGTTTTTGATCTAGAGCCCTTGAATTGGAAAATGCAAACAAGGAAATCTTTAAGGTGAATGGGCATTGCTGCAAATTGTATCTTGGTGGAGTGATTCTGAAAGAAAAAGAAGTAATCTCTTTCCTTTCAAAAAAATGAACGTGCTTCCATAGACGTAAAGTTAAGCTAATGACTATAACTTAGCACATTTTGTAGTTAGATTTAAATTGTTGTGTAGTTAGATTTGTTTTAAATTCCATAAATAAGTCTTAATGATTTGGACTGGGTTGGCTTACTAATTCTCTTACTCTCTATTAATCAATTATAAGATAGGAAAGTAATCTCAATGTCACATTAAGATTCCTCCTCCGACACCATCACTGCCTCAATCACCATAATAGTTCTATACTCTAACCCTTGTCTTTTATTTTTATTTTTATTTTCAATTATTCTCATGTTTCTTATGTTTTTTTAATTTTTATTCCCACCTTATGTATTGTTTGTTTGTTGTTCTCACACTGAGGATAATGTATTGTCCAAGTATGGGGAAGGTTATGTGTATTATATGTTTTTATTTAAATGTGAATTTTGCATGTTGTATGTTAGTTTTGTTTAGAATTGCATGATGTGATTTGTGTGAATGCGTTAATGGCTAAGACTTAACGGAATCGATTTAGCTTTAAACATAGTCTTTTAGGTTGCTAAACTTTATTAGCTTGAGAAATTAGTGTTCTAGGTTGCTTTGGTTAAATATGCTTGTTAATTAGGATACAATGTTAGTTCATTCACTCTAGGAATTTTATAATTTTAGGCCAATCGAATAAGTAGCATCGTTAGTATCTTTTCATGAATCTTAAATAAATAACTATTCCACTAGCCCTTTTTGAAACAAATCAAGTTATGAATAGAGCTAGTAGCTAGTTGAGAATGTGATGTAGCTGAATAACTGGGGGACATTCATCACAAATATTTGCTTTCACATTAAAAGGCTATAATGACATTTTAACCAAGCCGCTTAATAAAAACATGGCCTAGTTGAGTAATCGGGGGACATTCATCATAAATGTTTGCCTTCACGTCAAAAGGCTGGGTTCATGTTAATAAAATTAACAAAAATAATTGTTGTTTAATAAATCCTAGTGATCTGGTGAATAACTTGATTTCTTGTGAAAAGCCACTTAAGGATAGCTATAATTTCAATTGACCAAATAATTATCAATGTGTGTGTGTAAGTGATAGGAGTGAATGAATGTAATATTAAGTCATGATTAGTATGTATATTTAGTCCAAAGTATTTAGACATAGATTTCACAAGTTAATAAGTTAGAACAACTTGAAGGAACGTGTTTGTAGTTAAATTTGTTTCATGAAGTTTAATGTCATTGTCACATTATTGCATATGTGTATGTGTTGCGTTTTGATGTGTTTTTTGTTTTGTTTGTTTTGCCTTTGCTTGAGAACAAACAAAAGTTTAAGTGTGGAGACGTTGATAGTGGGAGGTTACATAATGTTTTAGTGGGTAGCTTAGTATGTGTTTAGTTTTTAAATTGAATGATTAGTGTATGTTTAGGTTATGAATGTGTTATTTAGTTAAATGTTTTTGTTTTAAGTGTTATATGGGTTGAAGCATGCTTTTATGCTTTAATTTTGTGTATTTAAGGTGACTTGATGTAATTGTTAGTGTTTAAGAACAGATATATAATTGTTAATGTTTGAGAACATATATCGTGCCCCATTATAACAAATCCAGTTGGGGGGAGTTTGCCCCGATTGTGACAGAGAGCTAAATGAAGAGCCATGATCATGGTCTGCGCGAAAGACAACACGAAAAGCCTCTCAAAGGTGACTTACTAATGGACATTTGGGACTTTTTGGACCCAGGAAAACCTTAGGGTTTACTTAAAATAGAAAAGACTATATAAAGAAAGAGTAAGTACCCTAGGGAGAGCTTTAATTTCTGCAAGAAGAAAGAAGAAGAAGAGAGAAAAGAGGAAAGAGGAGCGGGTTGCTACTGCTACTGCTTTCCCGAGCCATCTCGATCTCGTCTAAGTGATATTTTCTTTTCATCTTTGTTATTTTTCTTTTTTATATGCGCAAAATGGATATGATGATGTTGATGGATTTGGAATTGATGATGATGTCATAACTTTTCTTTAGGGATTTAAACTCGATTCAATTATAATCTAGTTGTTTTTGTGTTAATTCATTTGGGTGTTGTGATTATTTATTGTAAGTTCATGCTTCGGTAATGAATCAAGAAAGTGAACCGAATGAAAAATGATTAGATTGGTTAATGAGAGTTAAACAACCTAATAGACCACACAAATAATCAAATTAGTAATTGTTGGACCCTATCTCCGAGGCCCAACATTCGGACCCATACAGCCGAGGACCCAAAACCGAACACATAACTGACCACAAAATAGGGGAGAAATTCACTTTAGAAAATTTGGGTTGGCTTTTT
>JAOSBP010000008.1:19783081-19793507 GCA_027563825.1 Erythroxylum mucronatum
TTATTATAAAGATGACTCTAATACCAGATCATAGTACGACCCTTACTAATAAAACTAGTAAGATTTCATACTAGTATGAATAGGAACAATGATCATTATATTGAAATAAGTTCTATTTAAGAATGCAAACATGAAAACATAAAGAATGATATAAACCACTACACTAACAAAAAACACAAGATTGGGAGTGATAAGATTCTAAAAGTTTGATTGTTACTAACAAGCTAAATAAGATCACAAGTTTTACAGAACCTAAAACAAGGGTTATAATAAAAGATTGAATAAAATATCTTCAAGGGTTTGATTAATCAATAAAAATGATGAACTAACTATTTACATCCATAATATAGCCTTTTATAGATATAATTTTAGGAACATAAAAACCCCAAGAACTAGACTCGAAAAGGAAATAAGAACTGAAAATTTCAAAACCTTGAACAATTAAAACTACTAGACTAGAAAATGTTGGAAAAGTATACCAAAACTTTTCTTTTTGAAATTTTGCAGTTGATGTCTATGGATGATTTTGATGTTGCTTACAAGATCAATTCTAGCAGCAGTGTGTTTTGTTTCTCTATTTGTAGAACTAGCATAAAACTAATGCCTAACACCAATATGACTTCATTTTTCATTATGTTCAACGTTAGTTACATTCTATAATCTTCCTCCTTAGCTTTCTCCTTCAGTTGAATGAACAATATAGGTATGAGATCAATCACTTCAAGTAGGAAATCTTCAATCTTAGCCTAAAATTCCAACATCAGATCATTAAGATCTTCTTTGCCTACTTCTTATTAATGGTCCTCACAATGTCTTTCAATGGATCTCTAGCAACATTCAACATTTGAGTTGTAGATGCTTGATCCCCATCAAAGGGTTTACAACCAATGACATTTAAATAATATTTAAATAGAATAAGTCTTGGTTATGCCATCGAATGACATTTGTTTATGATGATGCTTACACTCAAGCTCATTTATATGTTTCTAATTATACATTAATGATTTCCTATTTTATAATAGTGTATATGTTTATGTTTGACATTTTAACAAAAAATTCTATGAGACATAATAGTAAGCTATGATAGAATTTATTTATATCATTATTTATGAACATATTATGGTAAGTAACAAATGTTGTATCATATGGAAAGAAGTATGTTGCATAAATAAAATACAATCCTCATAACTCATATTTATCATTTTGTCATATAAAGTTACGAACATTAAATTTCAAAATTTATTTACATGAAATTGAAGTAATATTATTTAATTTTATAATTATCTTATGATTAGGCCAAGTGGGAGAATATTAAAACATGGCCTAATATTAGATTAACAAATAATTTATGTTTAAGTCTAATCAATAATTAAATAATAATCCTAATTGCCACTCAGTTATGATATAGATGTACCATATTAAATTACCCCTTTTCCTACCCATTAATATTTACAGTTAAAAGATACAAATTAGTCCATCTAAAGCATAATTCGTCAATTTGTTTGGAGAAGAGTTTCTGACATGTTAGTTTCTTTGAATTCTTCATGTAACTATTTATGTTCTATATTGTGAGAATTATGTGTTTTAAATCATGTCATTAATGCTTCTTTGAGTTATTTAAACTTTATTTCCTTATAATGTTGAGGTTTACTTAATGAAAGGCATAATTGAACACTAATTTACTAGTTTTCCTTTCGATTTCCTTTTCTTCTTCCTTTCCTATTATTCTAGAATTAAAAGAAGGGAATTCACAAAGCTCACTAATGACCTCGCCAAAAACTTGAACTAGTGATATCACACCTTACAATAAATTGATTTGATATTAATTCTTTGGATGTATATGGGCAAAAGTCTAGTAATTATTACTACCCTTTCTTCCATTTTTCAACACTCTTGTAGCTTTGGTTTCAGTTCTACTTATTCATGACTAGATAGGTTTGGCAATCAAGATATTGCTAGATAAAGCATTTGATAACAAAAAGTAACTTAGAAAGAGAAAAGCCAAAGAGTCACCAAGGTGATCAAAAAAGGAAGAAACCATAAATGCTTTTGTTCATTTTTAAGTAAGATAGATAAAAGCATAATAGCTCATAGAGCTACAACTATTTCACGTGTTATATGAGTTACTAGGTTAGAAAAGACTCCTCTCCAAATTTGCATCTCATACACAAGATGATCGATACAATTGAGGACGGTAAATTGGCACAGAGAAAGAATAGTGACAATAGGAATGAAACAGAGATAAAGACAAAGGTGACAGGTGGCTTTGATCAGAAGTTGCTATTAAGGGATATGAGTTAAAGCATACATACATATATATGTTTCCTTAAAAGAAGGAGAAATACTTTATATTATTAAAAGGAGATAATTACATATTCTAATATTATGATATTTTATTGTGTCCAATAAATCTCAGCCATTTATTTATGTAAGATTTGCATGAGATCTGCGTAGATCCCGTAAAATAAATAATTAAAATTTCATAAGGTAGAATAAAACGTAATAAAACGGGATAGAAGATATGCTCTCTGTTAATAAGACCATTAATTGTGTACGAGTTGCCGCGTAAAAAGAGGGCGGACGACCAACTCTTCTTTGAAGTTCGTAACCAAACTTGGACGTCCAATCCAACTGGAAAGAAAGACAAAACGCATGTTTGAAGAAGACAAATCTCAAAAAGTAAAATAAATTGACGAATCCATTGAGTATGAGATTAATTTAGTATTTATGGTCAAAGTCCTAACGGGCTTCTTCTGGAAAGTACTCATGGAAGCTCAAATTCAGCCTCACCACAAATTTGACCGTTGGTGTCTGTAGTCCTCATCTGCCTACCACCACCATACCAAACCCATTCTTCTGATTTTCCCACCAACAAGCAAGATCTGGAAGTTCTTAGAATAAACAAGCAGATACGTTCACTTATGGATGAGAAAATCAATTTAATTTGGAATTAGTATTTTCCAAGGAGCAATGTAAAAGCCAGTTTTTTCCTCAAATTACTAACAAGGACTAACATACACATCCAGTTTGATTGTAATAATTTATTTATCCGATTCCGACAGAACGTGCATGGCATCCATATTGTAAGAAGAGCAAGAAGGAGAAAGGAAAGCAAATAAAGGAAAATGGACTTGGAGAAGAAACCACGTAGTCTCATTTATCTTATCCCACTTAAAATCTTCTTTGAGTTGTTTTTCTCTCAGAGAAAACGCGCAAACTCCACACACACATGCTCGTCACGTTCCATGAATATGATCCCCCTCAGCCGACGTACGTTTGTGGTACTCATCATTAACTATTTGACACTCTTAATTCTTGCAGTTTTTCTCTCTTTTAAACAGAATATCATAAGCATAACATTTCTCTCACTTTCTTTCTTTCTCCCTCCCTCCCGTAAATTGTACACGTGCAAAGTCCACGTTCTTCTCTTTTGACATTGAAACCCACGCTGTCAAACTCAATCTTTCCGACTATTGAACAACTTCTGCAAGAATTTGACTTGGAAATTCTTGGGTTTCTGTTCATTTGCCTATAAAAGGACGGGCTTTGTCTTCTGTTTGCCGAACACCGAGTCAAAACTCTTTTCTTGTGCGCTTTTCGTTCTTGGGTTGTCGTCTATTCAGCGTTCTGTTACTTGCAGAGGCTTGTTCTGGGTTGTGGAGGAGGAGAGAGAAAGGTTTGGGCTGTGATGGAGAGTACAATGATGAATGGTGGTCATTCAGTGGACGAGATAAACGATGCTCTTGTGGGTGGGGGTGTCGAGGACGTGCATGGTGAGGATTTTGCCACGGAGGATCAGCTTGCTACCCCCTGGACTACCTCTGTTGCTAGGTGAGTAAACTGTTTTCCATTTTGTTCACTACTCTAATTTTCTCGGTCCAGTATGCGTTGTCTGTGCTGATTGATATATTATGAGCATATATCATATTGGCATGGATTTAATGGCATCTAAAGTTTTGATCTTCGGACTTCATGTGCGCAGTTTATTATTTTACGCTATTTGGTTTCTACATTTGATCGGAGTTTGTAAAGATTTAATCAAAGCTTATGACCTTATCTTATACTATACATCTCTGAAATGAAACTTAGGCTAATTAAGAAAAGTACATGAATTTCATGAAGAAAATGTTTGTTCTGCTTCATACCATATTTTGTTGGTTAGAAAGTTGCAGTTTATGTCTATGACAACGATAGATCTGGGGATTAGTGGCTCTAGATTTTCCAAGCAAGCTTGACACGACGCTTGCAGCATAAGAAACACTTCAACAACACAAAATGTATTATATTGGAAAATTTCCCATTATCCTGGCTATAATGGCAGGATTAAGAATGCTTGCTGGTTTCGTGCTGCTACCCTATTATATGATTTATGCGGATAAGATGCAGAATTTTTGTTTTTTTTTTTCACTATCCATATGCTATTCGTTAGTATTGAATTTGATATTTTATTTTGATGTGATCTTTAACTGATAGCTCTGTCAACTCTTCTTCCTTCTTTTTTTTTTCCTTCAATTATTTCATATGTTAGTAAAATTTTGTTGAGTCTCTAACTTTGTATGCATGCATAACTCTTGTTCTCGTTGCTTGTTATCACTTCATACATCTATATTTGCATAATTTCAAACTTTTCATTGATCACTATTAATTTTTCTCATGTCATAGTGGGTATACATTGTTGCGTGACCCACGCCACAACAAAGGGCTTGCATTCACTGAGAAAGAGAGGGATGCTCATTACTTGCGGGGTCTTCTGCCCCCAGCAACCATGACTCAGGAGCTCCAGGTTCGTTAACAGAAGTGACATTGTTAATTGTCCATTCTTTCACATTTAGCATCCTAAGTTCCTGGTGTGATTTTGTTGCTTACCGGTCGATCATTGGTTATAGGAGAAACGATTGATCCACAACCTTCGTAACTATGAAGTTCCTCTACAGCGTTACATGGCCATGATGGATCTTCAGGTGCACGTTCATCTCTTATGAATCTAGACCAAGTCAAGCCGGAAAAATATTGATTTTAGATTGAGTCATTTCATATCACTAAGATGATGGACTTGAATAACTGAATAGCAGTTTGCCTTTTCAGTGCAATTACTCATCCCTGATAGAGGGGAAAGCATGTAACTTTGGCTCCTTAATTTTCAGGAGAGGAATGAAAGGCTTTTTTACAAACTTCTAATCGATAATGTGGAGGAACTACTGCCGGTT
This sequence comes from Erythroxylum mucronatum, assembly GCA_027563825.1. Taxonomy (NCBI): domain Eukaryota; kingdom Viridiplantae; phylum Streptophyta; class Magnoliopsida; order Malpighiales; family Erythroxylaceae; genus Erythroxylum; species Erythroxylum mucronatum. Next base: position 19,788,289 of record JAOSBP010000008.1, read on the forward strand.
GTGTACACTCCTACAGTTGGTGAGGCATGTCAGAAATATGGGAGCATTTTCAGGCGTCCACAGGGTCTTTACATCAGTTTGAAGGAGAAGTACGGCCATAAATTTTCTTTTCTTTTTCTTGTTACTTATTTTAGTAAGATACCATCAGAGAGTTTATCATAGTGGAATTTTTCAGAGGCAAGATTCTTGAAGTGTTGAAGAATTGGCCTGAGAGAAATATACAAGTTATTGTTGTTACTGACGGCGAGCGTATTTTGGGGCTTGGAGATCTTGGATGCCAGGTATTGATTCCAAAGCCATTCATTTACAAGATGATCATTGTGATTTTCTTCTAGCTGGATATGTAAAATTTTCTGTTTGTGCCAATTGTTGAATCCATCACAGATGGACCTCATGGAATTTATTTATTATTGTTAGGGAATGGGTATTCCTGTCGGAAAACTCTCTTTGTATACTGCACTAGGAGGAGTACGTCCATCAGCTGTATGTATTACCACTCTCAACATTGTTATTCAGTGTACCCCATGCTTGCCTTTATGAATTTGCAAAGCAAAAAGCGCATGTTTTCTCCTGGTCAAAAGTTTGAATATGTGATGACAAAGTGCGGAATATCCAACCTCAACCACATAAGAGTCGTTTACTGGTTTTTGATTTATAACATTCCGGATGATAGATTTTGATCCAAGAATAGGTTCAAGTCATTTAGTCAAATTTTAAGTTTGTTTTGCTTATTTCTAAATGTCAAGTAATTCAGTTAATTTGCCCATTGGACTTGACGATTGGTTAAATTCTGGGGCGATGTGAAGAATATAAAATTTTTGATACAAAATACATTGGCATGCTCCTAACTTTAAAACTTGCAGTGCCTTCCAGTAACAATTGATGTTGGCACAAACAATGAGCAGTTGTTGAATGATGAATTTTATATTGGACTTCGGCATAAGAGAGCAACAGGCCAGGTACAATCATTTAAACCAATCTTCCAGTTTTGTTCTTGCAATTTGAAAAAAATTGCTAAAGAAAAGTGGAAATTTCTTCTGGCCTAGGAATATGCCGAACTTCTGGATGAATTCATGACTGCAGTTAAACAGTGTTACGGGGAGAAAGTCCTTGTGCAGGTATGCAAAATCAGTTATGACATCATGTCTGGTCTGTTTAACCTTAAAGTTTTGGGGCCTGATTTTGCTATGAATTTTGTGAACCTTTTAGTTTGAAGATTTTGCAAATCACAATGCTTTTGAGTTGCTTGCAAAGTATAGATCAACTCATCTTGTGTTCAACGATGATATACAGGTAATATGGTGTAAAAATTACATACATTTTAAATTTAGTGCTCTAATTTGTCCTTAACAGGAAATCTAAATTGCCAAGTATTTCATTTGCAGGGAACAGCATCAGTTGTGCTAGCCGGGCTTATAGCAGCCTTGAAATTAGTTGGTGGAACCTTGACTGATCATACTTTCTTATTCTTGGGGGCTGGAGAGGTGAGAATGAAATGGCAAAATGTCTTGAAAAGAACATTTGTTCTTTGTTATTTTTTTCATGATATATTACTATCCACTCACTTTTAAGGCATTTCATCGATTTATTTGCCCATCTAATCGGACTGCATCCTTTTTAGAATAACTTGCTTCCTATGCTGTAATTAAGGAAGCAACCACTTCTGTTTGCCACTGGTGGATAGGTCATGAGAGAAATGATTAGGTGAATCCAAACAGTTTAGAAAACAAATTATGCTCTAGTAAATGTGTTACAAATTTGGAAGACAGGCATGCACACACTTTCAGGCACAATGATCACGCCTGATAGTTACCTGTATAGGTGTTAATCTTTGCCTCCTTATGTGTTCTTGTTTCTAAATTCTGGCTTCTCTGATGATGCAGGCAGGAACTGGTATAGCTGAACTTATAGCTCTTGAAATATCAAAGCAGGTATTGCATTGCTCTCGCCCTGTGTAATGTTCAAGAACTTACTATTTTTCTTTTGTTTACTGGGGAACCATTGGCCCAAATTGAGCAGCAGAACTGAGTGTAGTGGTTGTTTTCCCCTCATCCCACCCAAGCCTCCAAGGATTCACTTATAACCTTCTTGCTAAGTTTATGAGTAATATCATTCCACTTTTTTTTTTTTTGGACCTAGCTTCTTGCTGATACTATGCCTTTGTTTTATAGACAAAAGCTCCCCTTGAGGAGACACGCAAGAAGATATGGCTTGTCGACTCAAAGGTATAGTCTTTGCTATATCCTATAAAAGATTATTTTTTTGATATCATTTTTAATGAAGTTTTATGCAACTGAAATGATTGAACACGTATCTGCATGTTTAAGTTTTTGCCTTTTGTTTTTCAGGGACTGATCGTTAGCTCCCGTAAGGAGTCCCTTCAACACTTCAAGAGGCCTTGGGCTCATGAGCACGAACCCGTCAAAGGGCTTTTAGATGCCATTAAGGTGTTAAATTGATCTTCGTATATCCTATACATTAGCAGAGAAATATTCATGCTTCGTCCTTGAATCTTACAAGTTCAATCAATCAGGCAATCAGGCCAACAGTGTTGATAGGATCATCTGGAGCTGGAAAAACATTCACAAAGGAGGTGGTTCAGGCCATGGCATCCTTCAATGAGGTTCATTTTCTTGCTCTCTGAAACACAGATAAATGCAGGGAAGTGTCTCATTACATGCGCAATAAAGAAATTTACCTGACCCAAACATGTTGCTTGTGGCACAGAAACCGCTAATTCTTGCTCTTTCCAATCCTACTTCGCAATCTGAATGCACAGCTGAAGAAGCTTATACATGGAGTGAGGTAACTGCAATTTTCCCTTTTCTGATATTACTTCAATTATTCATACATATAACAGTCGTGGGGCTTGCCAAACTAATAGAACTAGTTTACACCATATTCACTCCCATCATTGTTCATCTACAGGGTCGTGCTATTTTTGCCAGTGGAAGTCCATTTGATCCTGTTGAATTTAACGGAAAAGTCTTGGTGCCTGGTCAGGTATTATTGTTTACCATGTATTGATCTTATAGATCATTCTATTACTGGAAACTGACCCTAGTTGGCCGCTTATTGTCTTATTCAGGCAAACAATGCTTACATATTCCCTGGATTTGGTTTGGGTCTGATAATATCAGGTGCCATACGTGTGCATGATGACATGCTTTTGGCAGCCTGTAAGTACTTGGCCTATGAACTCTTTTTGTGGGAAATTTTAGCTTATAAATGTTCCTGCAGTTTAATATATTCACTTTCCCTCACAATGATACCAGTGTTTGCTTCTTACGAGCCTAAACTAACTGCTCATAACACCATCTTTTTTCTAGCGGAAGCGTTGGCTGCACAAGTCAAACAGGAAAACTTGGACAAGGGACTCATTTACCCACCATTTTCCAACATTCGGAAGATATCAGCTCACATCGCGGCTGAAGTAGCTGCCAAGGCATATGAACTTGGTGAGTTCTTTTTCAGATTTGTGTAGCAGCTTATAAAAGGAATATCCTGCATTACTTATTGATGTTGTTTATTTTTTTAAAAAAAAATCACGTTTAGGTGTTGCATCGCGTCTCCCCCGTCCTAAGAACATTGTTAAGTATGCAGAGAGCTGCATGTACAGCCCAATCTACCGGAGCTACCGTTAAGACATGCAAAGGACTTGTGAATTTGGCGAGCACTACGCTCGGAAGCAATTGTCTTTGTTGCCTTTTCTTTTGTGTTTCTTAATTTAGAAATAGCCACTTCTCAGCTACTTTGAGTGAACGCTACTTACTATTAAACCTTTCTATGTCTCGCATATCAGCAAGCTTTATACGGAACAATGTTGTTCACTAGTCTTTTAATATTTATTGGGTACAATTTTAGTATGTCAAATTCTTAACATTGATGAGTCCTAATCTGTTGTCCCTATCAGACTATGTACTATTAAATCTTTCTATATTCTACGCATCAGCAAGATTTATATTGGACGATGTTGTTATTCACTAGAGTCTTTTAACATTTACCGGGTACAATTTTAGTATGTCAAATTCCTTACATTGATGAGCCCCAATCTGTTGTCCCTATCAGACTTATGTTCTGCTTCTGCCGTTAGATTCTTGATAATTTGGCAATTGCTGAACTTGTTTCTCTCTATTTTTTGTTAACTCAAGTACGATGCAATGGACAGTTGAAGAACATTTCTTTAACCCAAGTGCATTGGACAGTTGAGCTTTCCATTTGCAGTACTTTCCACAATTTTCTTCAACGAGGTGGAATGGACAGTTGTAGCTTTCCAATCATAGTACCATTAACAATTGTCCCCACAAGATTCTTGCATCTGCCTTGCTATTTTCGCACTTAAATCTTTTTATTTTCTTCTTTAATTGTTGACGCCTAATTTGGCCAACAAGGTCACTGAATGTTCGACAAATAAATGCTCATAAATTAGTACTGTGTTCTTAAAATCTAACGGTTTTAATCAAAGATTTGATTTTGATGGACGGTTTATAGTTTACGGCGGAAAATGAATTTAAAATCTAATGGTTTAAAAAGTTTTTTTTGCCTTTTTCAGTAAAACGTTTTGTTAGCCCCTTTCTTTAGAAGGTGGATTATGGACCATAACGAAATATATATAAGTATCCCTCCAAGAAAACTTTTCAAAGCCACACTTTTGGGAGTCAAATGTCACCAATATAACAATAACATCAAGTAGTCAGCTAGAAATTTGCTAAAACCCAAGGTTTAAAGAGATTCAAAAGTACTTAGTCGTACTCTAATTAATAAAGAGATTGTTTCTAATAGATTTACAGAAAAAAAAAAACTTTTGAAAGCGGTTTGAAAAATACATAAACAAATGAATTCAAAAATGAAAAATATAAAAATATAAATAAACAAATAAGTAAATAAAGATAAAAGCAACGAAACAAATAAACAGACGAGAAAGAAAATAAATAAATAAATAAAACAAATAAACAATTGAAAAAGAAAAGGGAAAATAATAAATAATTAAGAAAGAAATACAATAAATAAACAAAGGCATTAAAAAAGTATTAATGCTAAATGAGGATTCCATGATCCGGTGTAGAGAGAAAATGGAGAGTAGAGAGCAATGTTACAAATACCGTACCGGACTTAGTACCGGATTGAGCTTTAGAACGGAATTGTACCGGTATCGGTCGGTACCGGATACCGTTTCGGGATATTTTTTAAATTTATAAAATAGTCCCTAAACTTTTTAA
>JAOSBP010000008.1:19793607-19806805 GCA_027563825.1 Erythroxylum mucronatum
CAAGAAGATGCTTTCTTTTACTTGTTTGTAGAATTTTGTCTTAATGTATGCGAATCATCTGTGATGGAACAAATAGGGTATAAAAACAAACCTGAAGTTGAAGACGCAGAAGACGAAGTCGGCGTAGCGATTATGAAAACTGTTTTTAAAAATCACGAAAACTTTATTTTTACGTTTTCGTAAAATCGATACCATCTTTTTATTTTTAAAAATGAAAATTATAAACGTGTTTAACCAAACACGTTTTTAAGACTTGTTTTTCAATTTACAAAAACCGCAATAGAAAACTTAAAAAAAACGAAAACAAACAGCCCCTTAGGTATCATTATTAAAAACCAAGCTTTTGTTCGCTTTCTTTTTTTTTTGGTTTTTTATGAATACCATAATGATTATTTTTAGTTGCTTTTATAATATACTTTACTTGACTCTATTTTGTTTACTCCTTCATATTTCATTCCTTACTTTGATTTGATTTTCTTGCGTAGGATGTTTTATGTTATTCTTTTAATATGGTGTATTTTTTTAAAATGTATTTAGTGGTAGGATTTTATTGATTAACTTTATATACGTAATATCATCTAAAGATTAGTTTTCACTAGAACTTATCTTTTACTATGAATTTGTTCTTCAATCTCTATAAATGCATTAATTTGTCATCCTTACTGTAGTGATGTTTGATTTACGAATGCTATCATTATTTTTGATAGGATTTGTTGTTTATAGCTTCAAGAAACATGTTTACTAGTTGCAAAGCTGGTAAAGATAAAGGCAAGTATTGGTTTGGCATATATGGAAGCTTTATTAAGGGAGTACAAGGACATCTTTTCTTGTAGACCTAAAAATATGAAGGCAATTGATACAGAATTGGTGATCTATAAGCAAAAGTTTAGCTCAAGTTTTGGACCCACATTTGCATTAGAAAGGTAACTTGCAATTGATAAAGAGGTGGACAAGTTATTACAAACCAATTTCATATATGAAATGTGATACCTTTAGCAACTGTCTTTTATTTTAAATGTGCATTATCATAATCAACTTAATCATCAATTAGATAATAGGAAAATAGTCATTTTTATTATTCGTAGTTCCTGTAAGATTGACATTTAAAACTCTGAATCTTATATTATAGAACTATAGATGTATTTGCCTAAACAATTTATAAATGTTAAGAATTAAGTTATATATACATCACAAGAGGGTCTATCATTAAATTACCTTTTAGGATAACATATTTTCAAAGAATAAAAAATGATGAAAGGTTAGAATAGTAAAAAAAAGGAATGCAAGCATAGACATTTGGTGACATGCCCGAGCTAGCAAAACACAAATAGAGAAACTGCATGCTATGAATGACAGGCAAGAGAGCATGGAGAGACTGCATGCTACTGTAGATATTACTGTAGATTTATATAAGGAATAGGCATTGTACGCCTGGTGGGCTTGGTTACCCTTTTATTTATAATATAGAAAAATTACAGGAAGAGGGGGGACATAAACCTTACCTCTCGGAATTGAAAGAAATGATGAAGGCATTAACCATAACATGTTATGAATTATCTGTGTGAGTGAGATATATGCAATAAATTAAAACCAAACAAATACAAAACATACAGTTCGCATTACTTAATAAGTCTAATATAAGGAAAGTGATTATGATCTAAAGTTAGAAGCTACGCATGTGGATCGTTAAATCTTTTGCCACAAAATTGTTTAGGTTCCTGTGAAGAGCTTGCCATTTTAAAGAGGGCATCAGCTATGGTGTTAGCTTCCCTATATTTATGTTGAAACTGTAGATTAATTCATATTAATTAATCTACAGTACGTTTCAAAAAAAAATTAATCTACAGTAACTTACGATTTGGCATTCCATGCAAAGCTGGAAAACACAAGTTCAAGACTTGGGACTCTATTCCTCCTTCCATCTTCCTTGCTTCTCTTCTTTCAGATCACTGCCTCTAGCTTTTGGTTTACGCCAGGGGTCCTTTGGTATTTCATCCTCTTATTGCATCTCCTACCATCCTTCATTACTTTTTTTGTAACCAACTTTTTAGACCTGACCAATTGCTAAAGCTACTCTTTACCTCTTTCAGCTCTTGTCCCTGATATTGACAAAGGTGATTTTCCACCTTTGCCATCCCATTCGCTCTCGGCCCCTCCACCAAACTCTTCCACCTCCGACCCCACCCCCTTCTAACCGAATGCTCATACCCAGCTAAAATGCTAGAAGCTTTCCCCTTTGGATTAACTTTCATAGTGTACCACTTGAATATTGGACTACACAAGGCCTTAGTGTCTTAGCTAACTTAATTAGGAAGCCTTTATATATGGATGAGAATACTGCCAAGAAGAGGAGAATCGGTTATGCTCATATTTCCGTTAATGTTGAAATGTCTAAGGAGCTTCCAACTAAAGTCCCTATTATAAAGCTCGGGGAAGGGAAACCAGCTTTGGGAAGACTCTGTTACGATGGACTCCTCCAGCCAAATCCCAAGGTAAAGTTTGGAAAGCCACTGGAAGACTCTTCCATTTTGGTACGCACCAAGAGCTTATGAGCTCTGACCTGCATGTAGAAGAAATTCAACATACTCAGTCTATAATTTAGCAATGACCTCCTAATAGTAGCTGAAGTTCCAACAGACACTTCTGTTCTGAGTCCCCTCCAACCAAATGAGGATCAATCCCTGCTGAAGTGTTGAGCAAGTTTTTATCTTATAAAACCCCCAATCCACCACAAGTGCACGAGTCGTGAATGTAGTATATGAGGTGTTGATCCCTTGAGGAGTTGGTGAACTAATCTAATTCTAAGTTATCTAAGGCCTAAAAGGATTATTAAAAACAAAATAATAACTAAAAAAAGTAATTTCGAGAATATAGATTGATTGGAAATTAAATTGTAAAATTAACGTAAAGAAATCATAGCTGAGAACCACCATTGAACAATCAAAAATCACACAAGGAAGATTAGTCAAATATGAGAAGGGGGATTTATCCTATCATCAAATGCTAAGATAATTCTTTTTAAGTCAATAAGGTATCGGTCCTGAACTTTCAAATGGTGGATTGCTCTCTCTCGAGTTATAATTATTAATCCCTAAATCATAACCCCTAATTGAATTATGAAATTTGCAATCTCTCAATTAACAAAAAGCCCACATATCCAACAAGATCTTCAGTCCTCTAATAGACTATCGAGTCCTCACACGAGATCTCTCTTTGTATAAATTACCGATTTGATTATTTGCGTGATCTATTAGGTTGTTTAACTCTTATTACCCAATCTAATCATTTTGCTATTAGTTCACTATCTCAATTTGTTACCGAAGCATGCAAATACAACAAATAATCACAATATCTAATGTATTAACATCAAAAGAAATCACATTAACATTTATTCAAGAACAAATCCCTAAAGGAGTTTAAAACATCATCATCAAACCCAAATCCATCACTATCAAATCCATGTCATACATTTAAAAGAAAGAATAACAAAGATGAAATGAAATGTCACTTGGAAGGGTTGGGATGGATCAGAGAGACAACAACAAGAGCAACCCTTCTTCTTCCCTCTTCCTTTCTCCTCCTTCTCTCTTCTCTTCCTCTTCCTTGGATCTTTCCTAATGTAGCAAAATGAAGGCACAAAAAATTAAGGTTCTCTCTATCCTCTGCATTCTTTTCTATTTAGGGCAAAAACCGACTCCAAAAAATTCGAAATATCCCTGCAAAGTTGAGTTTTAGAAGCCAGTCCACACCTGCTATCATGTAAGCTATAATCATGGCCTGTAGTACAATTGGGATTTGTTTCTGCCATAATCGTGACCTGTCCATTTTGCTTCTAGCACAATCATAGCCCATAGGCTATGGTCGTGGGCCTGGATCTTCCTCTAGGCTTCCTCCAAATCTTCTATGTTCTTCAATATCTAATCTTAAATACTAATACATATATCAAGACACCTCAAATATACAAAATTAAAGCTCAATAAAATGCTCTAACCCATATAGCACTAAAAACACAAATATCTAACCAATTAACACAATTCTAAACCTAAACATACATGAATCAATTAATTAACAACTAAATACATACTAAAATGTCTATTAAAATATCATGCAACCTGTAACTATCGCATCCCCACACTTGAACTTTTGCTTGTCCTCAAGCAAAAACAAAACAGACTAAACCACAACACACATGTGCAATAATGGTACAATGGGGTTAAACTTTACAAAAAAATTTAACTACAAATACAATCCTTCAAGTTGTTCTAACTTATTAATCTATGAAAGTTGTGTTTAGGCACTTCGAACTAAATATACATACTAATCAAGACTTAATGTCAAATTCATTCACTCCTATCACTTACACACATACATTGATAATTTGTTAATCAACCAAAATTGTAACTATCCTTAAGTAGCTTTTCATAAGAAGTCATGTTATTCACAAAGATCGGTAGGATTTATTAAACAATACACAATTTTTGTTGATTTTAATTAACATGAACTTGGCCTTTTGACGTGAAGGCAAACATTTATGATGAATATCTCCCGATTACTCAACTAGGCCATGTTTTTATTCAGAGGTTTGGTTGGAATGTCATTATAGTCTTTAAACGCGAAAGCAAACATTTTTGATAAATATCCCACAGTTACTTAGCTAAATCATATTCTCAACTGGCTACTAGCTCTATTTATAACCCGATTTGTTTCAAAAAGGGCCAACGGAATAGTTAATTATTAAATAAAAATATACATTTTATTTTATTTTTTATTTTATTGCATACCTCATTTCTTTAGCTAATTGTTCTAATGAAAAGGTACTAACAATGCTACTTATTCGATTGGTCTAAAATTATAAATCAATATGGTAAATTCCTAGAGTGAATGAAATAACATTATAACCTAATTAACATGCATATTTAACTGAAGCAACCTAGAACACTAAACTGATTTCGTTAAGTCCTAGCCATTGACACATTCGCATGAGTCACATAATGCAAACCTAACAAAACTAACATATAATATGTAACATTCACCCTCAAAATAAAACATATAATGCAACCAACGCAACTATCCCCACATTTGGACAATACATTGTCCCCAGTATGAGAACGAAAAATAATATACAAGGTGGGAATCAAAATAAACTAATACAAAAACATAAGAACAAAATAAAGACATAAATAAAAAGATAAGGGTTAGAGCATAAAGACCCGTCATGGCAATTAAGGTGGCAATGGTGATAGTGTTGAAACCAAATTTGATTGACACCAAGATTGTTTTCCTATCTTATAATTGATTCAAAGAGAGTAAGAGAATTAGTAATCTATCCCATTCCAAATCATTAAGACTTGTTTACAGAATTTAAAACAAATCTAACTGCACAATAATTTAAATCTAACTACTAAATGTGCTAAGTTATGGTGATTAACTTGACCTTACATTTTTCGAAACTCAGCCGAGATTAATTATGAGTAGCTTGCTTCCAATTGTGTTGCCCAATTTCAGCTTTGTCACTTGTAAATAAGCTACATGTTGGAAGATAATCAGAAGGACAATATTGATAAAATTAAGATAACTAATTAAGTTCAGCAATGTCCTTTTTAATAACAAACTGTCAATAATATAAGGAATAACGAAACTCCCTAAATCTTCTAATGAATCTAGCAGTTTTTCCTGTAAAAGGGTGATATGTTCTTGTTCTTCTTCAGTCACCCTCGTCTCTTCTTCTTCTTTCACTTCATTAAGAGAGACCTTCATATCTGCTTCAAGCTTTATGTCTGTTGTCATCTGTTTTTCTTCTTCTTGCTCCTTTAAATATTCGACCATATCAATTTTCCTGAATGAGACACCCTCCTTCTTCTTCTTCTCTTGATCTTCTACAAGGTGGGATTTAGCTTATTTTTTAGCTGTTGCTTCTAGCTCTTTCTCACTCCTAAGTGTGATAACCTTAAACTGCTCTCTTAGATGTACTTCCATATTGCTTAGAAAGTTTTCCACACTTCTCTTACAAAATTCACGGAAAAGTTGCTTCATTTAAAGCTCTAGGTTGTGAATAGAAGAGGCATGGTCTTTCGTTACTTGCTCAAACTTCACTTCCAGTCTCTTCTGGGCTTCTTCCATGTTCATTGGCTTATCCATGATCTTGACCAATTTAGAATCCCATGAACTGGACTCATCTTGCTAAAATCCTAATAGGTTTTGATGTCTCATGTGAATCCTTACATTGTTAGACTAACATAAATCTAGGTGGTTCTGCCACCCTGGATAGTACGTGTTCAAATAAGGGTGATGAATTCCTTGACCAAATTATGCCTCATTCAAATCCGCTAGGGTGCTTTGCTCTCCTTAATGTATTTCCTCCATCATCGTACTTTTTATCTTTTTTGGCATTTAACTTTTTAGATTCCTAATAGTTGCCTTCTGATGTCCAAATTGACGTGTCATCAACTTTGCGCCTAAACTTCCTTCTCTTTTTTTTTTTTTAAATTTCATTGGGTGCCACAATCTCAAGAAAGGGAAATAATTCCTTAGGCTAAAAGAATTGAACTAATCCGACTAACTCTCTAACAACGACGTCAAAAACTTGTTAAGATAGTTTTTATCTTATAAACCCCTAATATATCGTAAGTGCATGAGTCGTGAGGTGTTGATCCCTCAAGAAGTTGGTGAACTAATCTAATTCTAGGTTATATAAGGCCAAAAAGGATTATTAAAAGAAAACAAAAACTAAATAGAAAAATAAATTCGTGAATATGGATTGATTGGAAATTAAATTGTTAAATTAATGCAAAGAAATCGAAACTAAGCCCCACCAATGAACAATAAAAAATCACATAAGGAAGATTAATCAAATATGAGAAGGTGGATTTATCCTATTATTAAAAGCTAACATAATTCCTTTTGAGTGAATACGGTATTGGTCTTAGACTTTCAATGGGTGGATTACTCTTTTTCAAGTTATAATCATTAAACCCTAAATTATAACTCCTAATTGAATTATGGAATTTGCAATCTCTCAATTAACAAAAAACCCATACATCCAATTAGATCTTAAGCCCTCTAATAGACTATCGGGTCCTAACACGATCCTGGCCTATTCATCATGGATTGAAAACTGACGTATTCACCTCCTTCATATATGCTAGTAACTTTGACTTTCAGAGGGAGGAATTATAGAATAATCTGGTCAACTTTAGCAAGGACATTGACAAGCTTTGGTTGTTATATGGTGATTTCAACTCAACACTGTATAGAATAGAAGCTCAAGGTAATTGTAACCTTAGAAATTTTTCTAATGATCTCTGAGAATGTGTAGAGAAACTAGCAGTCACTAATCTGAAACAAATTAATCCTGAATTCTCCTAGTCCAGCAAACAAAGTTCTACCTTGTTCATAAAGAAGAAACTTGACCGAGCCCTTGTTAATACTAGTTGGTTACTTTAACTCCCTAAAAACTTTGCAAATTTCAAAGAACCATTATTCTCAAATCACACTCCTATCATCATTGAAGAGCTCTTCCAAAATATTTCAGGTTTTTTCTTTTTCGATTCAATAACTTTTTGGTTGATGAACTAGGTTTCATGAATGCTTGCAAAAAAGGTGTTGATTGTACCTATAGGGGTATTAAACAGTTTGCTTGTGTTCAAAAGCTAAAGGGTATCAAAAAAGTTCTTAAACTTCTCAATTCTTCAAGAGGTTCCAGTACTGAACAAGCTTTAATGGAATCAAGAAAGTAGCTAACAGATATTCAAAAGCTTTGTGTAACTTCTCCACAAAATTCCCTTCTCCTTTCTGAGGACAAACTAGCTTTACTTAACTATATAAGGGTAGTCAGTAATCATTCCTCCGTACTTCAGCAAAGAGCAAAAGTCAATTGACTTAAGGATGGGGACAAATGCACCAAAATTTTCTTTTACACCATCCAAGCTAGAAGAAATAAAAAAAATAACTTCAATTATCAATCATTTGGGAGTGCAACTGCAAAATCCGAAAGATATTTAATTTGATGCTATCAGGTACTTCTCTTCCTTGATTGACATTCTACGTTCATACTGTGGAACTTGTCCTGACCTTACAGGATTAATTTCAAGAAGATCACTCCAAAGGACTGTATACTACTAATAGAACTGATAAAAGACAAGGAGATTGATGATATTATTTTCTAGATGGATGGTATGAAAGCTCTTGGATATGATGGACTAACTGGATTCTTTTTCCAAAAATCTTGGAATATCACAAGGGAATCTGTTAAACAGGCCATTCATGAATTTTTCTCCAATGGCAAGCTTCTAGAGGAAATCAAAAAAACATTCCTATGCTTGATTCCTAAAGGAACTAATCCTTCTTGTTTCAGTGATTTCAAGCCTATTGCTTACACTGATTTCCTATATAAAATCATTTTCAAGCTACTTGACATTAGATTGAAAAAGGTTATCACTCCACTCGTCAGTGATAATCAAAATGCTTTCATAAACAATAAATAAATTGCAAACAATCTTTTAATTGTTCAAGAACTACTCAAGGGTTATTCAAGATCAAATGCTTCTCCTAATTGTAACATTAAAATTGATTTCTTCAAAGAATTTGATTGTGTTAGTATAAGCTTTCTTTGGGAGGTACTGGAGACTTATGGATTTCCAAGTGAGTTCATCATTTGGCTAAAAGAATGCATATCAATTGCTAGTTTTTTTTAATCGTAATCAATGGTAGCCCATCGGATTATTTCTTGCAGCTAAAGGACTCTGACAGGGAGACCATATTTCCCCCTACTTGTTCATACTTTGTATGGAAATTCTAAACTCAATCATTAAACTTAAAGTGAAGGTTAATCCCAGATTCAGATTCCAACAAGATGTGACATACTTGGACTAAACAATTTGTCCTTTGTAGATGATCTTGTTCTCTTTTGTCGGGCCAATAAGGATTCAATTCAAACTTTTATGATGGTTATGGATAGATTCAAAAGTTTATCTAGATTGAAGGTCAATTTCAGCAAAATTCAGTTCCTTATCTCTAAGGCTGCTCTCTCCATTGAACCTCACACTGAATGTATTCGACTCATTGAAAAATTTAGGAAAGGATTAATTTATAGGTGAACAAATGTTTATCTTATGCGGGAAAAATCCAGCTTATTAAATCAGTCCTCAATTCATTATATATTTACTAGATCTCGCATATTTTCTTATCCAAAGGTGTAATCAAGTCAGTAGAATGATTATTCAACAATCTTTTATGGAATCACTCCAATAGAAATAAAGGGGCTTCCAAGGTTAAGTGGTCAGATATATGTTATCCTAAAGATGAGGGAGGGTTAAATATTTGCTCGGGAAAGTTTTCTAATCAAGCCCTCATCCTTAAAAGGTTATGGTGGATACTGGAGGACAAAAAATCACTATGAATTAGGTGGTTTCATTCCTACTTTCAAAGGTAGATGTATTTGGGAGATGAAGAAGAGGCCTTCAGACTTCTGCTTCTGGAATCAATTACTACACTTGAGGAACTTAGTCCAAGATGATGTTATTTGTAAAGTTGGTAATGGGAAACTAATCTCTTTATGGTATAATTATTGGTCAAGTCAGGACTCTCTTATCCACCTCTTAGACACATTGATGCTCTCACTATTTCCCCTTTATACTAAGACCAACATCTTCATTCATGATAACTCTTGGAGGTTTCCTGCTACCCTCAATCATCTACAACCATCATATCACCCAAATTAATCTAGCTCAGATACTTTTTATTGGAAAGATCTTTCAACTTCCAAACTGCCGAATAAGCATACTATGAATATGATCAGACTACAGAATCATAAAGCTGATTGGAGTAGAATCATTTGGCACAAAGTTCTTCCCTCCAAGGTCTCCTTTCTTCTCTGGCTAATTGTCAAGAACATGTTTAATACTAATAATAGACTTTTTTATCTTGATATCAACCAAAGACAATCTCTATGTTCAACACATGATGAAACTAGATATCACCTATTCTTTATATGCTCAGCTACTAAGATCATTTGGGAACAGGTGACACAAAAATTCTTATGGACTGGTTTAGTTAACTCTATCTCCAACATTATTCACTAGCTAGCTTCACAAGCTTCTCTTCCTAAAACTAAAAAGCAAATCCATATACTCG
Source organism: Erythroxylum mucronatum (assembly GCA_027563825.1). Lineage (NCBI taxonomy): Eukaryota > Viridiplantae > Streptophyta > Magnoliopsida > Malpighiales > Erythroxylaceae > Erythroxylum > Erythroxylum mucronatum. The sequence goes on from JAOSBP010000008.1 coordinate 19,803,739, forward strand.
TCATGTGGCTATGTGTGCAAACGATCTGGAAAGAAAGAAATGCGAGAAGATTTGAGTCCAGATGCAAAACCCTTGAATCACTTATCAATGAAGCTATCGATGGGATTAGAGAACTTCTTATTCTAAAGAACCTTACTTTAGCTTACAGTCTTAATTTGCTTATCTCTTTGAACATATAATTTGTATACTACTTACAAGCTTTTAACTTTTTTGGTAATTCCGATATGATCTAATTTGTGTTGTATGGTACTTCCCTGAACCTCTCTTTGGAGTTGTAACTTTCATTATTTATTAATTTATTCCCTTTTCTTTTTTGAGAAAACATTTTAAAAAGAGAAAATTGTGATAGGCAATAACTAAGGATGTCAATACAGGGTTGGGTGGCCATAGCTCGGCCCATGTTATTTATTTTTTAGTAAAAAACACGTAAAAAACAACATTATTTTTGAAGTTATAATCGGGTCACGGGCCGACCTGACCTCGATCCAGCAAATCAATTTTGACCCCTAGCCCACCCGTAGCTCGGTCAACGTGGGCTAAAATCGGGTCAAGCTAAAATTCTCATCCCTAGCAATAACTTCCCTTCGCAATATGTTGTAAAGCAATCGGGTCAAGCTAAAATTCTCATCCCTAGCAATAACTTCCCTTCGCAATATGTTGTAAAGCATTAATATCATACAGTGAGGGTAGCTAGCGTGTTATTGAATGAGAAATTATTATCAGTGATGTCACCATTGTTATCATAAATAATAATAATAATAATAATAATAATAATAATAAATCTTTTCCGGTTTTAATAGATTAATGGAAGAGACCTGAAGAGTAAACAAATGAAAAAAAAAAAAAACAGGTCCACTCTCTAGTTACATAATTCAGTGCCTCGTGTTGGACGAAATTAACGTCACAGTCCTTCTAGACTAACAAAGGAAAACTTTCAAATTGGTCTTTGCTTTAGCAGCTCTGTGTTTCCTTTTCGGCAGGTGCTTGTTTAGTGCGGAATCATAGCTAAAGGCGAGGTAACTTTTGCATTTACGACCAAGTTTGTTTGCACTTTGATCTACTCCAAATTGGAGAAACGGGTCTTAGATAAACTTTTCTCAGCAGTAGTCGAATGACAACACTAAAAGTTCTTCAAGATGCGAAACTCAATTAGAACCATCTTATTCGATTGGACTCTTGAAGTAGGGATATTTCAATAAATAATTACTCCTTAATTTTTCTGTTTTCAAAATTTAAATTTTTTTTTCGTTGACTGAGCATAAGAATATTTTACCATAAAAACCAAAAATATTTTTTCTTAATTTTATAAATACACAACCATTGATATGCTTTACCAAAAATCGAAGAATTTTGAAAAAGAGAATTTTAATATCCTATTAAGGAATGCAATTCTCATTCGACAAAGAGAAAGAACACTTAAAAGGTATTCCTACTTAAAAATACATAGATACTGATGTGGGTTGTCCTTATTTAAATGGAAAACAAAAGTCACAAAATACCCTCCTTGATAGCACAATAATTAGGCCTCAAATCCTCTGTCTCCCTTCCCCTATCCCTATTCATATAAATGGATGGCTCAGATGAGAGGGGGGCAGAATAGAGACAAGGAAAGGGACCAGAGGATCCCCAATAATTATATTGCCTTAGATCAAATCCTCTGTCTCCCTTTCCCTATCCCTATTCATGTGAATGGATGGCTCAGATGACAGAGGGACAGAATAGAGACAAGGAAAAGAACCAGAGGATCCCCAATAATTATATTGCCTTAGATCAAATCCTCTGTCTCCCTTCCCCTATTTCTATTCATGTGAATGGATGGCTCATATGAGAGCCAGAGGGGGACAAAATAGAGACAAAGAAAGGGACCAGAGGATCCCCAATAATTATATTGCCTTAGATTAATTTTGAGAAATGAATATTCAGTTAATTGAAAAGTACACGTGACACAACAGCCTTCTGGAAGGTTGACTCAGCAATGCCTTGTCATCAGAATGGAATGGTCAACATTGGACAACCAATCGCTTTTTTTACTTTTCTCTATTGAAACAGTTACGTCAAGTGGAGTGGTCTTCGGCACCAAATAGATTCAACTTGTCCGGGCGTCTTATCTTATCTCCAACCCTTTTTCGTCCTTGTCTCGCTTCACTCATAATTTTTTTGACTTTTGACCCAAAAGCAGATCCCTATGACCCCCAATGCTTCTACCCTCCAAAGTGCTCAAAATCACAGATTTGCCTCCAATTGTTTACTATAGTTTAGTTTCTAGCAACAAAAGGCCGAGGAGGCTTCAAACAAGACAGTAAATCTCTTCTTCTGGAACGTATCAAACGCCGACGTTTTACTTCGTTATCCCAGTACACGACATGAAAGCAAAGACTTGTCTCATAGTACGTACAATCACTGTCGTCTACTTATTTTCATTTCTCTCTTTCTCAACAAAATGTGTCTTTGTCCAAGATTTCCACATTTTTCTTTTTGTTAGGTCACTGGCAAGCGGCATTTCCTGTTAATATAAATTTCAAGTTGGACCGCATGAATTAGGCTTTGAATAGAATGTCCTAAAAGCTTTATTTGTCCTTTTTACCGTCAATTTTGAATAGGAAATCCTGGTTTAACTCACCTGAACAAAAAACTATATCTAACCAAGTTAAATTATTCTCCATAAATGATTAAAATAAAGATTATATTCGCTACAGTGTTACTCATCTTGCTTCTTTGACTAACAAGTCTATTTTTGAGGTTTGGTAATTGCCAGGCTACTACGTAACTAAATAAGATAACCAGAAGGTAGCAAACGCGTTATTGATAGAGAAATTATTATTAGTGATGTAATTTTTGTATCAACGTCATTGTTATAATAATAATAATAATAATAATAATTGGTCGGGTCGGTCCTGTCGGGCCTTGGGCCGATCGGTCCATTCATCAAAGATATCCAGTCCAAGCCCACACCCATGCTCCATTAAGCCTGTCCATATGAGAGAGACTCTCATGCACACGTAAAGACTTAAACCTAAACCTAGTTATCGTTCTATATATAAGGAATAGTTCTACCGTGATAAAGGTA
>JAOSBP010000008.1:19826408-19853106 GCA_027563825.1 Erythroxylum mucronatum
ACCGGCCGGTTTTTATGTAGAGAGGTTATTAGGTAAAACCGAACCGGATCACTGAACGGTTCAAACTTTTTCCGGTCGGACCGGATGAACCGGTCCGGTTTTTAAAACATTGCTAGTAATTATCATTATTCTATTATCTAGTCTATGAATTTCATTTTGGTTTTTAATAAAGAAAATAAAACTTAAAGAATTAAAATAAATCGGAAATAATATTGAGCAAAAAATAAAGAAATCACTTAGAAATAATAAATAATTGACCTTTTATTATACAATTGTTTTATTAATTATTGGACCATGGAAATTCCCATCATATGCTAATAACTCACTTGAGACTATTAATAACTAATCTTATAATTATCAACGGATATTATTCAGGTTAAAGGTACTAAGATTGCTTTACCGATTTGTGAATTACACTATTAGGTTTAACCTTAATCTAGAGGATTTATGTCAACCTATTTTTAGGTTTGCATTCAACTTCTTTCAATTATGATAGAAATATTCATGCACAGGATTTCTCAATCTTTTTGTTATGAAATCAGATTATGCACTAACCTTTCGGATCTATTAAGACATATATTAAACACATAATCGAATCACAATAGACCAATCAAAAGAATTGCATTAAATAAAATAAAAAACATGTTATAGCACAAACTAGGGTTCATCTCATATGAACACTAAAGATGTTTAGTTACATATGATAGGGTTCATCTCACATAAACACTAAAGATCTTTACATATGATAGAAAAAAAATTGAACATAAACTAAAAGAAAATTTAATAAAAAACAAAGAGTTCATAATTTTAATTATCCCTTTATCTCCTATCTAATGTTCTTGCAAGATAGAGGTTTGATTATGTATTTTACTAGATTTGTCAATGATTTCTTTGTGTTTTCTGCTTCTTTGGATCAAAATTGCCCCTTTTAAATGATCTCTACATCTGGAATTACTTCAAAATGTCATTAAAAGTTTGCCCTTTGATTTTGCCTCTGCACACAATTTTTATAGTAAATTTTAGGATTTTTGGGAGATCCATAGTCTGATATACAATCGTGCACTAAAACATGTATACTAAGAAATCCCCAGAATTCATGAATCTACACAAACTGAGAGACTTACACGGTCATATACACACCGTGTATCCCTTCTTTGCTTCAAATCTTTGTTTTATGCCATATTTTCATCAGAATTATTATCCATTTAGTCCACAAGGGTAGACATAACCAATTATACAATAAATGTATAAAATATCAAGAGAAATACAAACAAATATGGGTACATAAATATAATGAAATATGCATCTATCAAGGTGAAAGAACTCCGGCCAAAATTACTCAAGAAAACAATGTCAAAGTCACTAATAATAGTAATTGGTATACCATATAATTTATAAACAATTTGCATACAAATAGAAGTAACTTTTGTCATAGTGTAAGGATGCGTTAAGGACATGAAATAGGCATACTTTATAAATCGATCCACTATAGAAAAAATAACTATGAAGCCATCAAACTTAGGTAAACCTCCAAAAAAGTCCAAGCTTATATCCGTGCATGCCTATTTAGAAAAGGCAAAGGTTGTAGCTTACAGGGTGGAAGAATGGGTTCATATTTATTCATTTGACATATAGTACATTTCTAAACAAACTCATGTATGTGCACTTGCATCCGTTTCCAATCAAAATAGCAATATAGTCTTCTGTAAATCGCCAAAAAACCATAATGCCCTCAAACTGCAGGATTATAAAGCAAAGAAATGATTTTCTGTCTTAACACCATATCATCCCCACGAATAATCGGTTCTTCCAACATATCAATTCCTTACCCTAAGTATAAGGAGTGTTAATCTTCTGACCTATTTCAAATTGTTTGATTAGAGCCATAAGAAGTTCACTTTGAATTAAAGATACTAGAAATGAATACAATTCAACACTTTCAACTTGAAATAAACCATTTGTTACTTTATTCTTAACTCCTTTCTTTTATTTGATCTTGAAATCAAAGCTTAAAAATTTAGCAACTGCATTTGCTGAAATGAAGTGGTGATTTTTTGTTCAAGCAAGTACTTTAAACTCCCATGATCCATTTGTATCATAAAGCGTCTACTAGTCAAGTAATGTGACCAGTGATGAATTGCTATTATGAAAGTCAGTAGTTCCTTTTCATAGGTTGATAGGTACGATACTTAGATGAAATTCTGCTCACATTAGCTAGTGGATGTTCGTACTACATTAAAATGACTCCTAACCCATTTCCTGAAGCATTAGATTCCATAATAAACATCTACTCAAATTTTGGTAGTGCAAGAATGAGAGTAAAAGTTGGAGCTAGTTTTATTTTCTGAAAAGCATCTTCTACCTCACTTTCCCACTTAAAAGCGTTTCTCTTCAACAATACTATGAAAGGATTACTTAATGCACCATAGCCTTTGATAAACTGTTTATAATATCCTGCTACACTAAAAAATCCTCGAAGCTAGTTAAGCATTTTTTGTTGAGGTCATTATTGAACAACTTCAATTTACCTCGATTCTTTTGAAATTTTATATCCAAAACCTAAATTAACAAGATAATCTACAGTACTTGCCCCAAAAGAACACTCTCTTCTTCACAAATAGTTGTTGTTCTTGTAAAATATGCAACACTTTTTCAAAATGAGATAAATTTTGTTGAAAAGAGGAGTGTAGATTAATATATCATAAAAAGTTACCAGTACAAATTTACTCAAATACGACTCGACAATAGAGTTCATAGTGACCTTTATAAGTTTTAAAAGTTGTCTTTTGTACATCCCTTCAAACATCTTAATTTGATAATAACCAACCCTTAAGTCCAACTTGAAAAAATAACTAGCTTTTCTATAAGTTAAATACGAAATTTATCTTTAATGGTGCAGTGATTAAGAGCCCTATAATCAACATATAATCCCCAAGTGTTGTCTTCTTTTTTTTCTAATACCACTAGTGATGAAAATGGGCTGACACTTTCTTGAATGATTCCGTACTTCAACATATCTTGTACCAATTCTTTAAAGGCCATTTTCTTTATTCCCATCTATCGATATGGTCTCTTATTCACAGCCTCAAACCCTTCTTTCAGTAATATGCGATGATCATGCTTCATCTTTAGTGGTAATCCTACTAGTTGTTCAAAGACATTTGCATATTGTTGCAATATTTTTGCAGTAATTCTTGATCCTCTTACATGTACAACTTATCGTCACTCATCCCAGCCATATTCAATCTTGCATTATTGTCTCCATTTGTTCGATTCTTCTTGACTCAGTAGTAAAAATTGGCATACAATATCATTCTTTTCTGTTTATCTCACTTATCATCCATATTTTTTTAATATTATCTATGTTTCCCTCCCCTTTTTTAATTAACAACCCATTAATAAAATCGTATGTACTTCCTTCATCTACTAATATTTGTATTTTTTCCATTAAAAATGCCCTTTACTTTATCTACTTATATTCCACCTCGTTCGTACCTGTCATGACCGACATTGATATGACATAAGAAGAGTCTGTAAATTCTTCTTCATCCTCCTAAGCATCTTGATCATTTTCCTGAACTACAAACATACATATCTAATTACAATTGACGACCCTTAACCTATCCTCATAACATACATATGGAATTAATGGTTTTTTCCATTTTTCTCCTGGAGTAAATTTATCATCACACCAAAAACATAAACCTTTGGCTCTACATTCATCAATCTCCTTGTTGCTAGTAGCCTTTGCATTTTTAACTTCAGAACTCACAACTATTGGCTTGGGTAATAACCTTTGCTATTTTTTGTTAACAACAGTACCTCCTCTCGCTGATGTCTACAAGCTTCTCCATTGTCCTCTGTATGCTACCATACAATGCTATGATGAAATACTTTCTTTTGAATCCAAATAGGTTCATCTTTAGGGAATGTAAAAATGGTTTTTACGTCCCAACTAAGAAAATAGTTGTAGATAAATTGAAAAATAAGTACCAAATTATGAAAGTGATTACAGAAATGATGATAAGAGACTCGGTGCATTTAATATCAAGGCCACATAGAGGCATAAGATATATGGCTTAGTCTTTAAATTATACATGATGAAGTCATTTAAGAGAAAGAGAAAAGTATATTAATATGAGTTGTTTTATATGGAACATAATGAACCAATTTCTATGTTCAGTTTATTTATATTAATGTGCCATTACAAGAATTAGTTAGATCCCTCCTCACCCATGAGATGCAAATGAATGATTGTATCAAGAAAAAATGGATCCAACAAGAAGAATATGGTGTTTAAAGTCTTCAAGGATGAGAAATTGATGATTAGAATAGTGATAAGGATAACGTAAAACTCACCACAAAAAATTTCAAGAAATTTTTAAAGAAGAAGGGGACAAATAATTGAAGAACAACTACAAACACTTAAGGTCTTATGTGATAATACTACTAATTTGAAGAATAATAGTTTTGAGATTTTGGTGACAAATATATGCTTTTGGCAATGGATCATCCACTCTAGCTAATAAACAACTATTGCAAGTCAACAACAACCAATAATATAGCTGGACAAAGGGAAATATAATTGGATAGTCACTTTTGACAAAACCTAAAGGAGATTCACTCAGACAAAAGAAGGATGGAAAAGTAGATAATTTTATTTTTGAATTAGAATTCGAATAAATAAAAACTATTTTATTTATATTTTTCACTTAAAAAGATGGAAAGAAGTGTTAGTGATATCTTACGCAGACATTGACCCACAGTTTCTTGGGCCACTAAGGTATAGAACAAGTATTTACTGCCAATAATTTCTTTCATCTACTGGTTAGTTATCCAGAATAAGCTTTCTACAGCAGATCGACTTCCGTATATCTAAATGGATAACAATTGTCCAATGTGCTCCTTGCAGCTTTAATCTTGTAACCATCTCTTTTTTTAATGTCATTTTAACAAATCTATATTGGATTATGTCACTGCTTCATGTTATTGGACAAATCTTGGAACAACTATCGTCGAGATTACTATGGCCTCTCAGCGTAATTACCTATCCATATTATTGTCTTGGGAATTTGTATCTACGGGTTGTAGACGGAGCGGAATCTTTGTCGTTTCAAGAACCAATCATCTACTAAAGAATGTATGATATCCTTACTATTAACGGAGATTCGGGAGATAATTATGACTAAGCAGCTCCACCCAATACGAAGACCAATTGTACGCTCCTCTTTACGTATATAATGACCCACTTGGAAAGCAACTCATGCTAGCACATCTTCTGGTGGGGTTGAAAAGGTGCAAATGAACTGATATAACTGCAGCAATTTGTTCCACATTATTAACGAAGTTCCAAGGCTCTAACGTTCTATTTCCTCGCGTTGTTCTATTAATATGACTTGTTAGTTACTTTTCCTCAATTTTTTGTTTTGGTCTTTACCTGGAACATCTTTAATTTTGTAACTTATCTTTTTTCATTTAATCAATTTTCTTTTTCAAAAAAGAAAATCCTTCCTCCTAACTATGGATTATCAAGCTGGAGAGGCACTGACCTTTCATAAAATGGAGAATTTTAATTTATGATTTAGCCATCTCATTTGCAACAACAAACTAGGAGAACTTTCTAAAATCCAACAAACTAGCATTGTTGAGGAATACCAAAGACAGGTTGAGTAACTAACCAACTTGGGCTAGTCCTTTGTCTCAAGAACAGGAAATCCAGATTTTCATGAGTGGATTAAAGGCAACATTGATGTAGAAGTAGAGTTACAAAATCCTCAAGACCCTACCGGCGCAATGACACTATATGAAAGGAGGGGTAGTCCACAAAGGGCTAAATCCATATACAAGTTCATTTTGCTAAAATATAGAAGAGAGGCATGCCAAGGAATTATATTTCAATCTCAGTGACCCAGTTGAGTATATTCATTCAACCCATAATTGAAGTGAGCATGTTGAAGGTATTAAGGATGAGCTACCAAATTCTGTTTCTTCACACTCAAAAAACAGGTGGTTGAAGACTTTCCTAGTCTCCCTGGCATAAGACACAGCTACTGAAACTTTAGTTTGTCCTGTATTCTTAGCTTTCTCCAAACAGCTAGCCATAATATTATTTTACAATGTCCCGTAACCAGAAATCGGTCAAAGGCCTGTAACAACAAAGGTTAACCAGAAATAGGTCAAAGGCCTGTAACAACAAGGTTACCACCATGATTTACAGCATCTACTCATTTTTTTCGCTGCTCATATGATATATCCGTAACATGGGCACTACATGTTACGGGGCTGCAAAACCATTTCCCCATCGCATTGGAGACGGCTTGCTAAACACCTGTAATACCACCAAATTGAAGGGGTTTTGCAACAGTACCTATATTATATGACTCTTGGAGATTACAAGAACACTAGGAACGAAGAAAGAAAATATAAAATAAGATAACATTCGGTATAACTGTTCAAAACATTTTAAGTAGGAACCAGATAACAGAAAGTAAGAATATGGTAAATTTCCATTTTTAGAGAAGATCAAACAAAAGGTTCCCATGTCAGAGTTCTGCTTCACTTGAGGAAACTATGTGGTAAATTTCCATTTTTTTAAGAAGATCAAACAAGAGGTTCCCATGTCAGAGTTCTGCTTCGATTGAGGGTACTAAGTTATAAGACACCATATTGGTGATATATTCTGAAGCCCTACAATTGAAAAATGCCCGAAACCAAAAGGCAACAGAAAATCTACAAAATGTTTAGGATTCAGACACAGGAATTGGCCTCACTGCACTTTGAATTCGTCTAAAGACAGTCCGAACTCTTTCTTTGAGTCCTTCATTTTCACTTTCAACATCTCCGCTTTCTTTGTCAAGATGTGCCACATTTCCATCAACAGTTATCACCAGCTTTCCAGTTTCTCCAAGCTTCACATCCCCAAAAAGAGAAACTAGGAGTGCATATATAACTTTCTCTGCTTTCTTTCCATTTTCTTCTTCTGTTTTTATGGATTCTGATTCAACCACCACCTTGGGGATTTCTCTACTGATGTTTAAGACTAAAGCCACAACTGAGTCTGACACCATATCACTTATAGGATCAGCAGTCCAATGAAGCGAGAGGTGCTTATCAGATTCTTGTTTTACTGTCACTCGCTTGTGCACTAGCAATGTTGGAACCCCAGATTCTTCATCAGTGCCAGATTCCACACTCTCATATATCTGCTCAAGCCTGTGTTTTATGACACCAAAGACACCAGAGAATGGAATGGTAATTCTCTGTGTAATATTTGCTGTTGATAGCTGCGAGAATACATGCAGATCCTCGGGGGCCATAATTTGATAAGTGAAGCCTTTCTTAACTAGTATTCCACTTACACTTTCGCCCACTTCTGGGGTCTTCTCAGCAAGTTTTCCAATTGTTTTTGCCATTTTTTCAGAGTTGAAGTACATTTCAACAGACTGGCAATTTTTAGGAGTCAAGATTTTGGTGTTTCCATCAACAAACTCCGATATAAGCTTCTGTTTAAGCCTACCCATCTCATTGGCTTCTCCATGAACAAGAATTATGTTTGGTGGCATTAGCTCTTTCAGGAATGTACTTGTCTGAGCGTAATCTGCATGGGCAGAGAAAGATATATAATGGACTTGCATGTTGAGCGGTGCAGTTAGTCCATTTATGAGTGTTACTTCCTTTGGTTCATTGATAATAGTTTTCGCTAGTGTCCCTTCGACAACATAGCCAGGTATAACACAGGCATTTTTCTTATCAGAGCACCACATATCAAACAGCTGCCTTGACAACCCGCTCTGCAATCCACCAGGACTAGCCATAACCACTGATGGGCCTACATCAGTAAAATCTTCAATACTATTCAAAGGAGATATGTGTTTGAACTTGAAGGGATTTGAATTTGCAAACTGGTTGCGTATCCTTTCATTCATAGAAAGGATATATGTCTGGTAAACAGACATACACTTCTTTGCAAGTGGGGATGCATAATAAATGGGAATATTATGGAGTTCTGGATGGTTTGACCAATACTCGTTGAGGATCAATAGAAGTTCTTGAGCACGACCAAGGGCAAATGCTGGGATTAGCACGCGACCTCCTTGGGAAATAGTAGAGTGGATAACATCAGTGAAGCGCTTCTCCCTAATATGACGAGGTTGATGGAGCTGAACACCATAAGTGGATTCAATTATGCAAATATCAGGTGAGAATTGTGGCATCTCAGCAGCACGAAGATGCCGATCTTCTTCACGTGAGTAGTCTCCAGTATAGAGTACTCGAACACCAGCAATGTCCACCATGAACATAGCAGCACCAAGAACATGGCCAGCAGTATAACACCAAAACTTAATGCCATTCACATCCACAGTTTGGTGAAAGTCAATAACCTATAATACAAGTATAGTTGACAACTTAGAAACAAATAGAAGATATACTTCACAAATCCACAACTACAACTGATGAAACAATCACGTAAGTTAAAATACAGCACAAACATAACAAAAAAGCTACACTTTGCATTGCCTTTAGAGAAGGAAAGGAGCTAAAAGAAAATCGTGTCTCTTTGGAGAACAATCAATCACTTCAAAGCAAACACAGATATTAAGCCTCATGCCATTAACATACTTTCCTTTAATGTTAAAAGGGCAAAACATACAACACGGCAGTCCAAACATAACACAAATTTTACAACTTGGATTTCTTTGGAGAAGAACTCCTAGATGGAGTCAAAACGAACCATGTTCTTATCACAAGAAGCATCAATTACTATAAAGCAAATAGAAATATCAATTCTCTGGTGCTTACCGTATGTTTTGTTTAATCTTAAATGTTAACTTTTCTAACTAGAGACTTGTACCTGGGGTGAAACTTTTGACAAAAAGAAATATACATGGAAGCACTATCCACAATCAAGCTAGAGCCAATGTGTCTACATACTTAAAAACAGAAGCCAAGCATTTATTGTATCAACTTTTTGTTAACAGATATTATATCAGAAAAGGACAATAAAATGCAGGAAACAATTATGACAACCATATAAACTGCGATGTTCCTTGTCAAAAGCATTGATGTTTGAAACAAGAAATTGGATCATGGTAAAATTTTACCATGTCAAAAACAAATATTGAAGCTGGAGAAAGTTTTAAAAGAACAGTAAACAAGAAGCAAAATCCCGTCATACTGAATCTCATACATCCATCCTCGTCAGAACAATGTGTATAAAGCTTTCTCATGAAAGCAAAATGCACAATCGCATTAACAAGAAAGTCGGTTACACTGAAGTGGAAATAGAAATTAAATTAAAAATGATACGAAGAAACAAGAAGATTTAAAGGGGATGTACACGAACAAAATCAGAAAATTCCTTTGCTCCTATAGATCTTCTGAGGTAGCTTTCTGTAAATACTAGATGGGAAAGTCAACTTAAAAGGTCTAACTAGAAAGATAGGCATGCAAAAGAATATTGTCAAGAATACCAAAATTAATTCAAATCTCTGTTAAAAAGAATTTATATAGAATTATGCTCTTTAATCCAAACCCTTCAACAATCAACAAACGCTGTCGTGTATTAAGTGCAGGGATCAAGAAACGAAGTCGTTTTTTGTTATGAATATGGTTACTAGTCGTTGGTTGGCTTTGACAAAGGAGTATAACTCTGAAGGTTGTATAACTATTCCTTAACTCATCTTCAATATATTACTCCATTTAATTTTTTTCTAAAAAAAGAATTTATATAGATTTAACTTTATGTTGCCAACTATTAAACAGATGCATAACCCTTGCAGATCAGAACATATCAGGACAAAATTTATCATGTAAGCCATCATCAATCGTTGCCCGCATCACGACTTCAAACATACGATATGTATACAACTAAAAGACAAGCATTAGTAAGAGCTGACCATCGTTGCAAGCCATATTGGACATGATACCCACAGTGACAAATTACATTCTGTTATTCAGAGACTAATTTCATTTTATGATATTATATCATGGATTCTCTGATGCCAGTTACCACTAGTGCAAGATCTCAAAGAACAATGATAGGGATGCAATAATAAGAGAAGCAAACCTCAATTTTATCCATAGACCGGTTAATGTCTTGTTCATCAAACAACATATCTTCAACTGATACCTTGCTCACTTTTACATAATCTGTCAACATCAACTTGTAGATGACCTTTGTTGCATGAGTCATAAAAACTCGACCCCTAAATGTGGTCTGGGAAAGATTTCAACCGTTAAATTTTGACTGTAAGCAATTTTTTTTCAATAGAAAAGAAAACAAACCTTCTCCAGAAAATAAGGAAGAGATGCAGCATGGTCCAAGTGAAAGCTGCACACAACAAAACCCGTATGCAACATCAATCTTAGTCACTTCTTTCTGATTAGAATCATCCCTTCTCATGTTAGATAAAGGACATGTGAAATATGTGTAGACAAAGATGCAAATTTTGCACATCAATGCAAGATTCAAAAACCTACCAAGGCAGAGAACTCTAAAAGAATAAAGATATAAAACATCATATTACTCACCACAAATGGAAGAAGGAAAAAAATTATTTATGGATAAGAAAATTCAAACATAAAAATACTAAATAATTACAAGCAAAACTTCCAACATCAGACTCTCATCAAAAGTTGCACTTTATACAAGAGGATTGGGAGTTACCAAAAAAGAGTACAATAATCTCCACATAATAGGCCTAGAAATGAAAATTATAAAACACTTAGCAAACTTGCATTACAATCCCCAATGACCATAATAATATGTTATAATTAACTAGTCCGCAACCTTTCATTTATGTTCAAAACTAACCCAATTATGAAGCGCACCAAAATGGGATATCTTCGTTCTCAACCCAAGCCCAAAAAAAGAAATCCTAACTTTACAGCAAGGAAACAAGAAAATATTAGGAAAAAAGGTATTGTGATATAAAAGGGATACCCAAAGAATGCAAAAGTGTTGAACTCCATGAGGAGCAAAATAAACTGATGAACTAGAAAACATAGTTGTACCATATTTCTTTTCATATAGTAGCATTTCACAGTAAATTACACCTAGTAGCCAGTTATCAACCAGTGTGACGCACCAAAGAAAAAAAAACTGTTAAAGACCAAAGCAACCACATTTAGCAAGCCAGGAAAATTATAAACATACTGTGTGATAAGAAGAACATCAATTGTTGAAGGGTCAATTTCATCAAAATATGGAAGAGCAGACATGCCAGAGTAGGCTGGATGAATTCCACAGTCAAACTGCATATGTCAAAAGGAAGTTGGAGAACAAAATATTAACAAAAACATTCAGTTCCTACCAAAAAAAGTGTTAAAGAAAAGGTTCAATGTTTACCAACACAGTTTTGCCCTTGAAACACATGTACACGCAAGATCTACCCACTTCATTGCCTGCTCCCAAGGGTATTATACTTAGTTGATCTCCTTCTCTTGTCGTCGGTCCATCTCGCCGTTTTAGAGAAGCTGACTGTCCCGTTGAAGCCATTTCAAGTCCTGCTCAGCAGAAGACAGAGAGGCACAAACAAAAAGGTACAGAAAATAATTATTGTAGGGTTAGCAATAACAAGAGCAATGAGCAAATTAAATTCCAAAATTATTTTCAGGGGGTTAAGGCTAAGATTTCCAAACAGGACAATTATTTTCCAGAAAAAGAGATGACTTAAATGAAGAAGCTCAAGAGAATGGGTCTATCAAGTAACACTGGTATCCTTGGTGAATGTGACTCTATAGGAGTTCAGTGAGCATATATGCAAGGAACGGGTAAGATTGCCCACCAAACATTTTTGGAAGGATGAAAGAAATAGGAAATATTTGTAATTGATATTGTATATTTTAAAGTTCTTGTGTCTTGTATTGTTTCTTTTGTATGGTCTTTGGATTTGGACTCGGTATGAGATTTGGCTTTTGAGATTTCTCTAGTTATGTACATGAACCTTTTATTTCTTGTTTTATAATATTTCTGATTTAACAAAACAAAAAAAAGAGCAATGACCAAATTAAATTCCAAATGAAGAGAGCTAAAACCCTGAAAATAAGTATATCCCAGTAGTAACAAGAACAAGAGTAATTAGAAAAGTCTACAATGCCCAGATACTGATCATGCAAACAAGATGTCAATATCGATTGGTTAGCTATTTTCAGCACAAAGTTTAATGTGGCATTACCAAGCATCACAGATCGAAGTAGGAGTTAGGCCTAACAATAGCTAATCATTTATAGACAATGACAACAGGAAAGAAAGCTCATCTGCAATGAGTTTTAAGGCCTTAGAGCAATGAAACAAGAAAATAGAACCAAAGGTTCAAACAAGTAAGCCAGCTATATAGATATTTGTAACATAAAACAGTTGAAACTGTATATTTTTCTCACAACACCATGGAAGACAAAGTTTAAAGAGGGTAAAAAAGGGGAGAAAGGTCAGTTTTGGTTGGGACTATTTATGTAGCAAACATCTGGAGTATATAAGATGTGAAGTAGGAAACTTGAAAGTTACCCCAAAATTCATCAACTGAGTAACCAACTAAAAGCATAATTCTCCAACGATATTTATGTTGGGAAAAACTTCACGCAGAACTATGGCAATAAATAAAAATCCTTTGATAAACCAATCGACAAACACATAGCAAGATAAAATTTAAATTTTAAAATTTTTACCCTTGGACTTCAGATTACCCTTGATTTCACAGTATTAGAGGTGAATGGAGTCCTTTCCGCTAGAACCTATAAGTTCAAAGACCAAAAATGAGTGAGCAGCAGTTCTGAACAAACCGTCTCCCTACAAAAGGGTCCGGCTTTAACCTTAACAATAGCACTACTTCAAAATCTAAATTTGTTGAACTAACCGAAACAATTAAGTCAAACAAATGTTAAGCAAACAAGTTAAAAGCACCTCCATATTTCCATTTAAGCCTATAGAGAAGCTATAGAAAAACACATTTGGCCCTTGAAAATATCAACAGAGGCGGCAGCTTTCCATGGTGAAATTAAAAGCTTTCATTTAGGCAGTTAATCAAACACAAACTACGCCCGTCTTCCCTCTTTTATTTTTCTCTTAAAGCATCACAAATTCCAGAAAGAGAAGGGAATGACTGCTGAAAATAGAGTAACCAAAGCAGAAGAAAATTGTTTCAAATCATAGCTCTTTATGTTTAAAGGAAAGACAAATCCGAAAAGCTAAAAATCCATCACAAGAAAGAAGGAAAGGAACCCGAAAAATAACCGAGAACAGCAGAAGCATTCTAATCAGGTATATAGCCACTAATGGAACGACAAAGAGAAAAGAACAAAGAAACAGAAACTACAAGGTTCTAACACCGTACATAGACTTTGAACCCGCAATCCTGAACTTGAACAGACAAGAAGATGCAGTCTTCAGACAGTAAAGGTAGCCTAGGGGAAGCTCCCAACAAGTAAATCTGGAGACTGCTGCTTCTGCTGATATTAGGAATGGAAAATTATACAAGGGAAAGAAACAAAACTCAAACTAAAACAAACACGCTTCTAACGCTAGCCTCGGCGACACAATGTTTTGATTCTTTCTACTATAGATATATATTTAAAGAGTATATTTATATAAATATAAATAAAGTATAAAAATACATTCTTTTACATAATTCCTAGTCAAGAATTGAAAATAATGAAAATTTTAATATCAAAAGTTAAATTTATAAATAATTGTTACATAATTAAAATTATGATGAGATTTAATTTATAATTATATGTTTTTAGAAGGTAAATGATTATATATAAGAAGAAAATGATTATATATCAGAAGAAAATGTTTTATGTTGAAACTTGGTTTTCAGATCCTTACTCATCCTAATGCTTTTTGGGTGCAGGTTCTCCAAAGTAAGTATAGGGTTGGTGATGGCGTTCCGGATACTATTCATCGGCATAATTGTTCTTTCGTTTGGACTTCTCTTACGAAGATTTGAGAAGAACTTAAAGAGAGTGTCTGTTGGAAAGTTGGGAATGGCCAGAATATTCGGTTTTGGCACGATTGTTGGCTTTTCCAGCTCGGTCCTTTAATTAATTTTTGTACTAACCCGAATGCTATCGACAATGATGCACGTCTTTGTGCTATGGTTAATGAGTATGGCAGGTAGGATTGGTCTCAAATCCGCAGCTACGTGGACGATACGGTGGCCATGCACATCGTTGCAATGAAACCGCCTGCTCCTCATAATAACGCGGATGGATATATGTGGCGTTGGTCAAAGAAGGGTGACTTCAACATCGCTGATACTTTTGGTGCTTTATCGCAGACCTCGAATAACCCGACTGATGACAAATGGAAATGGGCGTGGAAGTTCAAAGGACCCCAACGGATCCGTCATTTCCTTTGGTTAGTGCTCAAGGAGAGGTTGCTTACCAATAGCAAACGTCAACGTAGGGGACTTACTGAGTTTGACACTTGCAACCTTTGTGGCTCTAGCAGAGAGAGTCTCCTACATGCCGTTCGGGATTGCCCTTGGGCTCGTATGGTGTGGCTTAAAGTTATACCTCCTTCTATGGTTTACAGGTTCTTTACTAGTTCTGTAAGTGAATGGTTGATTGATAACCTTAGTAATGCTTTTAGAATTGATTATGTGGATTGGGATTGGCCTACTTACTTCGGTATTCTTTGTTGAAAAATTTGGAAAGCTCGCAATTCTTTTGTTTTTGAAGGTGTTAATACAGGTCCGAAGGCTATCGTAATTCAGGGACAAGGGTGGGCTAAGCAAGTGAAAGCTTCGAGTATGAAACCGGGCTGTAGGGCTGCTGCTGGTCCGATGCAGGTCTGTTGGCAGCCTCCGGCGTCGGGATGGACCAAGCTAAATGTGGATGGAGCCGTCGATCCTTTGACTGGGGCTTCTATTGCGGGTGGTGTCTTACGTAGCACCAATGGTTCGTAGCTGGCCAGTTTTGCTCACAATCTTAGAATCTGTTCGGTTGCAAATGCGGAACTGTGGGGGCTGCTCGATGGATTGCAACTCGCTTGGAGTATGGGCATCACCAAGGTCGAGGTTGAGGGTAATAACATGTCGGTAATTCAATGGCTTAATAACCATATTCAAGAGAGTACGGACAATGCCCTCCTCTGCAGCATTCGGGAGCTGATGTCACGCAGTTGGCAAGTCACGGTTCATCACGTTTTTAGGCAGGGAAATGCTACAGCTGATGCTATGGCTCGGCTCAGACCTGAGGTGTTTTTAGGTATGGTGGTTTTTCAACAACCCCCCGAATGTTATAATGCACACTCTCAATGATGATCGCATGGGTGTTAGTCGCACTCGGCCCATTAATTATGTTATTAGCTTTAGCTAGTTGTTAGCTCTTTTATTTACCAAAAAAAAAATATCCATCATTTAGCTTAGAATAAAAGAAGTGTTAGCTACTACCATTGTTCAAAAAAAATGATAAGTTTTCTAAGAATCTGTTTAAATATTAAGTAACCAAAGTTCTTATATCCTAAAAGTAATAGACCAAGACTAACAAATTTAATTTCTTTTACACATAAAAAGTAACCTAACAATAAATATTGCACATAAATATTAAGATTGATACAAATCAAAATAACCTAACAATAAATTTGCATATAAATATTTAGAATATGCCTTTACAAAATAAATTTGTGCCCAATGATAAGAAAATATTGTAAATAAAATGATAAACAAACTTCACCGATAATTTTACACTAAATTAAAATCTTCGAATAAAATTGTCCTGTATGCTGTCAAAGTATAGAGCCAGTTACAGAATAGTATAAATGAAAAAGTAGACCTTCTTTCTGCCAATTACACTTGTAATTAATCAATGGAAAGATTTGAGTTAAATGAGGTCTTAAAGAACATTTAATACATATATTATATGCTGATAGTATTGCATTGCTACTCCTCCCTTAACTTCATATATCTATAAATTTTATATAGTATTTTGTATACTTGACCAAGGTAACATACTCTTACTTTTGCTTATAAAGGCTCTATTTGGCAATAAGATTATATTAGTTGTTAGTTGATTCTATCAACTATGTTGATAACAGATTAATATAGTTGATTTGACCGACGGATAATATCAATTGTTTATCTACATATGTTTGGTAAAATTAACTCTTTAGTATTAGTTATTTAGATGTAAAATAATTTATAAGGGCATGACTTAAAAAAAATAAAAACATGAGTATAAGAATTTAGATAGAGCAAAAGAAGTGAGCACATCATTTTAAAGTTAAAGGAAGATTGTATAATAGGATAATAACTCTATATATTTTGACTCAAATTTGATATTATTTTAGCTTAAAAATAAAAATAAAAATAAAATAATACATCTCTATTTTTATTTATCTTTATCTTTTTTAATTTATAATATTTTTTAATATAATAATCTTTTATTCTTTTAATTTATCAGCCGTAAAAAGAAAATGCCTCTGTTTCAACATGATCTAACCCATCTAATTTTTATGGCAAATAATATAAAAGAGTCCCTGTGATATACTTAATTATTTATCTTAGCCCCTGTGTTTTTAATTCGTTAACCCTAGCCCCTGTATTTTGTAATCTCATTCAAGATACCCATTTGAGTTTTTTCGGACAAAATTACTCTTGAAAATCTGTATAAGACAAAATAAGATAAAATCTGTATTCAAATAATTCAAGGGTAATTTTGTCCGAAAAAATTCAAATGGGTATCTTGAATAAGATTAAAAAATACAGAGATTAGGATTAAAGAATTAAAAATACAGGAGCTAAGATGAATAATCAAGTATATCACGTAGGATCTTATTTGCCGATTTTTATCTCTTCCGGTTAAGATGATAAAAACATAGTTCCTCCGTGGCTCGCCCGCCAGGACAAGCAGCACCATAACTCCAAATTCCAAAAGTCGCTCAATATGCGTCAAAGTCCCTGTCAGTGTCATTGCCCAACCAAATCAAGCAACTATATTACCACACCACACCTAAATTCTGAACTTTGAAGCCTATATGCTCCTCTCTCTCCTCCGCTTTTCCTCCGCTGCTTCCATGGCGGCACGTGCCATTTCACGCCCCTCCCTTCTTTCACTCTCCACTCCTTCCTCGACCACCGTTCTCTCCCCTTCAACTCTATTCTCCACCCCGAAACCCAACATTTTTGCTTCTTCTTCTTCGTCTTTTCTCGGCAACAAGTTTCACTCTTTATTCGGAGATGGTTATGTGCGGGTCTTGGGGCCAATAGTAGGAGGAAGAGGAGGAGCAGGCAGAGTATGGGCTGCCCGGAGAGACTACCGGAAACTGAGGAGGGGTGCGTTGGCGAAGAGTAAGGAGAAGGAGTTGCAGCTCAATGTCACCATTTGCCTCGAAGAAGAGCTTCCCGATGATCCTGAAATTTTGGTACTTCTTACTTGACCAATTTGATTTTTTCGTTCTATACTTTTTCTTAATTGTTGGCTATTAATATGTGTTAGTCTATGCACCGCAGGAAAAGTCTTTACGTTTTATTTGTAATACCGACCACTTTCCATTTATTTGACGAAATTATACTTCTGCCGCATGGCATTAAGCATTGTGCAATTATCTGTGTTTTGTGCTTGGTTCTACAGAGCATAGCTGAATTGCTCCGCCTTAACGTGCCAATGGCAATTAAGCTGGCATTTGATGGTTTAAAAGATTCAACATACAAGACTAGAGATACGTCCTTAACTGACATTGGTGGATTTGAAAGTATCGAGTTGTCTGTGCTCCTTTGCAATGATGAATTCATTCGCAAACTTAACAAGGAATGGAGGGATGAGGATCATGCTACGGATGTTCTTTCAATGTCACAACACGTTCCTGAACTTGATCTTCCAGTTGTAAGACGCATATCTTTCGCTGTAGGTTCCTATGTTTTTGCAAAGAACTTGACCATTTCTTTCATTGCAGCTTATGATGGGTGACATAGTAATTTCCGTTGAGACAGCTGCACATCAAGCTGAGGAAAGAGGGCATACCTTACTGGACGAAATACGCATCCTCCTGGTTGGTTTAATTATGTGCATCATGACTTCCTATCTTTTTGTGGCCATATTTTTGATTTGAGTATGGAACATCCGGTTATCTTCAAGCCATTTGGAGAACTTCAAAATCAGACCATAAAGAATGTGCTCACAAACTCTTTAAATAATTTTTTCTACTGCATTCTTACCCTGCCGTGGACTTGGCAACATGACCTAGTTGAGTAAAGAGACAGCAACTCATGGCTTTCCTTCTCCTCAGGCCAATTTGAGAAGACTTAGACATGATATTTCTGGTGCTTGTTTGAGACCGAAGAATAAAATTGCAAGGACAGTGGACCCAATAAATAATAAGACTTTTAATGAACCTGGCTTTAAAATAATGGATAAATTTAGTTTCTAATTTTTTTATCAGCTTTATGAAGTCAGTTTCAGATGATTCTAACACATACCCTGATTTTTTTTCTATTTATTCCTTTTTCCGTTCATAAATCAACCTTCTTATGATGTTTATGATGCTGAAATTGATGTTCATGAAATATAGGTGCATGGGTTGTTGCATCTTTTAGGATTTGATCATGAGATTAGTGAAGAGGCTGAAACTGAAATGGAGAAAGCAGAAGAACAACTTCTAAAGATTCTTGGGTGGAAAGGGAAAGGACTAATTCAGAGTGCTTATGATGCTGAGACTGCTGAAAATCATCCTACAGAAAATCCAGATGGTAATTTTGTCGTCTATCAATTCAAAGATTTTTCTATTTTCCAAAAAAAAAGTTCAAAGATTTTTCTCTTAGCTATTGTAGTTTTCTTTCTATGTGGTATCAATACTTTGTCAAATTTGGAGCTATGATCTCTCTCTCTCTCTCTCTCTCTCTCTCTCTCTTTATGCATATAAATTCACATGTAAACATCTCTAGTGGGAAATGTAACTGATACTTTGTTAAAAGGCAGGAAGAAAGTAGGCAGTTTACGATTCTATAAACCCAAGTTCAGCTACATCTTCTGTGATATGGATGGTAAGGCCACTTTTTTCCTGTCTTTAATTCTTCATGGATTTTCACTTTAGCTCCGGATGCTTTTCTTTGTATCTCGAGGGACCTTGCTGAACAGCAGAAGTAAAATCTCAATGTCAAATGCAAAAGCAATTAAAGAGGCCGTTTCAAGAGGTGTAAAGGTTCTTATAGCAACTGGAAAAGTAAGCATATATTTTACTTTTGCACTTTAGTTGAGTACCATGCTATTGTTTCATAACTCCTTTGTGAAGCCTTTTTACCATTGATCCTAGGCTTGGACTTTTTTTTCCCCCAGAACTATTACTGGGTAACTTATTTTACCTGTTTATAGGTTGACCATAAATCATTTGGTGTGAAATCGATTTGACTTTCTGATCTTTATTATGTTATTTCCTCTTCTGCCTGATATTCGGTTACATATAGGTTCTAGCTGCATATTGCTAATAAAACATTCAAACAGGCTCGTCCTGGTGCAATAAACATCTTGAAGAAAGTTGATTTGGCTGGTAAAGATGGCATTGTCTCAGTGAACTCTCCTGGTGTTTTCTTACAGGTTTTATTTTACCTTTTTGTATTTTTCCTCTCCTGCTACCTTTTGGTTTTGACTTTGTAATACACATGCTGCAGTTTCCACTTACTCATACAGATCTACTAGGTGATTTCTATATATAGACATGTGAAAAGAAAGAAGGGCTTTAAAATATTTTTAATCTTCCTTGAGCACCATATGTCTGTGTGTAATGGAAAATTCCAAGTCTAACCCGGCTTAAGTTGGCTTGACAAACTGCAAGAGACACATGAGATTAGTGGCGCTTCAATTCTTGACATAATCAAATGTATATATGATTGTTATTTTGTATTGCCTTGTAAAATTTCTCAACATTTTAAACATGTTAAAAGATAATTGACATGCATATTCTTGTGGTGCTAATTCCATAAAATACAAACATCTGATCTTAAGAAGCTGCTTATTCTAGGGTTTTCTTGTAAGTTAACTTGCCATATTTAGCTTTCTGCTTCTAAAGATTTGCTTTGTTGCACCTCACTTCCAAGTGCCATTCATATTCTTTTTCTACCTTGTGGAGGAAATACCAATTGTGGTGAAGACTTAACATACTTTTAGTATATTTGTTAACATACCCGTTTGTGCATACAATGTTTTTGCAGTTGATCTGCAACCAGTTGTTTCTTGCTCTCCGTTATTGTTTCCCATTCAATGTTTTCTTCTTGATTTCAGGGACTGCTTGTTTATGGTAGACAAGGTCAGGAAATATTTCGAAGCAACTTAGATCCAAGTGTCAGCAGAGAGGTCATATTTCTAAGTGCTATATTGGATAACTGCAATTAAGTTACCAAAAACTTGGGTGTCTCCATGTGTATACCCAAACACATACAGACAACATTTTTATTTGATTTTGCTGATTCTTTTCAATAGTGGAGTTGGTCATCTTAGTTTTATAGCATGCCATATTAAAGAAGTCACCTCCTGCTACTAAGAGGGTACACTTTATCTCGTTACATGTTGATTGTGCTAATCTGATGCTAATGATAGAACACGAGAGCTGGGCCTGTCTTCATTAATTCTATCCTCATGCCACCCTGAAGATGTGGGTGTCCTTTTTATGCTTCTCAGGATGGTGTGTTGATTATATAGGGGGAATATCGTACATTATTCTAGTGCAAGGACAGCTGTACATGTTACTTTAATCTTTTCTTTTAGAAGTTTCTTTTTTGAAGATATATTGAACAGTTTAAATTACTTTTCTTTTAGAAGTTTCTTTTGTGAAGATATATTGAACAGTTTAAATTACTTTTACTATAAGGGTTAAGATTCACCCATAGTTAGGTTTTGAGACTATAGAAATAACTACTTAGGGGAGTAATTTACAGTTCGCGTTTATGATTTCCTGTTTCAGCTAATATCTTCCCTACTTGCTGCTCCAGAAGAATGTTGTTTGGCTTGGTGTTGATGATGTAACCATAATTTCACTCTAGGGTAAACTCCAGTGCATAAAGTTCCTCGCTTTGCGAGGGTCGAAAGAGGGTCATCAATTGTACGCAGCCTTCTCTATGTATTTTACAAAGAGGCTGTGCCGTTACTCAAACCCGTGACCTTCCAGTCGCAAAGGCGTAACCTTACCAGTTGCTCCAAGCGGGGTAAATTATATTTATTGAACAAATGAGGTCAGGGCTAAAAGAACACTTGAAAACCAATTAGTGGGTGAAAAATAAAAATCTATATAAAAGTTAGCTAACACAAGAAATTGATTCATTTTTGCCTCACTAGGCCTTCTTTTAGAGCACTTGGCTATGACCTTTTAGTTAATCCCTACTTAACTCTTGTTGAATTAATTGCCTGTGCAGTCTGCTACTTCAATCTTCAACCAAGTGACCTCTTGTATTGATGTTGCAGTGATATGATATTGGCTTCAGGACTTTTGAGTCTTGGCTTCATTGAACTCCCTTTTCTATAAGACACTTTGTATGAAATGACTAATTTGTTTGTGCAGTAGCTTGCCCTGTCTATTGATGCTTCTTGACCTTTGCATGTGATTATTATATCTTAACAAAATCTTCACTTGCGTTTTAGATTTTTCCCTAGGCCCTCCATAAAAAATTGGAATTATTGTGTTGCTGATAACGTTTGAATTATGTGGTATTAATAGAGCTTTAGACCCAGTTTATGAGTCTCGTGTGAGAATAGATGGCTTATTTATTCTAATTTTCCTCTTAGCTGGAAATGGTAAAAAAGAAAATTTTCACCTAGTAATGATGTTGTTGATGTCTGTGTAATCAATGTTCCAGTCAGTCACACTTTCTAGATTTGACATTATAGGCATGTCTCTTTTCTTTGGAGCACAAGGTTCCTCTTGTTGCATTTGCACAAGATCGCTGCTTAACACTATTTGGTGACCCTCTTGTTGATTCACTACATGCTGTATATCAGGAGCCAAAGGTACATGTTTAGACATACATTTGTGATTTCCTTGATACTCTCCTGGAAACTGTTCCAACATGAGTGGTTTACAACTAGTATCTTTACAGGCAGAAGTTATGCCTTCAGTTGATCATCTATTGGCTGCTGCAGAGATACAGGTACTTAGCCTAATGCGATCATTCTGAGGCATGAAAAAAGAATGATACACTTGTATATCTCTGAACTTGCATCTATGATTGGGTAGTTGTCCCTATTATTCCACAGCTGTAATGAAGAGGATAAACAAGAAAAAAATTAGTGTCAAGTGTTTGTTGTAGGATCTCTTGCTGTTAAATGAGTTCTGATTTTCTGCCTTAGAAATTGTGAAGTAGGTTCAATGTGTAATATGGTTGTAACCTTAAGAAAGTCTCTAGCATAAATTGGTCATCTTGAGTTGCACTTGAAAAACATGCTAATACAGGCATAGTTGCTCCCTGTAATTGTACCTCTGTAGAGTTACTAGATGCTAAGGTTGTGCTATGATGCACATTACTGATAAATACATGTTCTATTAGTGTTATTTACAAATTGAACATTATACATCACATACATAATCATGCATTAGTTTATTGCTGTAAAGTGAATTCTGATTTTCTTTTCTAAGTATTGCCAAGTTGGGTCAGTCTGTAATATGGTTGTATCCTGCACAGTAGAGTCGGCAACTAGTCAGACCCGAAGTCAATGGGTGAGGCCCGATATCTATAAGAAAAATGACTTTGTTTTTCAATTTTGATAAAAAAATTGGGCCAGTCTGAGTAGGGCTTCAGGCTGCCTGGGCCCCATAGATGTTAGGCAAGGCCCAGCTTGGCCCGGCCCAACCCATTGTCTTCCCTACTTGAGAGAAAGTCTGTCATGAACTTGTCATCTCTATTGCACCTGAACAACACTATACACGCATACTGGCTTCTTTTAGTTGCACTCAGGGTAGAGTAAGTGCGATGCAAGATGATACGCACTGCACATTCATAAAATTGTCTAACGAGCCGTTATACTTGAGAGATTTCATATTGGAATCCACTCTCATAATTACTTCTAATTTTGTATGCAGAAAATAATATTTTTAGACACCGAAGAGAGAGTGGCTGCTACCCTGCGGCCACACTGGTCAGAAGCAACTGAGAACCGGGCCAATGTTGTCCAAGCTGTTCCTGACATGCTTGAGATTGTCCCTCTTGGAACCTCAAAGGGGAATGGAATAAAACTGCTGCTTGATCATTTGGGTGCTACTGCAAAGGAAGTATGGTCCAACATTCTGTCGTTAAACATTTTTCCTGTTAATTTCTTGTTTTGAATTAAAAGGATAAAATCTCTGCTATTGCTTGTTGCCCACGTTGTCATGTTGAGAATGCGTGGGTGCATCTACTTTATCTTTTGTTTGGAGTTGTGATGCCGAATTACTGCATTTGAAGTTGTATGAAAATTAACATGGTACTTTAGAAAACGTGTGGGAAAAGTATACACATAAAGCGGAGCTCTATTTTTTTAAGCATCTGCTATGTACATTGATCTCCTGCTACTTCACATCAGAGCAGAAGAGGGGTAGCGGATGAGAATGGCTCTGAATACCATGAACTAATGAGCCAAACCTGAAACTTTGACCGGACTTGGTCTTCTGTATGTACCTTTTGTCCTCTGTCATGATTGATTCTGATTGTTCGCATTTCAGATTATGGCAATTGGTGATGGAGAAAATGATGTTGAGATGCTCGAGTTGGCTTCTTTAGGCATCGCGCTTAGCAATGGATCAGAGAAGTCGAAAGCTGTTGCCAATGTGATTGGTCCCAGCAATGATGAAGATGGTGTTGCTGATGCTATTTATCGCTATGCATTCTGAAGTCCAAATCCAAGAATGAAAAGTTCAAAAAGAAGTTACAGGTGATGTTTTTTGCTATAAGGGATGCCACCTGCCATTTTGACAGTTGTTTTGAGATTTCTCAGCTGAGAATGATTAGCTAATCCTAGCAACAAAACGGAGATACTTGTTCAGTCGTATTACGATTAAATAGGCCATTTCCTGTGAACTGGGAAGCAATTTTTGAACTGCATATGATTGAAAAGAAAAATTCATTTGTTGACCATTTTTTTCAGAGAAGTCAGACCTGTCTTCTAGGTGCAGCATTCTTTCTTTTGTTCCTTCTATTCTATTCATAACAAAACTCAATACATGGAAAGGATTGATTGTATCGACAATCTTACACTATAATGAGAAGGTTGGGCTTGTGATGGCTGCCTGGTATAAGCAGTCAGTCACCGCCACTGGGATTACTTTCTGCTTTCTGCATCTGCCGTTTTTTTGTTCCCAGTAACTATGCAGGATTTTTGGATCCTAACATTCGGTGCTACCGTAGACTTGGGTCCTGTTGGCTGCAAAATCCCTACATATTTGTTTTCTTCTACAAATTACGCTCTTTTTTTTTTACCTCAAATGTGTATGTGATGCACAACTTTCGTTTTAGTAAGTTCCTTATAAATGATTCGGGTGATAAGAAATTTATTAAAAAAAATCAATATTTTTTAAAGTTTTGTGGTTTTTAATTTAATTAAAAAACTCTAATTTAAATTTTGTTAAAGAAAAAATGAATATTATACGTAAAAAAATACAAAATTTCTTGTATGACAATTTATTCCACTCTTAAACTTAATTTGAAATAATTAAATTTAATTTAAACTAATAATTTATTAGTTTTAGATATAAATATTATATTTTTTGTTCTAATATTTAGGAAACAGTGATGAAAAAAATGTATTTGACATGGTTATAAACAAAAACAAAAAAGAATGTCAATTGCTTGAAACTTGTTTGTTCTTGCATAGAGCAAAACCAAACAAGCAAATTTTTTTTTTTGGTTTCCTACTTTTATTGGTTTTCCATGATTTTTCTCTCAGTTGCCATTATTATATTTCGTCTGCAATACAATTAATTCAACAATTTCGCTTGTCACTAGCATACAAACCAACCTTTTTTTTCATTGGTATTTTGCTATATTGCATGTAGTTTCATGCTTGACCAAAGGTAAAGTTTCACATTTTCATATCATAATGAGTTATTAAACAAGTATTCCTATATTGTCAATCAGATGATAGATTTAGGAATCACGTGACAAATATTGAAGATGATATTGCAAATAATATGTTTGCATTAGTATAATTATTTTGCTATTTAAAGTTTTATACGCTATATATATATATATATCTATGAGAATTATAAGTGTAAATGTTGCTGTGAGATAAGAGTACAAAATTTTAGAGGTTTTTTTGGTATTTTATTAGTAAATTGGTATTTTATTAGTAAAGTTACAAAAGAAAAATAAAATGATCTAGTTCAAAATATGACTATATGATATGGTATTGACATTAAAAATTTGGAAATCGCTTTAGAGTTGATAAAGTGATGGTGGCCTTATATAAAAAATTTATATCATTAGTTTGATACAGGAAGTGGTGATGGATAAAAATTGCAATTGACATGGTTAAAGACAAAAAGATAAAAAAGAACCCTAAAAAATATGTCAATCGCTTGAAATTTGCTTGTTCCCACCTGGAGTTTTCTACCTGCTTCCATTCACCCCTTACCTCCAATATGTAATGTTAAATTTTTAATATGGGTAGAGTGTAGAGCCTACTATCAAGAATTGGGCTTGGGTCAACCATTGTCTAAATAACTAGAACTAGTTGTTTGGATAGTTGGCTCTTACCACTTATAAACCCTTTAACATTTTCATGTCTAGGCAATATGGGACACTTTAACATTCTCTGTAGATGTGAGTAAAGTTAAATTCAAAAAATTGTAAAGATGTATAACTTTCTTGCATAAGATCCTTATATCGCCAAGGACATGCCATTTTTCCTTTCACCAGTTGTACCAAAAGCAAATAATCTGTTTCAATACCTTTCCTTTGAATCCCTTTTACATGACAATATTGAAGTGCCACTTTAAGAGACATCAATTCAGAATATAAACTTGTTCCATGTTGAACATATCTTGATTCGGCGAAAATAAAACCACCATTTGAATCTATAACAACATAGCCAATTCCACAAACACCTGGATTACCAAGACTTGATCTGTCGATATTTAATTTCATCCATGATAAAAGAGGAGCCTTCCATATCAAAACTTTTCCTGGTAGAGGTTTTTAGGTATTAAATTGCGATTCAAACCCATTGAGACAAGAAACTGATCGTATGTGGTACAAATCTTGAAAGCTTTAATGATACTAGCATGATACAATTATTGATGAACAAGTTGTATCACTGAACTTGTCGTAGATTGTTGATCTTCAAAAAAAGTTTTGTTTTGAACACACCACAGATTCCAACAGAAGAAAATAAGGAGAAGTCTACATATTTCTTGATGCAGTAACAAGCATTTCATTTTGCTACCAGATATCCAAAGTTTCATATAACCCAATGGTTGGATATGTTTTTATGATGTGTATTTTCTCTTCAACGTAAGACCACACCTAGATTGCTATATTGCAAGAAAAGAAGACATGGTCGATATCTTCTAGATTTTCACAAAAACAACATTTAAAGACTATTGCAAATCCTGATGTGAATCACAAGTTAGTATAACAATAACCAATGTACAAGAAGGGGGGGTTGAATTGTGAATTTTTTTTTCTCGTTTTACCCTCTTCTTTAAAAATTGCTTAATACAGAATACCAGTAAGTAATAATGAAAGTTAAGAGATTTTGAACACAGAGATTTTATCCTGGTTCACCCCAAACCGTGGGCTACGTC
>JAOSBP010000008.1:19854826-19878521 GCA_027563825.1 Erythroxylum mucronatum
CCCAAAATTTGCAAATATTTTTCAGGACTCAGAAGAATACCCCGTTAGGCTAACGGGAGTATGTCTACAGCATTCAAGTGAAGAATAGAGGTCGGGATCAGTTCGCGTCTGCATTTCATGTCTTTCTTTTTTACATTGAAATTTATATTCCGCAACCATTGTATAAATGTGTACTTTGCTTTGAAATGACTTAAGGATTTTGTAATTGGGAAAAGGCCCAAATGGCTAGATGGGAATTTTTGTGTAAATGGCATTGTATGATTTGGAAGGGCTTATGCCCTATTTGATTATGAACTTCCGCATATTGTGGTTTGTGATTCAAAAAATAATAATAATAAATATACCAATTTCTGATTGATTGAGTGTTGTAACACATCACCCTCGCGGGGTACGGACTCGGATATCACTGTCGATGTCAGGTTCAGGTCTTACGGGAGTGAGGTGCTACAATAAACCACATTACCAACCATGTGGTCATCGAGAGTTAACTGAAAACCTTGTATGATTAGTTAAAATAGTAAAGTAAATGCAAGTTCTCAACTATATAAAATAAAAATAAGTTCATGAGGAAGTGAAAACATTGTCATGCTTATTATCAGCATCACTTTTTTCAAACTTGATATATTCTTTTAAACCTAATAACCAAACAAGCATATAATTGCCTCTATAACTCGTCAAACCAAAAAAAAAAGAGAAACATTTAATATCACCCAGCATCATAATGAAATGTAAGGTTCAAAGTATCATATAAATTACAACAATCACAATGTTTAAAGTCTTAACCAAATTATCACAAACGCATGGTTTAATGTGAAGTAGAATCACCATCAATAACTTTAGATTTTTTTGTTAGTTGAACTTTTCATCCTCAATTTGATCCTTCTCCTATTTAGAATGTTTGTTTATGCATTTGTATTAGCAAATATATTTTGAGAAGCTTGATTGTATTTACATTATTGTTGGAGATTCTAATACCTAAAATTGACTTCCACTTATCTATAAAACATTATCAGCATAAAAATATAGTGTTCACATTTCACAAGTAATTACACATTACCATCACCAAATAATATATAAATGAAATACCATAATCTAAGTGTTTCCATTAAGTTTGTTAAATGTTACTCTATGTCCTTGAGCTACTTATAGGAAGATAAATAATTATAATGTTAAAAATTTTGATACTAATTAGGAAATAAAGGTGAATATTCACTAACCACCTTCTTCTCCATTCTTAAGATAGATGATGAAGTGTTTGAAGCTATAGATGTTGATTGTTTAAGTCTTTTAATTAGAAAACTATCAATATTAGATGTAGATACTTAATTTTTTTAATGGCTTTACTTGTTTTCACAACATTATACATATATACTTTATGTTGAACAATTGGACATTTTAAACAATATTTGAAATGATTGCAAATAAAAATAGGAATACAACCAGTTTAACAATTTCATGTTATCTCTAAGATTGATCTTTATTACTGCATCCTCTTTTATTGTGACTAACTTTCATGTTATCTCTAAGATTGATCTTTATTTTTGCATCCTCTTTTATTGTGACTAACTTTATAATAATCTTGACATCTCATAACTACTCTTACCTTGCTCTGTTTGTTTCAATTTAGTGGTTCTTCACCTTTATCCCTTCTTTTGTCCTTTTTGAGTCTTTAGGGCATCTTTTTTATCAAAAGAGATAATATGGGCTGCACTTTTTTAGTATTCGATCATAATTTTGGATCCTTATAGACTCTGTACATACTAAGACTCTTCAAATACCATTAATGCTTATAATATCTCTCATATAAACACTGATATCCTCCTTCTGATATTATATACAGGTTATTATATACTTATATGGGATTCATGTTAAATGTCATAATCGACATTGGCAAGTTTTCAATTGTAAATTAATAATGAACTTGTCTACAAAAAGCATGACTTCAAACTTTAAATTCACATTAGTTTTGGTGATATTGTGAATTGCATTCAACCTTTATCTTCTTCTTTATCCTAACGCATATATCTTTAATGGATTTGATCATTATATCCCTTTTTTTAATAATATGAGTCATTAAGATACTCTATTATTCTCTTAGATATTGATAAAACTTTTTTGTATAGGCTTTACGAATGAATGCATTAAGTATCTTTGATATTTTATTAAGAATAGTTTCACACTTTGATTCTGCTCTCATACATGTTTCAATTTCCCTTACTTTAAAGTCATCATGTCTTCTTTGGTAAAATCTTCAATTGCTCCATTATCTAATCAATTCTACTTCTATTATGCAACTCACTACATACCAAAGTAAACTCCTATATATGTGGCCTTTATGTAGTTTAAACCAATTTGCATAGATATTTCAAATAAAAAAATTATATTTAGATTTTGGGACGAGATTTTTCAATGCATCTACTAAGCCCTAATAAAAAATGAAATGAAAAAAATGTATATATGTAAAATAATTCAAAGCAAATACAGAAATGAATATAAACAATATGAACACTTAAAGATCACCCTTTGTTGATTTGCTACAAAAGTCCATGCATTCTCACTAATGCCTAGATCTTTAATAAGAAGATTCAAAAACTAATATTAAGATTGATAATTCTCTCTTTTAACCATAACCTAAGATATTGTGAACATTTGATTGTTTCTATCATGACTAACTATAGCTAATAAAGTACCTCTAAGGAAAATCTTCAGAAAAACATCCATCTAGCCTAATTATTTTCCTATAATCACTAAGAAAGTTATATTTTAATGCTCTAAATCCCATATAAAAACCTCTTAAACATTAGTTATTCAAACTTTTTATCAAGTTCTATTTGAATAATGAATTGTCATTCTTTATCTGCTTATCATAACTCATATCTATAAGATCTTAACTTTGCATAATGAGCTTTCATAAATCCTTATGGTATCACAGTGGATTTCCATTATGCCCTATAACATTGGGATTTGGTCACATGTAAGGCGTGCCTTCTCTAAAGATCATCCATTATCTTACTAATTGACCAGTTCAGGTTCTTGCTAAAATTGTATAAAAATTTGTTTGTTATCTATTTTATGCCAACTTGCTTATTTCATTCTAGTTTCTTGCAACTATATTTATTTTATAATATTTTCATAAAAAGTATTTTCTTATTTCTAATCTAGCTAGTATATACCATTAAAGGACATTGTGGCTCATAAACAACGTCCATTATCAGAACAAATCCGACTCATTGAAACACCATATCTATTTGTAATTATATAGTTTCTTATTGCTTTCCCAAACTACTTTTTGTCCTTAAAGTTCATGCCAAATTTAAATTGAGAATCCTTCATATCCACTTTTTGGATTAAACACAATGTATTTCTTTTTTATGATAGATGTGTGACACCATTTGTCAGTGCTACAAATTGGTGATAAACTTCATCTTCACTATCTTATATTCATTACACCAATTATGTGAACTCTTTTCTTCTCTTTGTGATTTTTTTTAACAAACTTCCTCTTCATTGCAATCTTTCCCTCTACTTCTAATCCTATTAACAATATCATTGCATTCAAACCCACTATAAACCTTCTTGTCATATTTCTTCTTATTTGCTCGTGCAGTAAGATATTCTCCATCATTAGTTGTATATATTTTGTCTTCAAATGAATCATTTCTAGATTCACTCATCTCCAAAAATAAAAAGAAATCTTCTTAATCTTTTTTCATAGTCATTACCAACATTAGAATCAAAGTCTTTGCTATTTGTTACAGGATTCCCATAACCATGCTTGTAGTGGACTTCAACAATGTGGTAGTTTAATGCCTGCATTCGGTTAAGCATTAACAATATGTCCTTATTTTGATTTAAGTTAAACTATTTTAACTATCTCATTAGCTCTTTAAATTTTTTTAATCCTTTATCCTTTATCCTTTGATCCTTTTTTAATACTAGCATCCTAAGTTCATCAACACCAATATAGTTTCTCATTACCCTAATATATTTGTTATTGCAATTTCTTGCCAACACCCATCATAATGAAATTCAAAATTTGCGACCATCTATATTACAAATAATTGTGATCCTAGTTTCCAACAAACATATTAACCTTTATGAGATTGTAAAGCTCTCGACCACGTCATGACCTATTAACCTTCATGAGATTGTAAAGCTCTCGACCATGTCATGACCTTACCATTACCAACTTGGTCTTTTAATTCCCTCACAAAATAAAATTTTTAAATTAAGAAAGAAAATAAGATATAATGAACCATTAAGATAAAAGCAAATGGCATGATAGATAGTTGCATTTGAACTAACTAAATGCCTTAACTTCCATTAAATGCAATTTTCTTATTAGTTGAGTGATGTGTAATGTACAAGTAATAAGTGAAAATGTTTTAAGTTATTATTCTTTTGTAATTAGGATTTAATTAACCATATATATTTTACACATATAGAGTCTATACAATTACATATTAGATATTTGAGTAGTGACATTAGCCTATAACTAGAATAAAATAAAAGCTTGAAAATTGATTGTTTATATATAAAAAAGAACTATATTCAAAAGTCAAAAGTTTATAAAAGCAAGTAATTAGAACTTGAAACTCTCAAAAAAATAAATTCCTAATTTTATCTATTTGTCTCAAGTTTTAAAGTCCAATAATTTTATCTAAGCAACTGGACCTTTTATTTTATAGACCTGAGATTGGATTGATAGATAAACATTGAAAGGATAAACAAGGAGCCAATAGGACTAAAATTATTATTATTAAACTTTTTAGATGACTGATAAATGTAGTTAAACTTTATATTGGTTAACAATTACATGGGCTTTTATTTTTGATTAATATTATAAAAACCTAATTTAGCTATCTCATTTTAATATATAATTAATCATTGGTGTATATAGTATTAAATTTCCAATTTTCCTAGATCAATCTCCTATTGGTTTCATATGATTTTCATGGCAAAAAGATAGCACTTAATCTCTATGAGTGATGGATGTGATTAATACTATATGATAGATAGTTTCTTTCTTTCTTTTACTATAGAAAAAATAGCTTCTTTGTTCTTTATAAAGTCTTAAGTCCACTCACTCTTACACATGGTTATTTGATATGATGCAACTATTTTAATACCCTAAGCAAAATAGTTGTTAGTTTCGTGCCTTGGGGAGATTGCTAACATCACCATCGTTAAACCTGAATTTTTGTAAAATATGCATGCTTATCACCATTTTTAAGAAGTAAGGAAGAGAAAATATGTAAGAGAACATCAATATTGTCTACCAAATTAACATTTTCTCTTAGAAATATAATCTACAATTAGTTACTCAAAAAGGTTAAAAGTTACAAATGAAAGGAAATTATATTTAATCATTACTATTAAATATGAAGTTAACAATATAATATTTTTACAATAAATTAAAATATTTTTTATTATTTTTCATAATTCTTAATAATATTACCAAATTAAATAAATTCAATAGTTTTTTTAATGATTTACCCTCCCAATTACATGCAAATGACAAAACATAACCTAAATAGAACTAAGTAGGCGTATCATAGTCCTTCTCAAATAACATAGATATAAAGTAATTTTGCTTTTTAAAAAGAGGATTATGGATGGCAAATGGACTAGGCCCGGGCTAGGCCAGGTTGATCGAACTTTGGGTTCAACCGCTGCTCAGGTTCGCCCAACCCAAGGCTCCTTTCTTTTTGCTGAAAACAGCAGAAGAGGGCCTGTCAAGCTGGAGTTCGGCTCATTACCATCCCTAAAGAGTATGACTTGCCTTCGTTCTCCAACGAGTGTAGGTGAAGGTGGAGCCGCCAAATCCCGACAAAAGACCCTCGCTCCGGAATCAATGGGGATTATAAAAATAGCGCCACGTGTTTTATTCTAACTATTCGATCCCAAATTCATGCGTGATTTCTCAGCTCAGGTAAAGCTCCACAGTACAGACTGTTCTTCCCCACAGTGTACAGGCACAAACAATCAAACCTACTAAATCAGTAAATATACATTGGCTTTAACGTGGGACGAAAAGGCAAATGGCCACCGAAATGAAGGTAGTGAAAGGGGACGCTGGTTATGTACTTGAAGATGTGCCACACTTTTCCGATTACATTCCTGATCTTCCAGTAAGCGTCATTCATTTTCTTTTTCCTTTATTTTGCATTGTCTCTGCGTGCGGTGTGCTAGCTAGATGTGTGTATGTGTAGTCGAGTCTTCTTTATTATTCGATTGGTTGATTTACTACTATGCAATTAAAAGTTCTTTTCTTTTTATGAAAATCTGAAGGTTTAAATTGTTGTTTTATGAGCGACATGCACTGACTCTAACTTCGGTTTTGATAGCATTAGTTATCGATCTAAAGTAACAAGCCACTTGTGGTACAGAAATCACTATTTGAGTTATTGCTTAATTAGATCAATAAGAACTGTTGTACCCTGGTATTGAATTTTATGAATTTCAAATTTTCCTTCTCTTTTGTACTTACGTTAATGTTTGTTGTATTGTGTGTGGCAGACGTATCCAAACCCATTGCAAGATAATCCTGCCTATTCTGTCGTCAAGTAAGTGGTGAATAGATTTATGTTCTATCATTGCTGTTTTCGTCTTTCCTTTGCTGATTTAGTCTGTGGTTTTCTCTGACTTCAGGCAGTACTTTGTTAATGCGGACGATACTGTTCCCCAAAATGTTAGTTCTGCAGTCTACTACCTAAAACGAAATACGTTTCTTCACGGTTACACTAATAACATATTTTCGTGTGCTCCTGCTTTTCCAAATGGGTCCTTTCTCCGTTTGCTCCTGCTTTTCCAAATGGGTCCTTTCTCCGTTTTCAAAGTTATTCATAGATATCTCTAGTAATGTTTGAAGTGCCCTGAAGTAATTGTCTGCAATATTGTGTGCAAATAACTGTTAAAAATCCACCCTTAAGGTTATAATAATTGGGAGATCTTGGTTTAAAAGATTGAATATAAATTTTATTGTATTGCATGTTATCTCACCAAAACTCTTTGGATGCTTTTGATAAATGAGTGTGGTGTTATTGCTTTCATAATAGGAAAACTGGTTCTCTAATAAATTTTGTTTTATATTCTCCAAGTCATAATCGGGATCATTTACTTACTATATTGTCTATTATAATTTCTAGGTTGTCGTTCACAAAGATGGTCCCAGGGGAATTCACTTTCGACGTGCTGGACCTCGTCAGAGGGTATGTTTGCCTTTTGGTTTCATGAAAGACTTGAAATATATTAAGTTTAAGTTATAGTCCTAGTATTACAATCATGCGCTTAGAACAATGCTGAAATGCTCACTTATTGGTGCTCAGGTTTACTTTGAGGCAGATGAAGTGCATGCTTGCATTGTTACATGTGGTGGGCTGTGTCCTGGACTCAACACAGTTATAAGGGAAATTGTTTGTGGCCTTTATCATATGTATGGTGCAAGCAAAGTCCTCGGAATTGACGTAAGTGGACATTCTTGACACCTTTCAAGTCCAATGTAGCTTAGTCTAGGATCTACTAGTTTGTGACTGGAAATTGTTGTTTTGGCGTGGATACCTGTTGTTATGAATGTAGTGAAAGTGTTACTTAAACCAGTTGAATATGGTCAAATTGTAAGTTTAAACTGTAATTTCTCACGAGTGATTATTTAGGTTACGAAAAGCAAAACCCTGAAAACCCTGTGAACTCCCACAACCAAAAAAGAAACTGTGACACAGTCTTTGATAAATAATTTATCGTGATATTAATGCCTGTTTTGTTGAAAATGCAATTACAGCTTAGTTATCTCACCAACATATGTGGTTTATTTCCTTTTGTAGGGAGGTTACAGGGGTTTCTATTCCAAAAATACTATTACTTTAACTCCTAAGGTTGTAAATGACATCCATAAACGAGGTGGCACTGTCCTGGGGACATCTCGAGGTGGCCATGATACATCAAAAATAGTTGATAGCATTCAGGATCGAGGAATCAACCAGGTCAGTATGGGAAAAATGTTTTTTCTTGATTTAAATGGAGAAGAAAGATTCTTGCTGCTCCTCTGTTAATTCTCACCATTGGCATTCAACGGCAACAATTAGGAAATGAAATTCCCCATCCATTGTCCAGGTTTATATAATTGGAGGCGATGGAACTCAAAAGGGAGCAGCAGCTATCTATGAGGTAACCTTTATGAATGGTCCTGGAGAGAATTAAAATGATGATGATGGAAGTGGTTGTCATTGGCTGCAAACGTAAGCAGGACATCAAGGATATAAACAATTATTAATGCATGCCAAATTTAGCATTACTTTTTGCTGTTTTCTGTTTTCTTCTTGTTTTACATTGTCTTAATCTGATCTGAATAATTATTTTTTGAAACTGCTACATATTTTCCTGATATTTGACTATCTAAAATTAAAATTTTTGACAAGTATCCAAACTGTTACAGTTCTTTTGGCTCCCTTTTCGATACTTTCTCTCTATGTTTATGTACAGTTACTATTTGCAGATATAGGAAACTTATGGATTTCATTTTCAGTGAAGGTGGTAGTTTGGATAAACATAATCTGTTAAAATCTTCGGAGACTGTTGATGAATGCTCCATCTATTGATGTTTCAAATGGGGTTATATTGAACTTCTTGCACCATTTCCTTTGTAGATTGTTATGTTTAAACCCTCTGTGAACATGCAGGAAATCAAAAAGCGTGGCCTCAAAGTTGCCATTGCTGGAATTCCAAAAACCATTGACAATGACATTCCGGTACTTATTCCACCCTTCCGGTTGATTTGGCTATTCTCTGTTCTGTTATTTAAAAAATTCTTGCGGAGATGCTTACATGAGCTCTGC
This sequence comes from Erythroxylum mucronatum, assembly GCA_027563825.1. Classification (NCBI taxonomy): domain Eukaryota; kingdom Viridiplantae; phylum Streptophyta; class Magnoliopsida; order Malpighiales; family Erythroxylaceae; genus Erythroxylum; species Erythroxylum mucronatum. The sequence continues at coordinate 19,863,661 of JAOSBP010000008.1, forward strand.
TATGATTTTTTTTCTTCTGCAAATTAGGCAATAAGAGGTTTACTTGTTTTTGATATTGCAGTGGATCTTTTGATCTTTGATGTTGATTCACGTTATTTCTTGCTTGTGCTCCAGGTTATTGACAAGTCCTTTGGTTTTGATACTGCATATGAAGAGGCTCAACGAGCAATTAATGCTGCACATGTTGAAGCTGAAAGTGCAGAGAATGGTATTGGTCTCGTGAAGCTAATGGGGCGCGATAGTGGTGAGTCAAATCATGAGCAGATATAATTACTAAACTCCATAGTCATATGTTAAACCCTTTGATGTTTGCTTTTACTTGTATGATTTCCGTGTCACTGTCACTCAGCCTTTCTGCAATTTTCTGGGAATTAAATTCAGGTTTCATTGCGATGTATGCCACTCTTGCTAGCCGAGATGTTGACTGTTGTTTGATCCCAGAATCACCCTTCTATCTCGAAGGAAAAGGTGGGCTTTTTGAGTACATTGAAAAACATCTCAAAGAAAATGGGCACATGGTTATCGTGATTGCGGAAGGAGCAGGGCAGGATCTTATTTCAGAGAGCCTGCAATCCAATGATCAGCAAGATGCTTCAGGAAACAAGCTATTCAAGGATGTAGGTCTGTGGATATCTCAGAGGATCAAGGTATTTCTTACCACATAGAATAAGTGAAAATTGACATCTCATTCTTAATCAAAATTTGTTTGATCTGATTCCATGGTTACTAAAGACCCATATCATTCTTAAGAACATTGATTACATTGTTGAAGATTGAAGTTTAGTGATAAGTTCTCCTTTTGTATCTATAAAGACTAACACGTGACAGAGAGCATAGATCAATTCCAATTGTTTAGAATTTTGCTTTCCCATAGAGAAGTAGTCCATCATGAGTCAGGATATGAGGAATAAGTTTCTCTCATCCAACAAAGAGCCATCAAATCGAGTTGATTTATACAAGTTGCTTTTTGTTGTCTCTATGGTGAAAATTACGGTGACTGACTAATATATCCGTGAATTTGGTTTGGCTGCATAGATAAGCTGTGATTTGTTATATTGCAGGATCATTTTGCGAAAGAAAATAAAATGAGCATCACTCTCAAGTATATAGGTATAAGCAATACCCTTAATTTTTATTCTTTTCCCACTTATTGTTTGATGCATGTGCAAGCTATAACCAAAAATATCTTGCAGATCCGACGTACATGATCCGTGCCATTCCGGGCAATGCGTCCGATAATGTCTACTGCACGCTACTTGCTCAAAGCGCAGTTCATGGAGCAATGGCAGGATATACCGGCTTCACTGTTGGACTTGTCAATACACGACATACTTACATTCCTTTCAATGTATGTTTCTCGACAGAAAATGATTAGTTTAGTGTCACGACTTGAGTTGATGTCATATTTTCCAGCATTTGCGTTTATTTTTGTTCCACTTCTGCTTTCCCTGTCTGTCTCCTTGGAACTTTTTTCTTAGAAATGTTAGCTATGGCTTGCTTTTGTTTGCAGCGCATAACCGAGAAGCAAAACAAGGTTGTCATTACTGACAGGATGTGGGCAAGGCTTCTGTCCTCAACGAACCAACCCAGCTTCACGAACCCCAAAGATGAGACTGAAGTAGACAAAGAGCAAAAGCCGCCGACGCAGTTGTTGGATGGTGACAATTGAGAAGACATGAAATTAAGAGAAAAAGCCAGTCCCTAAAGGATACACAGTCTAAAGACAAAGCCTAGCATGTCAACTGCGGAACTCATCAACAATTGCTACCACCTGCACCTACCAACTCAAATCCCAGATCGGAGATTGAGACCATGTAATTTGGCTGTCGTTCGTGTAATTTTCAGTTTGTTGTGTTTTTTGCCTGTGGGTCATCCTCTTTTGGTAATGCACCGACTCCCAACAATTAAACACGAAATAAATGATACCATGTACTCTAGTCTTTTCTCCATTCTCCCCATTGGAAATGACATTTCTGTAGCTTCTTTAATCTTCGATTAGCTCAACACTCCATTGTTGTAGATTGAATACGATATATTTCGCAGCAGAATTACCTTGTATGGTCGAACCAATAAATCCTAAAACTAACCCTTTATTATGTCATTTTTTGTACTCTATGTACAAATAAATGCAATATGCATCGAAAATAGGGATGACAAATATAGCTTGAATTGATTCGGTTTTGAAGTTAAATTTTTTAAAAATTTGTCTAAAATTGTTTTCCAATTTAGATTTTGTAGTTCGATTCAGTCCAATTTAAAGTTCAAATCTTTCATATATCACACAAATTCGTTTTTTATAGAATAAAACGATGTTTTGTGTAAATAAAAACTCTAAAAAATGTCTCTTTTTTTCTTCTTTATTGGTTTTGTTACAACTCTCATGTCTTTTTTTTTCTCTAGTTCTCTCTAGTTTTTATTCTCTCATCATTTTCTCTATTGCTTATTCTACAACACCTCATTCTTTTCTGTTGGTTCATTTCTTTTCCCATATTTTTCATTTCAATTGCTTTCCTTGATTGGGAAAATAAGGGTATCAAAGGCTTCATCATCACTAGCTTATAAAAGACCTAAAAAGTTAAAAGTTTAATATCAACAATTTTAAAGTTGAGGCAGTAAATTGTGAAATGATCATCAAGTAAAGTTTAATGCAAGGAAATTTTAAAAAATAGTTTTTAGTAAATTTACCAACAGAAAAACAAAGTTTGTTGGTAAAATCTATTCGATTTACCGACGGATAACTAAAAACCTTCAGTAATGACAACATTATTTTACTAACGAAATAACCAATTCTGTTCATAAGTTTGCCGACGGATATATCTTATCCGTGAGTAACTTTACCGCCCGAAGACTTTAAAGAATAACCGTCGGTATATTCACCGACAGTTATACAAATTTTCATCAGTAAATTTGCGACGGACATTCTGTGATTCGGCCCAAATTATTACCTACGGCCATTTCTTCGACGTTTTCATCCGTTGGTAAATTTCGTCGCTAACTAAGCTTTTCAACGGAATGTGTAGATGTTTGGTCGGTAATTTTTGTCACTAAACTCCATTTTTCTTGTAGTATAGGGGAATGAAATAAATTGATAAGATTATAGGCTAATGTGAGAATTAAAGGAAGAAGAAGGACCAAGATGCAATTTTCCTAAAGTCAACTCACAGACCAATATGATTAAAGCATGTGTGTCTAATAGAATTGTAACACATGCTCCAATAGAATTGTAATACATGGTCCAATAGAATTGTAACACGTAGTCCAATAGGATTATAACACATGATCCAATAGGATTGTGACATATGGTTCAATGGGATTGAAGCATATGTCTAAGACTAGAAAATTCATGACAAGGCATATGAAGAGGGGAGATGGATGACACTTTGATGGCTTAACTTTAGATTTTTCTCCTCTCCATTTCACCTTTTTCATCCCAACATTGTTCACTTGGTGATTCAAGCAAAGCCAAAAAGGAAGGGAAGGAAAGGCAATAGAAGACCTGCTTTGTCAATTTTGAGTTTTGGAACTCCACTTAGTTAATTTATGTATTTGTGTATATTTGAATGTGTAAAAAGATTCATTTGGACGTGGAATGGTTTTTGGGATGATGCTCTGGTGCTATTTTGGTGTTATCTTGTATATAATTGGTTGAATATGACAAGAGATTATTGTGTAGTGGAATTCTATCTAGGGTTTTTTGAACCAGTCACATTGTTTGGGTCATAAATGAGCCTACAAACCTCTAAATTTGATGATTTCAGTTGCATATGAAAACTAATACATTTAACTAGAAATATATATAAGAGATTTGGACTAAATTCTGGCTTTATGACTTTGGAAATTAGGATAGCAAATGGTGACCTGATGTTGCCCTTGTTTTGGAGCAGTGTGTGATATTTTGTCTATAACTCATGTATTAGAAGTTCGAATGGCCTGATCTTTGGTGTTTTGGAAACTAGAGACACAGATGGACAAATGTCTAGAAGACCACGAAACCCATTTCTGACTTTTTCTATACTAATATTAAGGAACAACTAAACTCCGTCATGTGATTTGTTCCTGGACGGAAAGTTTGCCTATTTTTAGACAACTTGGGGGTTTAGCTCAAATTGCACTGTTAGCCCCGAAATTTTTTTTAAAAATAAGCATGATTAGATTAATTTTGGGAGTATTGCTAGATTAAATTATGTTGGAATTGCTTTGCTTACTAATGGGTTTGAGATGATATGAAGTAGGTAGTTAAATTAAATTGTTAGGATGATAAGAATGTATGGAGGGTATAGATGGAAGATCACTTAAGTTGGAAAATTTTAAGGCATTGAGGGAGGGGCTCTTTGGTCATTGTAGCTTCATTAAATGATAGAAAGGAGGCTTGGCTTGTTTGGGAAGGAGAAGGAACGAAGAGAGAGTGTGTCATGGAGAAGGAAAGAAAGGAGAGAAAGAAGGAAGGTTAGTTAGGTCTCGATTTTTCATGGTCTTAAGAAGAGATTTTGGAGTTTTTCCAAGAAGAAAAGAGCAAGAGGAGGTTTAGAGCTTTTAATTGAGCCAAGCAACAAATTGATTGGTGAAGGTTTGAGGTAAGTGCATAGTTAATCCTTTGATGGTTGGAAGGGGTTTTGGTTTTAAACTCTTAGGAATTTCATGGGTATGAGTTTTCTAGAATCAATTTCATGCATTGGTTCTTTGGGTTTGACAATTTGAGTATCTTTTGATTGTGATTTTTGTGTTTGTTGAAGAAATTCAAGAGAGGGAAGAAGAGCAAGAGGGGAGGCATATTTGAGCAACTTTCCAAGCAAAAGAACTAAGGTGGGTAACCTTTTTATGATTGAGTTAATGAGCCAAAAAGGTTTTTTTTCAAAATGAATGGGATTTAATACGCCTTGAGTTTCTCTAGACATGTTCAGAGAAGACTAACACTTGAGGAACAGGGTGCGGCATACGGCAGGTGCATCTTTGCCGACTACAACAACGTGTTCAAGGACAAGTGCGCCAAGGAGTTTATGGCGCTGAAGGACTGCTACCTGGTATGAATTTGGGAGCCCCTACTCGCCAGTGCTCTATTGACAAGAAGATTAGGCGGCCGCGAAAAAGGCGAAATGAGATGCGCCCCAAAGCCAACATGAGCTTATTTAACGAGTCATTACTGGATGTCTATACCACAAATTCCAGGACACGATCTGCGAAGTGGTCACCGTGTCGTGTGCCAACACGACTATATGACCCTGGTACAAAGGCAAACACATCCAGAGAACTGAAGTCGATGACAAAGGGAGCATACAACGCCGAGTTTCGTCTACATGAAGAGGCTAGAACGCAACTACATGAGATTGACATGATCATCACCCCTCAACTCGGCCTGAAGATGAACATGGCTTTCACAGGATTCCTGCAGTGAACAATTACATCAAGCCTCTCCATGGCGCATACGTCAAGGATCGGATCCAAGGCAATGGAGAGCAACACAATCCTCTAGCAAGAACTCAAACAACGAATGCTCGTTTATGCATAGTCTTCTCCATATCTGCAACAAAAGTAATGTTGCTCCTTTGGTGATGGAAGCCACCATGTTTGGCAATCTATGAGATTAGAGTCAAGTAGTGCAACAAGCTATTGTAGTCTAGATGATGTAAAATAATTAAGAAATTAAACAACGAGACAAATAATGTATGTCACCAGGAAGGAGAATTAAAAAAAAAATTAGCAAAATATTGTCTGCTTGTCAAAAGGGTTGGCGCCTGACGTAACGCTGTGGCCGCCGAGAAAGCGACTTACCGCCTAACTCTGCTTCATCTTTCCCTTCTGCCAGTTCACGTCTTTGCACTCCTCCAAGTCGCCACAGCTCGCTGCTCCTTTCTGTTAACTAGACGCAGACATTCCCAAAGACAGCAACACATCTCCGCACACGACCTCGGCAACCAGTCCTTTGTACCCAGACGCTTTCGCGGCTCCTAGAGCCCCTCACCCGCCACCATGAAACTATCCTTCAAGGTTAGAGGAGCATCGAATGTGAAGCTGTCGTGTGAATGTCTTTTGCTGATCAGCCCATCTAGACGCTCAACAAGCAGAGCTTCACCATCGAGGCCGAGCCCACAGAAACAGTCAGTAGCGCTTTGGACCTTGACCAAACCACGTCACGGTGCTAATCCGTGGCCAAACGCAGATTGCAGACATCAAGAAGAAGGTGGCAGAGTCACAAAGCATGGACTCGCCTGCCATGAAGCTCATACATTCTGGTCAGTAGCTTCTTCTCTGTCTGTTCTCTGCAACAGTATGCCTAACATGCAGCAAAAGGCAAGATCATGGCCGATGAAAAGGCCATCGAGTTCTACAACGTCAAGGAGAGCGACCAGATCATATGCATGGCACAAAAGGTCTGTCGCTACAAGACCCTTGGGTTGTCGGAGCATCCTGCTGACCCATGAGCCAGCCAAAGCAGACGCCAGTCGCTTCTGCTGCCCCCTCCACCCCCGCATCCGGAGCCGCCCAGACACCCGCCGCCCCAGCTCCAGCACCCTCTTCGACGACTCAGAATGCCCCCGCGACCCCATCACCGGCGCCAGCGCAGACGACGAGGAGGGCGAGGACGGTGATGACGGCGAGGCGCTCTTCACCTCCACAGCCGGCCAGCCCGACAATGGAGCCCCAGGGCGGCATGACGATGGGCCCCGAACGAGAAGCGGCCATTGCCAACCTGGTGGCCATGGGCTTCGACAGGCCGTTGGCTGAGCGGGCCATGAGAGCGGCCTTTTTCAACCCGGACCGCGCAGTCGAGTACTTGCTCAACGTAAGTCCTTTTTGGGCTCTCCACAGTCTTAAAAAACACGTGGCTGACAGATTGTACAGGGCATTCCCGAGAACGTGGAGCAGCAACAAGCAGACCGCCTCGCCCAGAGACCGCAGGGCACGCCCGCCGCTCCAGCACCAGCTTCTGCCGACACAGGTGCCACGGGTACTGCTCCATCGGCACAGTCAGGCGACGATGACGAACCTGTGAACCTGTTTGAGGCTGCGGCTGCGGCCAGAGGTGGCGGCGGCGCCGGACAACGTGGCGGTGCAGGCGGTGCAGGAGCAGGTGCCGGTGGTCTGGGTGACGCTCTGGGAGGCGCTGGTGGGCAGGGCGACTTGAGCTTCCTGCGCGAAAACCCGACGTTCCAGCAGCTGCGCCAGATGGTGCAGTCAAATCCGACCATGCTGGAGAACGTGCTGCAGCAGGTGGCCCAGTCGAACCCGGCGCTGGCGCAGATGATCCAGCAGAACCCCGACCAGTTCATCCAGCTGCTGAGCGAGGGCAGCGCCGAGGGCGACATGCCGCAGCTGCCCCCGGGCGCGGCGACGGTCACGGTGACGGAGGAGGAGCGACAGGCCATTGAGCGGCTGTGCGGGCTGGGCTTCAGCCGGGACAACGTGATCCAGGCGTACTTTGCGTGCGACAAGAACGAGGAGCTGGCGGCCAATTTCTTGTTTGAGAATGGCGAGGAGCACGATGACGAATGATGTGCCCTTTCCAATACTCTTAGGATCGTCTTAAGAGAGGGGACGTCGCATCTTGGTAGTAGTAGTAGCAGTAGTTTCAAAGTTTTACTTTTCTCTTTCTCTTCTTTTTGCTATCTGGCGTGCAAATTGCGTACCTCTCTTTAGATTCTCCTCTTGTCTTGACCCTTTGCTTTGTCCGTGTATATCCTTTTTGAGACCTCCCCTATTGGAACGACGACGGCGACGGTGACGACGACGACGGTGATGGGCGACAACGACGATGAACAACAAGGACTGGAAACAGAAAGGGAAAAAGTAGCAGCATGGGTATTTGGATGATCAGGACAGGCACAGACGTCTATTCTTCTTCTTCTTCTCCTTCTTCTTTCTGTTGGTATATAAATCACTTCTCTTCCTTGTCCATCTCTCCGTCGTCGTCCTGGTCGTCGCCTCTTTTCAGTCTTGGTTCTCCCTTTCTGCCTCTCCCGCTCTCTGTGCTCCCTCTTTGCCTGACAGATGGCAGAGGCTATGAAGCATCGTAAAGGGCATGTCGTCTTCCTTGAAAGCCTCTCTTGTACTTTTCAAGAAGGACGATGCTGTTGGACTACAGCCTGCTCAACGCCCACAAAGTGCTTGCAGTACAAAGAATAGATTACCTCAGCCAATGTGGCCATCACGGGACCAGACTCCCTCTCTTTCTCTCTTGTACGCATAGATTGGTAGTCATGTCTTTGCTTCCGCCACATGTTTCTGCCTCTCAATCCACAAGAGCAGTCACATGACCAGTGCGACCGTACACATGTCAACTTGTGTTTCCAGATGTCAAGAAAATGGAATTGCGAGAGAAAGAGAGAGAGGCGACACGCCTTGCTCGAGAAGCATTCGTAGAGGCCGTTCCTCTTCCGTGACATTCCGAACGTCGTCATGGCTTTTCCAACAAGTGTGTTGCAAAAGAAAATAAGAATTATCAGTATATGCAGGGGGCGAAAATCGCAAACAGACTTTTTCTGCCTTCACGCGTCTCCGTCGCCGTCGCCATCGCCACGTGATGAGCTGGTGTTGCCCGCAAGGGATGCTGCGTGCTGCTCCTCGCGTGCGATGCGCCGTCGCTGCACCTCCTCTGCGGCGTGAGCCTCGACTTGGCCCTTGCGAGCTGCGGCGGTGGCCTCGTCGTCGTCCGTCTCGCCGTCGGCAGCGGGCAGGCCCAGGTCGACCGAGTCCATGTCGACACCTGCTTCGGCAGCCACGCGCTTCCAGGCGTTGCGCTCCTGGAAGGCGCGGTTGCACTTGGCCGTGATCTCGGCGATGGCCTGCTCCGTGACGAGCTTCTCAAAGGTCCACTTGTCGATGTTTGACGACGCGTCCTCTTGGAGCTTTTGGATGTACTGCACTGCACGGGCCAGGATGGAGCCCTTGTTCTTTTCGCAGCCCGGCACGATCTTGGCCAGCTCGTTGATGCCCTCGTTGATGGTCTCGCGACGACGTCGTTCCACTGTGGTACACGTCAGTCTTGGCTCCATCAAACTTTAAACCTAAAGAGACTGACCTTCTTTGTGATTGTCTTTTCGCACCTTGTGCCACTCCTCACTGCCGACAGCAGGTTTGCGTGACGAAGATGGGCTGCGTCCCGGAGTGGCGTTGTTTGGGCCTCCTGAGCCGTCGTCTACATCGGTGGCATCTGGGTTGAAGCTGCCGTCGCCTCCCACTGTCGGCACGTTGCCAAACCCGTCGCCGGGATGTGGAGGGACGTTCATGGTGTAGCCGTGGGCTAGAGCTGCGGCGGCGGCATCCATCGAACTGTTGCCCTCTTGTTTGGGCATGCCGTCGCCACCATTGGCGCTGTGGCCCATGCCAGAGGCTGAGTCGGCATTGTCCTGCTGCAGGGCAGAGGCGAGATCGAACTGGCTGTCGTCGCCGATGCCGTCGGCCGACAGGAGGTCTGCGGCGGCGTCGCGCGCGTACTGTGCGTTGCTGCTGCGAACTGCGCGACGCGTCGGCGTGTTTGCAGAGTCGTAGGCGGAGCGCTTGCGTTTATTTGAATTGGGTTCGGCGCCGCCGACGCGCATCGACGTCGCGTCTGAGAAGCCCACGTCTGCCATGGTTTTTTGTGTGTGATTTGGGGTTGAGGGTTGCTTGGAGTGAAAGAAGGGAGCTTTGCGGCTCGGGTGACGCGCCGAGATTGGAGTTGGTCCGGCAGGGTTTATATCTAGAGCAGCGGCAGACTGTCAGTGAAATGCGAATGAGCAATAATTTCTGCCAAAAACCAGGGGTGCAGCAAAGACAAGCGAGACCGTCAACAGGAACATGGCGCTGTGGTGGCGGTGCTGCAAAGGACGAGGGTGCGCGCGCCGCAGCGACAGCAAGCTGTGAGAGCAGCAGCAGCAGCAGCGGCAGCAGCGGCAGCGACAGCAGGCATCAACTCCGACTCGCCGAGGCGCAGGTGGCTGGTGAAATACTGCGCATGCTGTCTTGTTGCTCTCGAAGCTGGGCAGTGTGAAGGAATATGGCTTTTCGCGCGCGTAGGATTGGTAACCCGACGTGCCCTTTCCGACGCGTCGAATCCCCCCACCCGGCAATGCCCCGGTCAGGTGCTCTCTGTGTCTCTTTTTACTGCAACAATTGCTTACCTTAGGATGAGGTTTTGGTAGAGAGTTGTAAGAGTAGCTGCAGAGTGCGACAATCGACAGGTCGACTCTTTTAAAGGGGGCGCGCTGCAAGTCTCTTTGTGTTGAGACTCGGTCACCTGGTGCTTGGGGGGGGCGCGGACCCGGTGCAATGCGATGTTTAATGGAGAGAGAGGGAGGGAGGGAAAAAGAATGTCAGGTGACGAGAGGTAGAGGGAGGTGACTCTGAGGGGAAGCGACGGCGCCAAGACTTTCCGTGGCGGAGGCCAAGGCGCTCGGACCAGATAGAGGAATAGAAGCAGCAGCAGCAGCAGCAAGCAAGCAAGCAGGCGAGCAGGCGAGCATGCAGCAGAAAAGAGGCGCTCTGCAGACAGTCTGTGGCGCGCGTGTCAGAGAGAAACTTGTCTGTGTGTGTGGCTGGTTGGCGCGGTCTCATTGGATGCTGGCACCAAGGTTCTCGGCTCGGGGCTAGGGAATGGGGAAAGAAATCGCGGCTAGCACAAGTATTGGCTGACGAGGTCTGGTCGAATCACATTGCTTCGGAGGAATAAATGCAGCTGATTGAGTTTTTTCTATTTCAGTAAGCATGGCTCGTGGCTGGATGAGGTTGTGATTTGAAGGAAGAGAAGGGAAAGGAGCGTGGAGATAAGATAGCGGGTATATATCTATCACGTGATGTGGTATCTCGAAGTGTTGTGGTATGAGTTGGAAAGGGAAGAGTTTCCTGAGGCTGGGCATGAGTCTTTTATTCTTTTCAAGGTCTTCTACTAGAGGCAGAGCAACAGAGAACACTCATCTGTCTGGATGCGCCTCCACTGCGACAAGTTCCATCAGTTTCTCTGGCCAAGGGAACAATATTCTCCGACATCGTGTACAGACAGGCGAGATGGAAGACAGCAATTGCTCGGTGGCCGTCCCCCACGGTCAAGTCCAATCGAGAGGTCACCTGTTCTGTTCCACCCTGCTCAGGAATGTTCTAATTGAATACAATTTAATTTTCAATTTCTAAAAACTCCACTGCATCAAAGTGGGTGTAACACGGAAGAGAGCCAAGCCAATATGCAGCACAGTCAGCACATCTCTTTGCTGTCACTCCCGTCTAATCCACGCTACAGGTCGGGTAAGAAGAAGAAAGAAAGGGAAAAAAAAGACGGCGTCCCAGCGTGCATCTCAACCAATTTGCTTCTTGACAACAAACAAATAAACAAATGAAAAGTTTGTTGCGGTCAAGGTCGAGGAAAACAGGGCTGCAGGCGAATGAGCGACGGCCAAATGCTCACCGCCGAGCAAACGGGTGTGCAGAGGGGCCCAGGGCGAGGGCGTAGGCGCAGCACTAATGCAAGACAAAAGTTTTGTCTGTTAGGCGCCTGGGAAATTGGCCCTCTGGGAGGAGACATCACGTGACTGGGCCTCGAACATTCACAGCACGGCCGTCGTCAACAGCTGCAGAGATGCAGTCACCGCAGAAGACAGTGACGAAGCAGACCCATACGCCGGTCCCAATGGCAGAGGGGAGACGACATGTGGTTGTTTTCTGATGATCATAACAGAGCAACGGTTAAACGCAGAGTAGGGCGACAGGTGGCAGGTCATTGGGCCGCGTGGCAGCAGCAGGAGGGGGCCACGACACGAAGGAAAAAGGTCTGGTGACGCCCCTCTCGTAATTTACCAGGGCGGCGGTCGCGTGATGATGGGGGCTGGCCGGCGGCAGAAAGGTTCAAGCAGGAGTCGACAGTGGGAGCCACGACACGCCGGCTAATGCAAGGTCGAGTTGCAGCGAGGCGTCAACAGGGCCTGTATGGAGTGGATTCTTCACCGTCTCTGCCTCTCTCTGGGCTGTTGTTGTGGACAGCAGAAGGTGGTTGAGTCGGTGAGCGTCGTGGTATACCAGCACAGTCAATCCACCTCTTCAACAACAGACAGCAACGACAGCGGCAGCAGCGGCAGCAGCAGCAGCACACTGCCACGTCTGCCACAGAAAGCAATCGAAGCGGTGTGGTCTCGTGTCTGATTGGGCCCCACAGGATGGCGTCGGCGCTGGCGCTGCGGTCCTGGAGCAAGTGGCCCATGGTGTACGAAGCCATTCCCATTCAAGTGTCACCCATCTGCTGCTTCCTTCCCGCTTTCTCTCTCTCTTCCCTCTTCTCTCTCTTCAACCACCACCACGATGCGCCTACAACTTTAGCCCTTGAAGCTCAGAGAGCTGACCTTTTTTTGTTTTTGTTGCTCTGTTTCCGCCCTTGTCCCTCGACCCTCGTCTCATCCGACCTCTTTGTCTTTTCAGTCGCTTCCCTCGCCGACCTGCTGCTGCATTCCCCGCGCGTCTCCCAAGTGACTTGGCTTCGTCATCTCCGAGCACTGCCGGCTACAGCAATTCAACTTCTCTTCCTCGGCCATCACCTCTCCATCGACTCTTGCCGTCTCCCTGCTCGAGTTTTCCTGTCCCTGCCGCTGCTTTCAGGTTCTGTCTCACCACCAGCTCCCCGTACCACCCGAGCCGGTAGCACGCCAAGACAATAACAACCACCACCTTCGAGACGACTCGACCGGCTTCGAATCTGGACAAAGCTTCTGACAGCCTTCAAAATCAAAAACAGGAAAAAGTCCAGGTGACTCAAAATAAGCCTCTGTCTTGAAACGGGCGTCTGGACGGCTGCAAGTCACCTGCCTTGACCAAGTCGCCACCTTGTCTCTTTGTGTGCTGGGTCTTGTTGCCTGCAACAGCTCCCCCTTGTATACACATTGAGTCAGGGCCCCTCTACTTCATTGTCCTCTTCTCTCACCCCGCTACCTTTACCTCCACCTTTACCTCCACCTCTACCTGTTCGGGGAGTGTCTTTTCGCTCTTCGACACCTCTTTCACGCCCTGACGACATCTCGACTCGACCAATTCCCTCACGACTCTTTTCCTCCTCCGGCTTCTCTTCTCAACAAACAAACAACCAACCAACCAATCTCGACGACTGGTTCCCGTCGCCCCGCCTATATATCCAATGATAATCAACACGCTCTACGCTCGCTCTTGTCTCTGACTGGCTCTTTCGAGTCTAGCACATTGACCATCTTTTTTCTTTAATTCTGTATACACACCCTTGATTTTCCTGGCGAAGAGAACAAAAAAAGGAAGAGGTTCTTTACAACAAAAAACGACTATTCACGATCACGGCTCGTTCCATATCACACAGAGACACCCACCACAACAAACAAACATACACTCACTCACTCACTCTGTCTTTTTTCCTTTTTTATTTTCCTGTCGACTTTTCACTGAAACCCAAAAAATATACCCACTTTTCTTGCAAGGCATAAACTAGAATTTGTTATTCGGCGGTCTTCTCTGTTTTTCCCTTTCTTCTCAAAGGCTGCATAACACCCCTATCGGTCGACCAGATGGATTGCCTTCGCGACAACTTCACCAACGGCATCCTCCTCCACAACCGATATCGCACCGTCTCTCCGCTCAACCATGGCTCCTTCGGCATGGTCTTCATGGCCGAGGACCTGGTCTCAGGCCAGCAGGTCGCCCTCAAGTGCCTGACCAAGCCGTCGGCCGGCCTCGACAAGAACTCGACCATCATGGTCGACGACCGCTCCGAGGAACTGCTCATCCACACCCGCATCGGCCACCACCCGCACATTGTCAATCTCGTCGACTCCTTCGACACGGACACGCACTCGTTCCTGGTGCTCGAGTACTGCTCCCAGGGTGACCTGTACGAGGCCATCCGCCAGTCCAAGGGCCCCAAGGAGACGGAGCACGTGCGTTCCTTCATGCTCGAGCTGGTCGAGGCCGTCGAGCACCTGCACCTCAAGGGCATCTTCCACCGCGACATCAAGCCCGAGAACATCTTTCTGACCGACAACGGCAACATGAAGCTCGGAGACTTTGGCCTGGCCACGCTGGACCCCTGGTCTTACGAAGTCGCCGTCGGCAGCGATCGCTACATGGCTCCTGAGCAGTTTGACCACCAGGGTGCCGGCCTGTCCCCCGCCCGTGCCGACATGTGGTCCATCGGCATCTGCCTGCTCAACATTCTGTTCTCTCGCAACCCCTTTGCCGAGCCTGCCCAGTCCGACCTCATCTTCGCCGACTTTGCACGTGACCGCCAGTCTCTCTTCGACGTCTTCCCCAACATGTCCATGGACACGTACGAGGTGCTGGGCCACTGCCTCACCCTCGACCCGGAGAAGAGGTCGCTGTCTGCCGTCCGCGAGGCCCTGATGCGCGTCTGCTCCTTCACCACCGACGACGAGTCCATCGACGACTTCTGCGCCGACACTCGCGACATCGTCACCGCCACCGCCGGCCGCCAACCCCTGCGCACTCCGTCGCTGGCCAGTCCTCCCGTCGAACAGGGCGAGGCCTTCCCCTGGTCTCGCGCCCTGCAGATGACGTCACCCATCCCCCAGAAGCTCTCTGCCATCCAGGACACCGAGTCTGAGGATCTCTTCCCAAGCTCGAGGAACTCGATGCAGGACCAGGACTGGTACTCCAAGGCCGACAGCCAATCCGTCAACTCGGCCGTCGACTCGGGCCTGGGGCTCTCGCTGGGCTCCAGCCAGTTCGACACGATGCACTCGCCCACGGCCAGCTCCAAGCCCATGCTCATCGCCGCCTCTCTGCCGTCGCGCGGCCGCAACGCCCTGTCGTCCATCTTCGGCAAGAAGAAGCCCTTTGAGTCCAAGAGCTGGAGCGACATGTGGGAGGAGGAAGAGGAGGAGCGCGCCGAGATGGAGCGTGAGAGCCAGCTCAAGGAGCTGCGCTTT
>JAOSBP010000008.1:19883056-19897539 GCA_027563825.1 Erythroxylum mucronatum
AATATTTCCATGAACTCCTAACAAAAATAACACAATAGTTGAATGTGAGCAAAAATGGACGTGCTTTAAGTAAAACAAAAATAATGCAAAGAGCACATCATATATAGATCTATTAAATTTTCATAAAGATTGTCATTGTTCCTCCTAAAACACCGGTAGCAGCTGTACTTTCTATTTGACTACCTTATGCATTTTCCTTCAATAGTGGAGTTTGATTTTCTTTAAGATGAAAAGAATTTATGTCATTGGACTTCATAACTTCACTCTTCATACCACATAAGTTTGTCCTTGAAACCACATGCAGAATTCTATATTGATTGCACATGATCCGTTGTCTTCTGAGGCAGTTTTAGTAGTTATACCAAAGCAAGAACATATATAACAACATGTTATCTTCACAGTAGATATACAATCTATATTTCTAACCTATTGACCTCACATATATATGCATGCTTGTGCAAACCAATTTTATGCTTCATATAATTGATGCATATAACTACAATTTTCAATTCAAAAATTATCTTCACATACTTAAAAAAATAAATATCTATACCTGAATATAATCGGCGCCCTGCTGGAAAGAATGCACCTCGTCTCTGCAACTTCCGCCGGCGGTTTCCACCTCGACTCCACCGTCCTACGTCGTCTCTCCAGCAAGCCCGTCATGCTCCATGTCTCTGTGTACACTGGGAGGATGAGAAGTACTTATGGAGTCAGTGGTGGGAAGCTCCTCAGTCGAGTTCGGGTTAGTGTTAATTTGGAAAACACTGAATTGGTCTTTCAAAATGGGTGGTTAAAGCTTGGGAGGCAACAGGGTAAACCGATGGGTAAAAGCATGAAATGAATGAAATGGCTGTGTAGAAACATTAAATGCTTTATTTTAACCAAAACATTATCTTTAAACATTAAATGAAAGAAAAGGAGAAGCATTAAATACTTTATGAAAAGCATTGACATTTTTAAGTGGGAATTGGGATGTTAAGGATTGAGTTTTAAGTAATTAAGTAGATGTGTTTATCTCTTAATTATTTAATGAAAAAATTTCATAGTTTAGAAACAGAGTAAAAAATGAACATACATAATTCACAGATCCTCTTGCATGTCGTTCAATTGTGATACAAATATTCAAAATCAAAATGTACATTTTACTCCTATATTAAACATGAGGTGAAGAATATTCATACAAATTTCTTAAAAATCATTGAAAAATATTATAATTGAGGTTGTAATGAGGTTTTTTCTTTTGGAAAGTGAGCTTGACATAAAGTTTTGTGTAACTTTCTTATAATATTATTTCGTAGATAAGCAATGGAGGGTTTAGATTTATTTTTTAGTTATAAATAACCGATTTTTATAATTATATCCAAACTAAATTATTTAAAAATTAAAATTCTGCTAACTTAAAATAGATGTGACTTAAATTTAGGTTTTAAATATTATTTTTAAAGTTTTAGTAATTCATTATTATAAATTTATAAAATTACAACAAATAATTTTTTAACGAATAAAGAAATTGATTTTAAATAATATTTGTGGAAAACAAAAGTGAGATTTGTGTTAGGTTATGATAAAAATAATTAATATTTAATTTCAAAATTTTAGCATATGAATAAAACCTTATGCAAGTGAAAAACTAACGCAACACTATAAATTGGTTTGTCCAGTGCTAGTTGTAAGTAGAGGTCAGCAGAGTATAGAAGTTGAGGTTATAACGTAAAAAAAAAAAAAAAAAATTGGGTGTATAATTTTATTTGTAGTTTTAATAATGTATTACCGAAATTTATGAAAAGAGTCCATATCATATTTATTGAAATGAAGCTTTGATGAAAATTAAAAAAATCGTTATAATTATAATTGAATTAGTGGTTTAAACTAAAAAAATTCCTTGTAAAATATTCTAAGTATTTTATACTAAAATATGATGTAATTATCCTTTTTTTTCACCCGCCGGTTAGCCATATTTCTCTAATTCTTAGGAGGCCTTCTTAACAAAATCCTATATTTCATACATGGGCAGAAAAGAAATGATCCTTTTTTGGTTTGGCTCGACCAATAACTTAAAGGTAGACACATCAAATTTTTTGTTTCAATTATTCTGTTTTTATCATATTTTATTAAATTTTATCTATTTATTTATACGGGGTTCACATAAATATAATGATAAGATTTAATAAAACATGAAAAGAATATTATAACCGAAATAGGAGATCTAATCGAAGTCTTCAATTTAGTCCTACGGTACTATGTTTAGATAATACTCAAGGCTCGGGCTAAAGTAGCGGGAGCAACTTTTTGTTTTGCTATTATCTTTGGATAATGCTCAAGTAGTAGGAGTAAGTTTTTGTTTTGTTATTTTTTATTGTTATAAGAACTATAATAAAAATGAAAATAAAAGGTTTTAAGTTGTTTGTTTAAAAATAAAAATAAAAAATTAAGTAAAAACAAATTATTGAAAGTAATTATTTTTAGCAAACTATGGGCAAGTCGGTCTTAGATGTATTGAAATATTTCATCCATATTTGGGTGATACAATAAAGAGGGCATTTGTCTAAACAGGCCCAAGCCCAGTAATTGTCAATGGATCCGACAACACAAGCCTAACCTAATTTTATTTGAACGCCATCCTCCTTGCGCATTTATATCGCCACCCTCATCATCTTTTCCTACTCCCTCATCTGCTTAGCCGCTCCTCAAGTTCTTCATCCGTTTCAGGTGAGTTCAGTTTGACTTTACCGTTTGTTCTTCTTAAACTGTTAATTTTGTTTCTCTTGGGGTTAGATTAGAAAATGATGATCTAAAGTTGGCCTGCTAGTTTAGGCCATGATTAGTGTTAAAATCCGTTTTTGTGTGCGTCGGTTTTCACTCGGAAAGTATGAGGGTATTGGTTATTCCGAAGAAGAGGAATGGAGCCCAAGAATGGTTCCAGGTAAAAGTTAGGCAATTCATTTCGTGTGGAATGGCTTTAGTGGTAGCTGATGCTAAGCCAACGGATTTAGGGGATATTACTAATTTCAGCAAGATATGGTTGGTACTGGGTCTGTGCTATTTGACAATGACTTCTTATTTCAACTTTGTGGTGCTACGTACCGGAAAGTATCAAACACATACAGAAATGGACTGGGATGGGTTAAAAATAATGTTTTTCACCAGTGGCATTTAATGTCTTATAAGACTTTTATTAGGCGTATGCAACATATAAAGTATGTGGGAGCAGATGAGTTTTCCTTGCGAAGTTTATGTTTATGTTATTTTTGTTACTGAGCTAAAGGGCTTAGTGACTATGTGATATCTGGTTCTTAATTGACATGGCAATCGTATATGTCATTTTTTTAATATGTATTGCAATTTACGACTATTAATGCTGTTTTGGCTTTTATTTCTTATTTTTGATCAATATTGGCTTTAATACATGGGAGATTTGTTAATATATGAGGCTTTTCTTGTAGAATGATTTGTAGCATTACTGCATGTTTACGCCGTCTACATTTTGGTATTCCTGTAGCAGGAGGACTGAGCTGTGATTCATGTTTAATTTATTTAGTTTAATGAATGCTTCTTGTGTATTAAATATCTGTCGTGTTATCATTTTGGAATTCAGGAAACATGGGTAAATTTGTAACATATTCCTATCCTTTTGCAGGTAAGAGATGGTCAAGCATAACAACGTTGTGCCCAATGGGCACTTCAAGAAACATTGGCAAAACTATGTGAAGACATGGTTTAACCAACCAGCACGGAAGACAAGAAGGCGCACTGGCAAGTATTTTAAAACCGAGTTTCCATTCCTATTGGTCCTTGACCCTTGTGCATTTTTTTAAGATCTTTTGCTGCATGTAGTTGCACAAGGATATTAACAAGTGAAAGGAAACTATTTTCAGTTCCACATATGGATGCTATGTTATATGATTCAATTGAAAATAGTATTAGATTGCAATGTTTGAACTGAATTTTAGTATTTCTACTCTATGTATGATACTTGCCAGCTCGGCAGAAGAAGGCCGTTAAGATCTTTCCTAGGCCTACAGCAGGGCCTCTTCGTCCCATGGTTCGTGGACAAACATTGAAATATAACATGAAAGTGAGGGCTGGCAGAGGGTTTTCATTGGAAGAACTTAAGGTTTTCAGCTTTAGTGCCCTTGAAATCTCAATCTTTTTTTGCCTTACCTTAATTGTTAACATTTGTTGAATTTATCAGGCTGCAGGTATTCCCAAGAAACTTGCCCCAACCATTGGAATAGCAGTTGATCACCGAAGGAAAAACCGTTCTTTGGAGGGTTGGCAAGCCAATGTTCAGAGGTTGAAGACCTACAAGACCAAATTGGTTGTATTCCCAAGACGTGCTCGCAAATTTAAGGTACGTTTGAATGTACAGTGTCCTGTAACCAGTCATTTTGTACTTGCCTTGATCAACATTTTCATACTAAGCATTTTATTTGCCCAGACTGGTGATTCAACTCCCGAGGAACTGGCCAGAGCAACCCAAGTCCAGGGCCAGTACCTGCCGATCATGCGAGAGAGCCCTCCTGTGGAGCTCGTTAAGGTTACTGAGGAGATGAAGTCATTCAAAGCTTATGATAAGCTGCGGGTGGAGCGCATGAACAAGAAACACGTTGGTGTCAGGATGAAAAAGGCTGCAGAAGCTGAGAAAGAGGATAAGAAGTAGGAAGCTTAACATTGTTGGTGAGCCTTGCAAATGGATTTTCTTTTTGGTCGTTCTTCGGGGTTTCTGGTAGATTGTCCTTATTTCATTTTATCTCATACTTTCACTGCTACCTCTAGAGTTCTAAGTTACTATATTTGAACGAAAAATTGTGGGACATACATATCTACAGTTTTGGATTTGGTATCTGTTGTTGCACTGATGGAGCTCAGAGATAGGCTTGATAACATGTTTCGTTAAGATTTTATGCGTGTTCCGCATCATTTCTTCAGCTCTCAGATATTATAGGCTTGATAACATGTTTCGTTAAGATATATGCGTATTCCACACCATTTTTTCTACTCTCAACATTATCTTTTTACTCACCGACTGCACGTTGAGGCATAATTATAGGAGTATGGTTTTAGTTTTTTAGTTTGTTAAAAAAAAATTGGTTGATTATATTTGATTAAATATTAAATAAAAGTGAGATGAATCAATTAAGTGATTAAGTTTTATTTTAATTTTATTAATAAGCTTATTATATTTTGTTTAAAATTTTTTGTTCTGTTGCTATTATGTAATAACTTCAATTGTATATCCTTAAATAAAATTGATACATATTAGAACTTATATTAAGGAAAAAGAATAATGGCAGTGCAATGAATTAGTGTCATTACAATCTTGAAATTGTTGTTGAGAATTAATGGGAAATTAAGTAAATTACAGAGAAAAAAATTGAGTTAATGGGCAAACCTAATATTGTTAGAAATACTATGTAAGAAAAGAATTAAGTGTCCCTTAGTTTGCTAAAGCATGAAAGAACTAAACAATAAATAGAGACAACAACTGTAATAAAATGGAAAGAAAGTAACAAAAGGTTTGAAGTTAACTCAAAACTATGCAAAGTTGATGAGTAATATGAAGAGTAAAGCTCGTATGGGATGATGTGAAGAGATAAAGAGGATTTTTCCTCCTTTTTTTTTTTCTATTTTCCTAAACTATTTTAGGGATGTTGATGATGTAATTTCCCATTAAAGATTGTTCAGTGTTCATCAAAGTAAGAGAGAGTAAAATGATAGCAATGACTAGGGCAATGAGAGGGTGAGTTGAAGGCGAACTAAGGTCCTTAGAAAATCTAAAGGTAGTAAATCTTTTTTTAATCATAACATTTACAGTCAAACTCTTAACATTTCACATCCAATTTAAACCTTTTAATGACGAAATCCTTAGCCTATAAGAACTTTGTCAATTAAGTACAGGACCCACCTATGACACGTGGACTACACATCCTAGTGGTGGGTGTGGGTACATCACATTGTAAACTCTAATTTTAGATTTTCCTCCAATCTCAAATGACATTATTCTAAGCCTTAAGCATTTTCATTTTAATCTCCTTAAAAAATTTGTAATAAGATTTTGGCTTAGAGCTAAGGTAAATAGAAAAGAGATGGAAATACTCAAGATTAATGGCATAAAAGATGAATTAATGAAGGAAAATAATTCATAGGATTATTGAGTTTTTCTATAATTTTATTCAAGGTTATTGCCTACTCTCTTTCTTTCTCTCTCCTTATTTCATTCTTGCTCATAGACTTTGTTTCTCTCTTGATTGTTTTTTGAGCTTTCATCTCCTTTTTCTTATCTTTTGCTCTCTCTCTCTCTCTCTCTCTCTCCCCCTCCCTCCCTATGTGTGTGTGTCTATATATATATTATCCTTTTTTATTGCTCTTATATTTTGTTTACTTTTTCGTGATTCATCGAACAGTAGCTTCCTTGGTGACATCGTGAACTTTCGGCTTCTCAATTCTCTTCTTCTAAATAACCTCGAAGGTGGCATTAACTATGGACCTGTTATAAAATTACCTCTTTATTTTAAAGTGGAAAAAAAGCTCCAAACAATTAAGAATCAAAACCCATAAATTTAATGCCTCTCTTAAGATAAATATGAAAATAGGGATTTTTTAGTAGAGAAAATTTGAAAATAAGATTTATGATGCGAGTGAAACCCATCTCCATCGCGTGTTAAAAAGGTGAGTTATACCCACATAATGGAATTTAAAAGAATTGTCATGTCAACCATAAAATTTCTTGTAAAATTTGTTGGGTGTTCATCAAAGTAAAAAGGGGAGCATAAATGAGAGAAGCAATTAGGGCAATAAGAGGTTGAAGGAAAGGTGAATTAAGGTTCTTAGAAATTTCAAAGGCAAAAAGTTGCTTCTAAACCCAAACATTTACAGTCAAATCTGTGAGATGCTCTCACTTAGGCGACCCCTTATCCCAATCTTGTCCCTCTTGTTTTCAATTGCTTCTACACTTTTGCTTCTCTGTTGGTTTGCGACTGTTTGTGGAGTGGATTTCAGTGCCTTTGTGTTGGCCCTCTTGCACGACTGACACTTGTTGAGATGAGCGCACTCCCCTTTAGGTGGGTGACTTCCCCCCTAACGCCTGAGGTTTCTTCGACAGTTGTTTTAGAGTTTGAACTTTGTTTGTTCGGTCCCTTTGGTCTTTGGGTTGTCCCAGATAGTGGACCCCCTTGTGGGTGAACTATGGGACAAAACTATGGTAAGGATCAGGACATCACGTCAGACATTTTGCGGGGCCAATCACAGCGCCCACCAGTCGGCACAAAGGTACCACCTTCTTTGGGGGACTCTAAAACTATGGGAAAAACTGCTAACCCCTGTAACACAGCAGTGAGGCTTGGGGTGCCATTGCTGAAAAATCTGACTAGTTTAAGTATAATACAACAGCTCCGGCCAAGCTTGAAACATGGTAAGGCCCTGCTTAAATAGCCTATTGTGCGTTCTGGAAAATGTGCTGAAGACCCAGGGGATGATGTAGCATCCACGGAGGATGACATTAAGATTGATTTGGGAAGTGAGGATACTTGTGATGTTGCTGAGACAAAGGAGGATTCCGACACCCACCAATTGCTTGATACAATGTCGATTCCGAATTCAAATGGGCCAATTGAGCAGGCACACTCTAGGGATGGCGAGTCCGCCTTGAAGTCAAGCCCACCGGATGTGGTCATGCCTAAACCATCCTATGCTAGCTTGTTTCAACATAATAGAGATATGTCAAAAGGGCAGCCTCTGAAATTTGTTCTGGTGGACGGAGACGTTATCCTGGAAGCTGACGAAGTTAATGATATTGAACAAACTTGGGGCTTCTGCCTTGTGGGGTGTCTTACGGGTCAGTTTCCTGGACTAAAAGCGGTTGAAGATCTCATTGCTACTTGGATGATACCGTGTAAGTTACTCCCCCATAATCGTGGGTGGCTAGTCTTCCAATTTGAAACTGAGGAAGATCGCATTGCAATCCTTGCGGGGGGACCGTATACGATATAGAAACGAACTTTAATGTTCAATATCATTAACTTCGTCAGCTTCCAGGATAACATCTCCGTCCACCAGAACAAATTTCAGAGGCTGCCCTTTTGACAAATCCCTATTATGTCGAAACAAGCTAGCATAGGATGTGGTTAGGCATGACCACATCCGGTGGGCTTGACTTCGAGGCAGACTCGCCATCCCCAGAGTGCGTTTGCTCAGTTGGCCCATCTAAATTCGGAATCGGCATTGTATCAAGAAGTTGGTGGGTGTCGGAATCCTCCTCTGTCTCAGCAACATCACAAGTATCCTCACTCCCCAAATCAATCTCAATGTCATCCTCTGTGGATGCTACATCATCCTCCGAGTCTTCAACACATTTTCCAAAACACACAATAGGTTGTTTAAGCAGAGCCTTACCATGTTTCAAGCTTGGGCGGAGCTGCTGCATTCTGCTTAAACTAGTCGGATTTTTTAGCAATGACACCCCAAGTCTCACTGTTGTGTTTAAAAAGGATTGTTAAGAAGTTGGTGGAGGAGTTTTGTACCCAATCAGGGCAGAGAGTCAACATTGATAAAACAATAGTCTTTTTTTCAAGAAATGTTAAGCAACAGTTAAAAGCAGAGCTAACTAAAAGGCTCAGTTTTCAGGCTATGGATGATATAAGCCGTTGCTTGGGCATGCCAATTTAGCATGGTAGAATCACCAAGAGAACCTATGCAGGAATTTCAGAGCAAGTTCATAAAAGGCTCTCGGGTTGGACTATTTCAAGCCTTTCGTTAGCAGGTCGTGTTATGTTAGCGAAGACGGTGTTGTAGAGTCTTCCTTTCTTTGCCATGTAAACGACTAAATTGCCATATTTTATTTGTGATAAGATTGAGCAACATGTTCGTCAATTTATTTAGGGCTCTTGTCATCGTACTCGAAATATAAGTTTAGTGGCATGGGATGCGATAGCGCGCCTTAACGCTAGTAAAAAAATAACTAAACTACTACTATAATAAGGTGAGCCTAGGTCGATCATACAGAAAGTGTGTGAAAAGTTGTTAAAATAAAATCAATCGGTGTTCAGGTTTAGGGGGTTTTGGTTTTAGAAACAAGAAAATAAAATGAAACTAGACTAGTAAAACAAATTAAAGAAAACATGCGAAAAATGATAAAAGTTTGGAATTTGATAGGGACCCGGTTCTTTGATTCAATCTCGACCTACACCCTAATTAAACATATTTCATTGATTTGTTATTCTCAAACCTCTCCTAGAAACTATTAATCGCGAGGTTAGTAATTAACCTGAGTTTTCCCTTAGGCAGTGTTTAATCAAGATACGATCGTTAATTAAACTTAACTACCGAATAATCGAGGAAATGATCTCCAAATTTAATTGGGCAGTAGCATTATGAATTAGAAAAATCGATTAATTAAGACAACAACCACATACAATGCGTCATTTAACCTAGGTTGTGTTATCCCTAATGATTATGAATAAATAGTCGCTACACATGAATTTTAACATAACAATTGGGGATTATATCGAAATTCCTAGCAATGAGTTTGCAAATAAATAATTCAATGAACGCATTAAAATCATCTTTTTACAATACCCAATGAGTTCATACACACATAACCGAACAATAGTGAGAATACGATTATCCATACACAAAACGTCAATTAACATAGGATAACAAAATCAATTTTTAATGAGATAAAGAAACAACAAAAATAGTGAAATACACTTAACTCAGGTCGTCAGCATTGATGTTACCTTCGAACCGACATCGGGACGTCTAATCCTTCATAGGTTTCTCCCAAAAAAATGCTTCAGCACCCACGTTATAACCCAGTCAAAACCCTCTTATTCTTCTCGCTACTGCACTTCCCTTCTCTCTGCGTTACTGCTCTATATTTTGTGAATTAACTCTTGGTCCACTTTACTGTTCACACCTTAAAAACCTCTCCACGTCTCCTACCCAAATGACTATGTTTTGTCTTCTGTCCAACATCTGCATGTTGCCTCTACTGTTGCATTTTGGCTCCTTGCTGTGCTGCATTTTGTTTGCTCCCTATTTCTCATTTAATTGTTAGTCCACCCCACTATTCATTCTTCACACTACAGCTGATGCCCTTTTGTTATTGACCAAATGTTTGCATTTCATGCATAATGTTTGCATGAAATGCAGATATGGTCTGCTTTTACTATGGAGTGGACTTTGTTTGGCTTCCCAGCTGCTAGCGCTTTCGTCTGCTCACACTGTCGTTTCCTTGCTTCTACGCTGCATTTCATTCCTTTAGTTGTGCGTTTTGCTGCTCCTTACCTATCAATGTTTGCGCTCCATGTCATTTTATTCAAGCTTTGGGCTGCTGCGTTGCTTCTTATCTATGCTGCCTTTTGGATTGTCGTTTTGTCCTCCTTGCTTCCAACTTGCTTGTCCATGCGTCTTGGTGTTTTATCTCAGCAGCTACCATTTTCTTCTCACCTTGGTGCCATTTTATTGTTGTCCATCATCCTTTAAATTCACATTCTTACATGGCATGCACAGTGTAGATTTTCTACTTCTTTGTGTTTTAATTTTTTTCTTGTCTTTTAATTTTCTTCTTCTTGCTCCATAAAGACAAGTAAAAATTAATCTTCGAAAAATGTCTCAAATATCATGTTTTTGACTCATTTTAACTTCTTTGCTTTCGAATTGTGCCTAAAATTATATATGAGTCAAAGTGGGTATCTTAAGTAATTTATTGTCCTTAATCGCTAAGTGTTATGAAATAATTAAATAATCAATTAAGCACTTATCAGGATGATATATGTTGAAGCAAAGAGAATGGCGGCTTAGGTTTAAGGAAGCTTCGAGTGATGAATGAATCTTTTATTGTGAAAGCTAGATGGCAGTTAATTAATTCAACAGATAAGCTATATATTCAAGCTTTAAGGTCGAAATATGGAATTTAGGAAGCTGTGCCTTTTGGGATTAAGAAGAAAGGCTCTCCATTTTGGAAAGCTATTAGCTCTGTGTGGGCTAAACTTTATAATGGCTTAGCTTGGACTCTCGACAATGGCCGTATTGCTAATTTTGGACTAGACTGACAAATGGTCGATCAATGTGAATCCTCTGGTTGATTATGTGAATTGTGAAATTCTAGAAAATAGTTTGAACAAGCCAACTAGTGATTTTGAATGGAGATGACATTGGAGTAAGTTTGAATCGTAGCTTCCTAATGTTATCCTTATGAATCTAAATTCTAATCCAATTCCTTAATCCTAGGAAAGTGATGAAAAGTTTTATTGGAGAAACTCCGTTAATGGACTTTTCTCCATTAGCTCAATGTAAACAATCTTAATGGAGGATGAAGAGCATGCAAAAAGCAACGAGTGGAAGCGAATTTGGAAGTGGAAGGGTCCTGAGAGGAATAAAACTTTTCTTTGGTTAGCAGCAAAGGACAATCTCCTTACAAGATGGGAGCTACCCAGAAGGCATGTGGCTTATGATACTCATTGCCAAAGATGTGAAGAGAGTGAGGAGACACTAATTCATGCTTGAGGGATTGTACATGGGCAAGATTAGTGTGGAATCAGTTAGTGCTTGTGGATTACTAGAATGAATTTTTTCTTTGCCTTTTAAAGCTTGGCTAAAGGAAAACTTGAGAAATAAATGGGGATTCAGTATGTATGGTGATTGGGATACTTGTTTTAAGGTTGCAACTTAAAGCATATGGAATTGGAGGAACATGAATATTTTCCAGAAAAAGGAATCGATCCCATCCATTAAAGTCAAAGACATTATGAATAGAGTTTATGAAATTAATATAGTCCATAAGGAATGCTCCATTAGTTAGACTGGAGTGTAGCAAGATAGGGAAAGAAAATGGAAACTTCCTCCGCACAGTTGTTTGAAAATGAATGTGAATGGAGCAATCAACCTAAATAATGGTTTATCTACTGTTGGTATTTTGATGAGAGATCATGATGGTTTTTGGATTAAGGGTTTTGCTATGAATATTGGCAGGGGCTTAATTATTTAAACTAAGCTTACCGGAATTTTTCACGAATTGCTTTTTGCTTGGAGTCAGGAGATAAGGAATGTCTTGGTGGAGTCTGACTACAAATTGGCCATCATGGGCATTTATTAAACAGTATTCAGAAGTTTCTTTGTCAAGATTGAAGGGTGAGCATCTAGTACATGCCAAGGAGACTAACCAGTATGCTGACTTTATTACAAAGTATGCTCGTTGTCTTATAAATGGTTCTCATGTTTTGCTCTATCCTCTACTTGGGTTGGGGGAGATTTTGATGTACAATATTTGAATTCCTTATAATGTTGAGTAGTTTCTAGGCTTGTTGCCTCTTTAAAAAAAGAATTTATTAAAGGTGTTGCAATTAAAACTACTGATGTTATTATAAAAGATCTTGGAGCTAATATTTTTATAATTCTATTAGATAAATCTAGAGATTTGCCAACTAAAAGATAAGTAAACATTACTTTACAATATGTTGACGCTAAAGGGTATATTGTTAAACATTTTCTTGCAATCACCTACATTACTAATACCACTATATTATAAAGACAAAAATTCTTAATACATGGTTCTAGCTTATCCTCTGGGCTAGGTTATAATGGAGCAAGTAATATGGAAGTTGAGTCCACTAGTGATAAAATTTTAATTATAAGACAAAATAAATCAATTTATTATATTTGTCATTTTGCCCATCAACTCCAATTAGAACTTGTATTGGTGACAAAGTGTCATGATCAAATTACTTCACATTTATAATTGATTGCTAATTTGATAATGTGATAGTATCAAAATAATCAACTTGATAAAGTTTATTGAATTCTTACAAAAACTGAGGTTTTATTAGGAAAATATTTGAATTACGAGATTAATAAAAAGGCTAATGAAACACGTTAGAGACAAAATTATGGTTTACTAATTGGTTTAATCATAATGTTTTATTCTATAGTCTATGTATAGAAATTATCTTAGAAGATAGTATTAATGCAGAGCAATTGCAGAAAATTAAACCTTATTATATTCTATTTAGTCATTTGAATTTATATTCTATTTAGTCATTTGAATTTATGCCACAATGTTGATGAGGATCGGAATCACTTGTTTTTTTAATATACTTATTCCAAAAGCCATATAGAGCAGGATTCAATATATACCGGAGATAACTAACTTGACTTACAAATGAGAGCTTACCTTGAGGTGGTTCATCAACTATTCCACTTTGGGCAAAGTGCATGCATTCTTACGAAAAGTGACTTTCATTACTACTATATACATGATATGAAAGGAAAGAAATAGTCGAAACTACAAACACATAGAGGTAAATAAATATTAGCTAGCTGATAATATTGTGAATTGTAATAGAACTGCTATTCTAACAAAAAATGTTGGCCATCTTCTCACCGATAGTATGAATGCACAATGGTATTTATAAAGGGTTGGTGGTAGTAGTTGATGCGGTCCCTGTTGCTTTATTTCTAAGTTCTTTGTAATTGAACAACAAATCTTGCCTGTAATTCCTAGGTAGAGTACAATAGATTATCCTTGTAAATTCTGAACTTTGTAATAGCTTATGCTATAGTTATGCTATTATTCATTCATTTCCAAAAAAAAAGATGCAACTTGCTTAATCTAATAGGATTTAGTATCAAAATAGAACCATGAATGTTGAAAAAATAAATAAAAAAACAAGACCAACTCCTTCGTGAAGTATATCTTTACAAGGGTTACAAAGCAAGTGCTTCGAGTCTATTGAGGACTATGAGCATTAAGATCCTTGTTTGCGAAAACAGAACAAGCAAGAAGAAGGTACTAGAGTCTAGTACCCTAGTAATTGACTTTGTTTGGCTGGAAGAAGATACTAGAGTTGTTATGGATTATGTTGATTGGATAGTAAGGGCAAGAGTTGTGGAAAGCTGCGTGTTTAAGACGCAAGACTTGCCTCTGGGAAATTTAGTTGGACGGACTAAACCAACGAAGGGTTGGGTCAAATTAAATACAGATGGTGCAATTAAACAAGGGTTTACCCTAGCTACTGTTGGAAGATTAATTAGGGACTGCCAAGGTCAATAGTGTGGTGGATTCATATAGAACATTAGAAGGGGTTCACCTTTAGCTGCCGAACTCTCACACTGGTATGGGAGCTTGGCTATCGACGCGTTGTCGTCGAAGTGGATTCATTAGAGGTGATTAATATTTTTTCTTCATCCAATATAGTTGTAACATCCAAATACCCCCTGGGAGGATATGTGGATGCCACCCAAGATAGTACAATCAAATCAGACTAGTTTACACACAACATCTCAAACATTGCTTACAATACATCACATCATACTGTCAGAAATAGAAATTCAAAGTTATTACAGGCTCAAAAGTGTTAATTAAAAACATATTCAACAATACAAAAACAGACTCCTTTGGTCATTGCGGTTGACTTGTCCCAGTCTTTAAACTCTTCGCTCCAAACCTACACGGGGCAAATCCACCGTGCTAAGCTTATAGCTTA
>JAOSBP010000008.1:19897639-19910945 GCA_027563825.1 Erythroxylum mucronatum
GTTATGCATTAGTTGTTACTTATAATAGCAATGTTCAAGATTAACATTTAATAACATAGAATTAAAGTAGTTTTTTTTCCTTTTCTTCTTTTTTTCACTCAAGAATTAATATAGTAAATACTAGGTGAATTAATTATTATTAATATCCTCTTAAATTGTATCTAAATATATGATAGGTTTTTTGGGTATTGCAGGTTCAGGTTTAAACCTAAACCTATAAATCAGGTTCGGTTCGGTTAACTGTTATAGGTGCAGTTTAGGTTCGGTTAACCTAGAACCGCAAGTTAGAAACCTGAACTTGAACCATGAACCTGATTTTTCAGGTTTGGTTAACTTTATTTACAGGTTCAGTTCATGCGGTTCAGGTCTGATTCACAGCTTCGCGGATTTTCTTGTACACCCCTACGGATATATATGCAAGTGGGCCTACTGAAGCGGTCCTGAGTCCTGACGCAGGCACCTTGGGCTCCGCAAACCCACTCGTCTCCCTCTCTCGTAAAGCATTCCTGTTCCTATTCCTACCCCTCTCTTTCGCTCTCCTCCTCTCCCTCCTGACTTTCCCCAACCCTAATTGATTACGGTACACTATCCCTCTGCTTGAAATTAAAGGGACAAGGAAGAGGAAGAGCATTATTACGTCCATTTCGTTAAACTCTAGCTCGTTTCTCCAAGGGAATTCAACCTGCTGATTCAATTTATTTTGTATTTGCTATTCTCGGTAGAGTTGCTAGCTGTATCGGAATGAGACCGGAGAAGGAGGTGGTGTGTGGTGGTAATAACTATAGGCAGATAGAATGAGTAGACTGTCATTCAGGCCACGGCCTCTTGACATACACAAGAAGCTTCCAATTGTTAAATCTGTAAAGGATTTTGAAGAAGATGACACTTCCACTTCTACTCGCAACTCTCAGCTCCTGCGCCTGGCTGCTGCTGAGACCGACAATGAGGTGCATGCCTGTGCCAATTTTATGTGTGGGATTTTGAATCGCTCTTCTAGTTCTATTTTTTGAGTCTCTTCTTTTTAGGTACACCTCATTCCCACCAAGAAACTAGCTCCTGAAATTCCCACTCCTCAGTTTTTGGTTGTGGATACATATGAACGCGACTATGGGCGCACTTTCACTCAAACTACAACATATCTTCGTGCTCGGGGAGGTCTGTCTCCCGTGTTCATATTAGTCTCTGCTTCTGCTTCTGCTTCTTCTTCTTCTTGACATGCTCAAACTCTCTCACTTGTCTGCAGCTCGAGCAGAACTTGGAGATTTTGTTGAGTATGATCTCGACAATGAAGATGAGGACTGGCTTGTCGACTTCAACAATGAAAGAAGGAATCTTTCACCTGAAAAGTACTTGTTTCTGTTAATGTTTTGGTGTTTGATTTCAGTTTATTGGACCTACTAGCATATCATCAATTATTTGTTATGGCATTTCGTATTCTCAGTTATCTTTTTACTCAATTTTTCTCATTTATGATAGATTTGCAGCTTTGAGATACTATGGGTTCAGACCTGTTCCAGTGGCTCTTAACTTTTGCATAGAACATATATAGGAAATTTCATGGCTTATATTGTCAAAATTTTACTTATTGGACCTACTAGCATATCATCAATTATTTGTTATGGCTTTTCTTATTATTCTCAGTTATCTTTTTACTCAATTTATCTTATTTATGATATTTGCAGCTTTGAGATACTATGGGCTCAGACCTGTTCCCGTGGCTCTTAACTTTTGCATAGAACATATATAGGAAATTTCATGGCTTATATTGTCGAAATTTTACTTCATTGACCTTGTCAAGCTTTCATTCTACATTATCCTTCACACTTTAATAATTGTTGATCTGCTACTATCTTTTTCCCTTGCTCGTGTTGTAATCATATGGATAGTTTTTAATTCAGATTTGAAGCTCTTATCTTCAAGTTAGAGGTACTGGATCATAAAGCTCGGGAAAGAGCTGGGGTTATAACACCTACACTTGGTTCACCAATCCCTGTACTTCTGCAACTTGACACTGCCATTGAGGTGAAACTTTCTTTCCTTCTGATTATTAATTTCCAATCTCAATGCTCAATTTTGCTCTAAAATCAACTCCAGTTGCAAATTCGAATTGAAGCGAATGCTGGATTATCTGTCATAACTTTTGGGGAGGAGGAACAATTTCTGGTTTTTTTGTAGTTCATGTTAAAAGTCTCTTCTTTTTTATCTGATATATCTGTCATGAACTTTTGTTGAAGTGGGAATTGAAGCAAGTACTAGTTTATCTGTCGTAAATTTTGGGAAGGAGATTTAGTTACTTGTTTTTTATGTAGTTCAATGTTAAAAGTCCCTTCCTTTGTATCTTATGTATATGTCATGAGCTTTAGGTGAAGTGGGACTTGACAATCTGATGGGTTTGATGATTTTGACAATTGTATATATTTCATGTTTGAGCCTTATTTTTCAATTGTTTGTTTGACTATCTATTGCATAAAGGATATCAAGTTGGATTATTACAAATTTTTCTTTTGTTTTCTTTTTCAATGGTAGGCCTTGCAAGCTCAAGCTCAGTTCGTCCATATCCAGTCTGTTTATAATTATTGGAGAGAGAAGGTATAGAATACACTAGATTTTGGGATACTTTCTGTATTGTGATTTACCCAAATCTACGATATTCTCGTTTCCAGTTTTGATGTTAATAATATTAAACTAAATTTGTTCACTTCCTTCTCACTAGATGTTTCCAACAGGAGTATAACCAATTTAAAAAATTAAATCTTCTAGAAGTAAGGAAATTACAAGTTTGTAGCTGTATGAGTGTGTTAAAAGAACTCTTCCCTAATGAATTAATACTATTCAAAAGCATTGGAGAAATAAAAAATCTGTTCAAAAGCATTGGGGAAGTAAAAAATCTGTCTTCCCTTGCATGTTTATTCATTCCAGTTTTCTCCTAATTCTTGTATAAGGGAGTCAAGGAAATGCGGGATAAAAGATTAGGTGCATTATAAAAAGGAAGAACTAACATGTTTTGGAGTTAAAATGAGGGTGACATATCTAAGATGGCTTAATCATGTTCATAAACTATGTTATTGGAGAAATCAAGAAAGCAAAGTGAAGAAATTTTTAAATTATGCTAGATGGCATTGACTCAAAAGGATGCAATTGATCATGAAGAAAGGGAAGTAGAAAAAGGATTTATATTTCTAAACTGATTTAGTATGGGAAACTTGACTTAATCGCCTTGAGTATATGTTGTAGGAGCATTCTATAATTTTAATTGGTTTATTAAGCTTTTTCCCTTTTTAGCTTGCTTATCTTACTTAGCTTGCTTATTCTTCAGTTCCTATTAAGTACTATTATAGTTGACAATTAGGCTTTCAATTAGGAGTAAAGAATTTATATCCTTGAATCTAAGTATCTATGGTTTTGATCTATAAGACCTTGCTATAGTGAGCCTTTCAAATATCTCAAAATCTTGAGAAATTGCGTCCCAATGGCTAGTTCGTGGAGACTTCATAAACTAACTCACTATGCTTGTAGTAAATGAGAAAGTCTAGAATATACTTTAGCTAAGGATGGGAGGTTTACTTCTTCAACGATCTGTCCTCATATGGGCTCAAACTCAAGTTTCAATCTTGCTAGATAGATTATGGTCATTAAGTGCTCCTTTTGGATTTGCATCTCCTTAACATCAAATGTAATGCGTAGGAGAGAATTTAATTTTTTAAATGCACGTTTCATTTTTCCAAAGTATTCAATCAAATTTTATTGTTGTCTAGACTGAAACAACTCAACAAAGATATCATACATGCGAAGCATATTGTTGGAATAAAGAAGCTTAGCATAGCCCTAAGCTTGCTTACAAGTACTAACATGAGAGAACAAGATTGAAATTTTAGGTTCCATATAATCAAAAAAAAAAATCTAGCAATTGAGCTTAATCAACGTGCCAATTTTCCAATATTTTATGATCATTTGGAGGATCTGATGTGAGGTGTGACAACTTTCTCTAACCTTTGAAAAACAATTCTACCTTCTTAGACCAGAAAGAATAGTTATTACTATTTAAACATTGTTGGGTGATTCACCATTGTTGAGATAGTTGTTGGGACACCCTTCATTGACTTATTGCTGGAGTCTGACATACTCCTGGTATATTTGACATATTTGTTGATTAACGAACATTAGTAACACTGCTGATGATGCTTCAGAACGGATGATAGACTATAATAATGACAAAATACTTAGGTTCTAGTTAGATTTAACATAAAAGAAAACCAGAACCCCCCGTTCATGATGGAAAGACGAGCTATCAAAATGTCATTGCTGGTGATTGTCTAATGACAGTGTGTGACACCTATACGCTTGTATGTGGATGATTTTTCAATGACACCATCGGTACTGTGTTGGTCGCCATCACCTCATGGTTGCTTTTGTGTGTTTGGGTTTGGTTATGGTGGATGGAGGTAAGGGTTTTAGACAGGTCTGAAGGTTTTAGGGTTTTATGGTAGGGGACGTAAGGGTTTTAGGTTTTAGGTGTGGAAGGGAGGTTTTAATGGTCTGAGATTAACCTTACTTTGATGCCATGTTAAAGACAATATTAGAGAATGCCAATTGAGGGCTTGACACCATCTTAAGACCATCGTAGCCTTTATATAATAGTAAGAATCAATTACATAAAGAAAGTTGATCTTAAGAATAATTAAGAAATCATACAGGTATGATTTTTCCTAATGACCATGAACAATGTAAACTTATTACACTAAACCATACCTATACCTGTATGTTGAATTTTGCTTTGAGAGAATTGCTTGATCTTCATCCCACTTACAAAAGGGGCTAAAAAGCTAATGTCAAATCAATCAGTCCTTAGCCTTTGAGGACTCCATTGTGAGTGAACAAATCAAGTCTGAATTAGATGTGTTTATAGAAGAAGTGACCCTTCTAGAAGCCCTTATATAAATAGTTTAAGAGCTGTTTCTGGAGAGGTTTATCTAGACCCAATTAGAATTGTATCTATTGATAAGCAAGTTGAGGACCTCCTTATGGATCCATAAAATGAGGAATGATTGTTGATGTCACTAGAACTTTATGGAGATATGCAAACAAATACACGGTAAGAAAAGGCATTTGCTCTTTTGTTTTGAAGGAGGACATCATATGGTTGTGATAAAAGGAAAGTTAGACACAGTTTGAGAGTAAAGGACCCTTAACAAATGATTGAGTAAGAAAAGAAAAAGTATCTATTTGGAGAAGGCAAATATTTTTCTTTTGATGCCTTCAAACTTGAGCAGGAATCACGCAAAATGGAAGTATATAGGGCATCATTCATCATTTGAAGCTAAGGAAAACCTTGTGAAGAAAAGTAATGAGGTAAAGGCTTTATCTAGTGGTGTTGGTACTACTCTAAAAACAAATGATGGGATGCATATGGTTAATGTTGTCATTCATTAAATGTCATTCCCATCTGCAATTCCAACAAATCACCAGTACACAAGTAATTGTCTGGTTGAAACTAAAGAAGGTTGATGTGTTCGATACTGTGGTATCCATTAACACTCTAGTCAAGCAGGTTTCTGCTGCTAAAGCAGATGTT
Organism: Erythroxylum mucronatum; assembly: GCA_027563825.1. NCBI lineage: Eukaryota > Viridiplantae > Streptophyta > Magnoliopsida > Malpighiales > Erythroxylaceae > Erythroxylum > Erythroxylum mucronatum. The sequence goes on from JAOSBP010000008.1 coordinate 19,903,212, forward strand.
ATTGAAGAAGTTCTAGATGTCAAAGAAGTTTCTCAAGACGTTGAAATTGTTATATAAGATTTTTGGTGAAATGGCGCAAATCTGCAAAGAGGAACCAAAATGAGTTAATTTCGAGATATATAAGGCACATCGCACATGTCAAGGTTTGCTTGTTGAAGCCAACTCTTTTTTCAAGTTTGAGGAGGCTGATGCAGGAGCATCCTGTCCGAACCCCGTCAACTTTATTTTATTTGTTCCAAATGAGTGTTATGTTTCTAATTTAATTGGTCTTTATAATATTTTTTCTATTTATGTAAGATTTAGGTATTACTTGATTCTCCTGTTATCAGTAGGAATTCTTCTTGGAATTTTTTATTCTATTTTGGGTAGGGTTTCTAGTAAGACTGCTATAAATAAGGAGTTTGCTGGAGAAATACATTATTCTTTGTATTCAAATTTTTATTAAGGAGGTTTTTGTTATAAACTCTAATTGTTCCAGCCCCAATCACCCCAATTCTGTCCCTACTTTATATTAACCCTTTTCCGTATATCATGTTTCATAGATTTTATTTGAGTGAATGCAAAACAAAAAGGTTAATTACAGAAAAATTCCTTATGGTTTGTGCAGCTTAGCCACTCGATGCTGTTAAAAAAGTTTCAATTAACTTGATCAAGTACAATATATTTTAAGGAATAAACCCTCATAAGTGCACCGTATGTACAGTTATTGGAAAGGAATTCTTGATCTGCTTGGGAGGTTTCTGTTTAGAAATTTAATGATTTGTTCATAAAGGACTTAATTGAAAATTTCTATACCTTAGAAAGTCTGGCAATAAAGTACAAGCATATAAGCTGTTCTTCAATTTGTGCCAACTGCAAGGATTCTACATGTGACCAATCCTTTTTAAGTTGTGCTTAGGGCTTATGTTTCATGTAAGAGTGTAAACTTACATCTTGCTCCTTGCTTCATTTTTGGGCAGCGTGAAAAGTGGCAGAAGCCCATTCTTCGTCGCTTGCAGGTTAGTGCAATCACTGTTTACAGTTAACATATTATTGATAATTATTTTATCATGGGAAGGAATTTGCACCATATTTGTTCATGAACACATCTGAGACTTAACACGACTATAAGTTTACTCGCTTGCGACATGACTGTAAAGACTCAATTTTTTCAGGAGAAGAGAAAACAATCAAAATATTAATCAACAAACTGAGGCCCCATCCCACTATCTAAATAATAGGACTGAGGACTGAAAAATATGAACAGCTGTTCTGATGTGATGGGCAAGCAAAATTTTTTAAGCTTTACTACACTATAGTTTCTGGAAATTTGCAGTTAAATTTGGGACAAGCTTTTCATGACTGGGTTAGGTAATTTAATGCTTCTTTTAATTTTCTATGGGAAAGGGAAATTGAAAGGCACTAAAATTGATATAAAATTGTGTAATAGTTATCGACTTTGTTAGCTGCCCTTATTTAGATCTAAGTGAGAAGAGATGGGGAAATGAGCTTTGGAACCAAAGTTGGATTTCACTGGAAGATTTCTTTAGTGATTGATTTGTAGATTACATTGTTTCCATAATGTGGTAACTGGCCTGGCATTTGGATCACACAATAACAGTCAGCACAACTTAAAATTATAAACAGGTACAAAGCTATGAAGGAAAAACTTCCTTTGTAGAGTGAATATTGGCTTGAAAGAGCACATAGATAAAGAATTCCATGTAACCATGCCTTTAAAATAAAAAATAAAAGACGAAGAAATTGCTGTACTTGAATTATGTACAAAAAAAGAAGAAGGAAGTTGGCTACTGGATTTTCTGGTGCAGAGAAGTCATTACCTTTCAAGAACCTGTATATCAGAAAAATTTAATTAAGATTCTCTCTCGATGATTTCAAAATAATTGTGTCTGTCAGTTTTTGTCTGTCATAGGGATAGTTCAATTTGATGAGAAAATTTCTTCCTTCTGGAAACTGAATGTCAAAATTTGAGCATTTACAGCTGTTTGATGATTTTATGCATGTGTATATTGATTTGTCCAATTCACCATTTATTTTGTTTGTTTATGGATACAGCCACCTCCTCCAGTTAACGATACAAATCCATACAATGTCTTCAGGCCAAGAGAGAAAGCCCACAGACTCCATACACGAAGGGTATCCATCAAATTCTTTATGCCCTTTCACATACTAGACATCCAAGCACACCCTAATGCATTAAATGTTCTTCTAATGATCTGATTTTCTTTTATGCAGATGCAAAGGAGGGAAAATAATGTGCAGTCATTTGAGAAGCTTCGGCAGGTGAGTACTCCAAATTCTTTGCTTGACTGTTGAACGTTATGGTTTTATTGCTCCATAGAGACTAAAAAGATAATCATTATACTTTGTATGTGTTAGAGGCTGCTATTAGTGCTGTCTCATGTCATATCATATCCATTAAGAAGACTATAAGAGGATTTGAGCAAAATTGGCAGTTCTAATTTTTGCCCTCTTCTAGTGATTCTGTTGTTGTTTGTGTCATGCATGCAATACTTTTCAAAATCTGTCAATTCAAAAGTTCAAGTTTTAGATAAAACTCAGCACTTAAATCGTTTTTCAGATCAAACGAAATTCCTTACAGGATAACTTATTGGGTTTAAACTGGACAAGGGCCTATCATATAACTTCTGACTATCTGTGGTAAATATATCCCCGTCAAATTTCTTTTGATGTTGTGCCATTTCTGGGTAAGGCTAGGCATTGATACAATTTCATGGGAAAAAGATATAGATGCTTTGAAGCAAGGCTTTCCAATTACTTTACCCATGTTTTAGAGATGGACAAATGGACCCAACATAGCTTGCGTTGGAGCCATGTCAATAACTTAATTTTGATAAACGAGGATAGTCAAGAGTAGCATCCTACGAACTTTCAACCTCTTGCTGACAAAGGTCTTGATGCAGTCTATAGATATCATTCAACCTTGGTTGATGCAATGATGCTGCATATATGGATTGTATTCTGATGTCTAACATTATTCCTTTGTGTTCACCATTTTCAAATTTATATTTCTACATACCTTGTATTTCATTTGAATATGTGGAAGGTGGTTTCATATCCACATTAAATGGTAACTGTTTCAGGTTAGGCGCAACCTTGACCAAGCCAAATCCATACTTGAAGCTCTTATTAGGGTACTTTTCTGGGCAAAATTTAATGAATTAGCGAGTTGCAATAGTTGTTTCTTGCATTGATGTTTATGCAAATATGCACTCTGCAGAGAGAGGAGAAAAAGAGAGAAGCTATGGAGAGTGAAGTCAGTCTCCAAAGGATCCAGATAATATATAAGGTAGCCATATAATATTTATATTCTTTTCTAAATTTGCTTCTGTTATCATTGTTTCCTTGTTCAACGTTTTTGTCTGAATCAAAAACATTGGTAACTAAAATTTTATGGGAAGGCTTCTGATAGCCTGTTCCAGACTTCAAGTTGCAGACTTTTTTCACTCTTCTTGTTGTGGATACTGTTGACTTTTGGCAATTAATAATTTATTGTGGTTTCTTATGGGTATTAGCATGAAACTGACCTCCTTGAAGATAGCTTGGCTCTTCCTGGTTTTCCACCTATGTCCTCCAAGTTTGCCTCAAGTGAAGATGAATTGATGGATTCAGATGATCTTGCAAGCAGCCGTGGACGTAGTCGACCTGCCACAGCTCAAAATCCAGCTTTTCTGGACTCCAATATGCTTAGTTTCCCTGCAGCAGGCCTGAAACAAGAGCTTAGACGTCGTCATGCACCGTATGGATGGCTCAACAAGATGGTAATTTACTAGAGTCAGACCCTCTGATTTTATTCTTTGGTCGTTGCAACTTCCTGAGCTAATATATTGTGGTTCCATCACTAAAACCAGCTAGTTGTAGGTTGTCATAATTTAATCTGTTTTGGCTCAGCTGATTGTTGGTTCCATCACTAAATCTGTGTTACATGACTGATCCCCCAGTGTATATGCAGGATCCCCATGAACCGGTTTTATTGTTCACAAAACCCCTGGTGCCAGAAAAGTTGGCCGCAGCGGGTATTGTGCCACCTGTAGATTCTTCTAGGAATGGTGCATCAACTCCTTACAAATTTCACGGAAGAATTGGCCGGGGCGGGCGAATTGTATTTGATAGATGGAACCCATTTTTGCAGTCACCAATTGATCTTGGTAATTCTTTGTATATACCATCCAGACGACCTGCTACATACAACTGAGGAAGTGCGTGAGTTCTCCCACATCTGCTGTGGCGTTTTATCCCACTGGAAAGACTAATAGCTGATAGTTATTGTAATTGAACGGTGGGGGATGAAAGCAAATTGGAAGCTATTCTCCTTACAACGCTAGTATGCTGTTACAAGTCGCGGCCTTATAGTCAGGTTTTGTGGCCGTGACTTTGAGCCAATTCCTGTATCATGTTATCATTATTTGCTTGTGTACCTGGCTATCCTCAATCATGCTTTCCTTAATCCTTACCTCCGTTTCTACATCTCCATATTTAATTAGAACCTTTATCTCGCGTGCACAATCCTTTAGTGATAAATTTTCTAATTCCAGAAATGTTTTTCATGAGGTCCCTTTCTATTAGGTTTAAATCTGAAGATTTATCAACTCGGCAACTCGAGGATTTGTGTTAATCGATGTGGTTACTGTTCTGATGTTTGAACTACCCATTATTATAAAACCAAGTTTGCAATGAAGGGTGAATTGTCGTAAAAGTATGTCGGCACTTCAACTTAACGGCATTTTAATGAATTAAGCTGCAGTGACTTGGTTTACAGGTTAGTTGTACCATCCGTGTACATGGAAACACTCGTTCGCTAATGTGCTTGGATGATTTCGCAGAAAAGTAATACTTTTGTGGGGGTGAGAACATCATTCATCCGATTTCTGACTTCACTTGGGATGGCAGGCTCCACCCTAAGCTTGCTTTTCTAAAGGCAAGTATTGATGATTTATGGGTGTGAAAAAGATAAAAGACGAGTGGGCTCTGAAATAGTAAGTCGTGACTGGCGGATTCCTCTTTCCCTCCTGTCTTTTTTGTTACATTTGGTGAAGGTATTTGTTTGGCGAGCAAAAACCAATCTTTCTTTGCATTTACATTGAGACTGATTCGGCATTAGTGATAAGGCACGAGGATGAGGTCTAGGCAGGCAGAGTTATTCTCGACTTTTGCTGAATAAGTTCACGTGTCATTCACTTCTTAAACTTATAACCTTGACTATATTTGACCTGCTGTATTGGGCTCAACTCATACACTGCAAATTAGAAGTGAAAAGTGATACAATCATGTAAGCATTAAGAAGATTACTCTATTATGACTCTATTAGCAAAGACACGTGGCATGTTGGCTATGTCATAATGTCCATATGGATGTTGACAGGTTTTTAAAGAAATTCTTTTAATTTGTCAATATTAAGTTATTTAAAATAATTAAATAAAAAGCATGTTTTTGTGTATTTAATAGATGTCTATTTTGGTAATCATTGCAAGGTATATAGTTGCAAGTTCTTTTATTGGCATAATGACCTATTCACAGATAAGACTGTTAATGTTATTAAAAAATTAATGGGTGAAAATGCTAACTTGAAACAACAATTAGCTTTGAGTTACAAAGGGATAATCGAAGAAAAAGAAGTGGGTGAGGGAGATATTAGAACATTGAAAAAGGAGGAAAAAATAAGGGAAATTGGGTTAAAAGAAAATAAAGCAAATGGAATCTAGACTTAAGCTCCATAAGAATAAGAACAAATAGCTGAAGAAAATATTTATGGCATGTCTCATTCTTGTTTTGATATTAATATTTAGTATAGTCTTGTTTTTTTAACTCTTCAAATTGTGGGAATAATGTGAGAAATACTTGTTTGTAAAATGATAGTGAAGGAATGGTGTAGAAATCAAGTTTCATAACTGAATTCTTATTTCCTAACTTTCCACCAAATTAACTAGAATAAGGACAATTTTTTGTGTACTATATATTTGGTTCAAAATTATTGTAGTAGAATGCCACAAAAATTTTGCACTTGATGCTTATGAGCTTGATCACTTAATATAATTCCTTAAATATTCTATTCTCCAAAAGTCGCTCATGATGTATATTAGTCATGATGCTCATTAAATGGCCATATTTGGTTTAAAAATTAATGACTAGGCTTATGTTCTTGAAACTTTTCATCTAATGCTTCAACATCCTATATGCTTATTTGAAATTTGTGTATGAATTCATTATTGCAATTTTATTTACTAACATATATAGGTTGAACTACTAATGGTATAAAATTGTAAGTCTTTCTGGTTTGATGAAGATGATATTAGTAAGCTGTAAAAAATCTGGAATGTAATATCTAACAAGTTAACACACTATTTATCCTCTCTGCAATACCAAATATTAGTTAAATTACAAGATTTCGTTCACATAAGAAACTTCTTATTAACAATAGTATCTGGTCATATCTTTGTTTGAATGAATTAATAACTAGAAGATGAAAACACTAGCAATTCTTGGGATAACTCGTCTTTAAATTAAGTGCAAAATACATCATAGTTATGCATAGAGCTAAAGAAGCAAAGAAATGAAAGAACTACTCATTATTATGTAGGTATAGTTGTACCAAGAACTTTGTTCACACTCTATTATGCTAAGAGACAATCGATATTGTTCATAAATAAGAATCACCTAATAGATTCAGAGAATAACAAAGCAAAATTTAACAAGTGAATATAAAGTTTGAACTATGGCCTAATAGTTCATAATCCATAACCATCATTCAATCATTAGGCCTCTCCCTATCACAGTTGGAAAGGAGAAGTTAACATTTCACACAAGCTTCATAATATGTAACTTACATTCATTTTATACGAAATGGATCTAACCAGATAAGTTTCATTTTTAACAATTTAACCTTAAAAGAAAATGCAACTAACCAGAATTTATTCAGCCAAAATAAGTTTCCTTGCACAGAATTAAGTGCCTAGAAGAGGATGATTTTAATTAAAGTTCATTTAACCAAAATAATAACTAATTATCGTTCACATTTCGTTAACTTTCAATTTTAGCTGTATTTGCTTGTTCACTACATTTTTTTTAATCTTGTATTTTTGAAGCTTGTTCTTATAATTGGCGTCACCTGATACTTATGATACCCTTCCACCTTAACCTTTTTTGTTTGAATAAAAGTTAAAAGTATTTTGATCGACTTACCTAATTGTTCTCTCCGTCCTCACATTTAAAGTTGATGCGGATTGCTATAGTCCAAGAATTGAAAAACAACATTAAGGTATTTGTGTAATAATCACTTATGGTAAACATATATTAATGTTAATCTAACCTTGCCTATACTTACTTCACAAGGTTGTTTGTTAGAAATTGAGCTATGATGTTGAGAATAAGTTGTTATTATTGGATCTCCCATAGGTGTTGTAAATTATCCAATGTTCATATAACATTAATAAGGTATTCATATAATAAGCACATATATGGTAAACACACATTAATGTCAATCTAATCTCAAATCGAACTTAATTGGAAGGAAGTGATGTTGGATCCCGTTTCCGGAATCCAACTTCTTGCCAAAATATCGTGATACTTGAGCGTGGTCCCTTGCTTAACACAATTTCTCATGTGTTTTTTTTCCTTTCATCTAATTTCAATCTTATATAAGTCAAAACCATTTGGAAACTGATTCTCAATCAAAACTCAATTCTTCTAAATCATACAATGTCTCAAAAACATCTT
>JAOSBP010000008.1:19930901-19971542 GCA_027563825.1 Erythroxylum mucronatum
TGATTCAATGAATGCATTAAAATCATCAACTCAAAATACCCTATAGGTTCATACACAAATAATCAAATAATAATAAAAATTCGATTATCCATACACAAAACCCAAATCAATTAATATAGGATAACACAATCAATTCCTAATAAGAAAAAGAAACAACAAAATAATTAAAAAAATACTTAACCCGGGTCATCGGTGTCAAGGTCGCCTCCGAACCGGCGTCGGGATGCCTAGCCTTTCCCGAAAAATTACTTCAGCCCTTATTCCAATCCTTAGCCAAAAATCTCCTAGTTTCTCCTTCACTGCCCAAAGCTTCACTCCACGCTTGCACTGCTCCTTGTCTTCATTGTATCTCCCCACGCAGCCACACTAGTCGCAGCACACCTGCGCCTGCGCTATTGCTGCTTTCACGCCTTCACTCACCTAGTTGCTGCCTTGTTCCTATATCATCTAATGGGACAATTAAGTTGCTCCCTCTTTAAAACCTCAACTGCGCTCCTCTCGTTTTCGCTTCTACTCCACGTTGAGTTTAACGCAGACGCGTTGTGCACACAACGCAATATAGGCGTTGCCTGCGTTTTGCACAAAACACACGCATCTCTTCTGTGGCCCTGTAGCTGGACTGGACAATTTAACATGCTGAGTTCTTTGGCCCAGCACACTGGAACGTAGTCATTCCTTGGTGCTCCCGCCTTGTCCCAATGCGTTTTCTTCATGGATTGCTATCGTTTTTGTTTCATTCCAGTTGCTATGTTAATTTATTTGGCAGCTTCTTAGTTGTCTTCTTTTGTGTTTTCTTTCTTGTCTTTTAATTTTCTTCTTTTTGCTCCATAAAGACAAGTAAAAATTAATTTTCTTCTTTTTGCTCCATAAAGACAAGTAAAAATTAATCTTCGAAAAATGGCCCATATGATGTACTTTCGACTCACTTTAATTTTTTTACTTCCAAATTGTACCTAAAATCATATATAAATTAAAGTGAGTATTTTAAGCATTTCCATGTTAATAATCGCTAAGTGTAATTGATTAAATATATCAACAATTAAACATATATCACATTTTCTCCGCTAACCCACTAAGTTAATGGAAAGTTCTTATCCGCTTTACACTACTAATTCCACTAAGATCATAAAGAACATGGTCTCGAATTATGCCCACTCTATTGTCAAATGATCCAAATCACTTTTTTACTACTTGAAGAAGTGTTCTCAATTTATAAGGTAGTGCTTCCACTTTCTTAGCCCACTAATTCCATGTTCTTGTCATGTATTACCATATTGTTACCTCTTGGACAAATGTGCCTTGATGAACCTTTGATTTAGCCATCCAAAGCCATCTTTGTGCACGGTGTAATCACATTGCTCCATGTCTAATTTAGCAACAATCTAAGCCATTGGACAATAAATCTCAAATGTTTACATACTTTTGGACCTCCTACTCTAAGTGAAGTGCCTTTATACACTCTCAGACTTAACATAACTTACTTGTGTAATGATCTTTGATTTCAAATCTGAATCTTGGTCATCATAATAAAATTGTGCCAATACGCACTAACGCATGCCAAAATATGCCTACTCTTGAACTTTCATTGATATTGTGCATTTTGCCTTACTTGGAACTATCTTATTCTCTTATAAACATACTATCTTTATGTCAATTTGAGTGGTAAGCATTAGTTAAGACTTACCAACACGTGCACGATCTTGTCATTTGGATTTAGAGGTATAATATTGAGCTTTCATTATATAAGTCTGGGGTTTTAAATATTAAAATGCTCTTCTAACTATTTTTATTCATGTTTTATACGCATATGCCTATATATTCTTAAGGTTATTTAAAATTAAGTGTTAGTCAATAATAATAAACAAGAAACTCAAATGGATAAGTGAACTTTTAATATAAATGAAATAATGGAATATGATTTTTTTCTTTTAAAAGAATAATATAACTTAAAAAGGTTAATGACATCATAATTTTTGTTTTATAGGTCAATGGATGATATTTTCCTCTTATATTTGTTTGAACTATCCCAATAAATTAATATTTCCTTTGCTTTTGTACATTTTAAAAACTTTGCCTTTCAGATTATAAGTGAGATATGATGCTTTTTTATATTGTTAAGGGTGGTGTGTTTTGTAATAACACTTAATCTTTATTCTAATGGATTCAAATAATTATTTGGGTAGGTGCAATTTGATTTTTGGGGTGATTTAATAAAAATCTATAAGTTAAATTATACTAAATTAAAGTTAAATTTAAGAGGTTAATAAGACATTATAAACAAAATTTGTAGATGGAGTTGTATTACTTCATGTTATTTGTCAATTATTCTTACAACAATTTTCTTTTTGAGATTTAGTAAAATGTAACACAATAATATTTAATGTAGTTATATAAGCACGTAATATAATTGGTAATAAGATGGTTTATCTAATGATATTATCCTTCAGAATTATGCTTTTAAAGAATCATGTTTCTTATTTTAAAATATGGCTTGATTTTTAATAGAAAGAATACTCTATAATTAAGAATTTTATTCACATCTTCCAAGTATTATTTATTATTAATAAAATATTTAAAATAAAAGTGTTAATGTTTATATTCATAGAAAATTATATTTTAAATATTTTAAATAAATTCTGTTATATTACTAAACCTAATCTTTATTAGATATATAGTGGTATAAAATTTTGATAAAAATTAAATATATAAAAAATACAAAATTAATGTGAAACATAATTTTAAACTAACTTTAACACTTTAATTAAAACAATAAATGGTTATAATTAAAATAATATCGCATTCATATTACTAGAATACACTTATTATGCATTGAAGATCATATTTACACCATGAACTCTTTTTTAAAATATAATTTAACATTATAAAAATAATTTTTTGTAGATGATCAAATTTTAATAATAATTTTATTAAAGCTTTTTATAATATTTTGATGTTATAAAATATTCTTAAAAAATAGAGATTCATTTGTTTTTTTTGGTCTTTCCCTTTGATGGTTTTTCCCCCTAATTTAAAAATAAAAGAAGGAAAACAAAATAAAAAAGATAAAATAAAATTAAAAGGCACCACATGTGTCGGTTCTGCGATGAGATTAATCCCAATCCCCAACCCCAACTCGAAACCCTCGAAAAACAACCCCAAAAAGGAAAGGAATTCAACCCGGAATCCATTGAGTTGCTCTTATTATAGATTATTGTTAAGAATAATTAAGGGTGAAATTAATAACATCAGTCTTCGATTGCGAACATCCCCAAATCCTCTACCTTCCTCCTCTTCTTGTTCGTCCTAAGAGAAAGAGCGTGTGATATCGCACGTGTGATTGGACAGGCACCGACCAATTCTCTTTATCTGTTTTCTATCTTTCGCCCGCGCGTCGCCGAAGATCATCGTCTTCACCTCTTCTACACGAGGATCCCAATTCGAAGCTTTTGGTCGTCACTACCTCATCCCTTCAGGTTTGCTAGGGTTTTCCCCTTTCGAAAATTCCCTGATTCGACTAATTATACTAACCTAACCTAAGTACTAGGGTTGCTTAGTTTTATCTCCCTAGTTTCATCGCTTAATTAGGTTCCCATTATTTATTTGCATCTTGCTCTTGCGTCGCCAAATATTTCCGTTCTTCAATTGATGTCTTTCTTTAGGTGATTTTCGTATTTCATTCTTCTGTGCTTCCCCCAAAATCCCCAATTTTGATTCGTTTGACCCATTTATCCACTTGTCTCCAATTGTTCCCAATTTGCTTCACTTTCAATGCTCTGTAAGCTTATATCATGAGAACATAAGTTGTTAATGCGATATCCATTTCTCTCTGTTGCTAGCTGCGAAATCCTATGTTTAATTCTTATGTAAATTCCTCTGTCCTCTTTAATATCCATCGATGCCTGTGTTCATATCAATTTCAGTTGTGTTTTCATGTTAACTTTTGGCCTTTCTTCTCCATCTTCAATTTAGTTTTGCTAACTATGTACATTTTTTTGGAACCTTAACTCTCCCTTCAAGTTTCATTTTTTTGAATGTCAAAAATTAACTCTTGCAGTTAGTTCTAAAGCAGCATGGCTGGCTTATAACTTTGAGTGTAAAAGGACATGAATGTGCAGACGCAAATGTCTGGGCAGATCTCAGGGCAAGTCCCTAATCAGCTGTCCCAGCAAAATGGAAACAACCTTCCTACTCCCCAGATGCAGAATTTAGCTTCTGGGGGTGGAGGTGCGGCTCCTAATTCTATCTTTGGCATGGACCCTGAGTTTCATCGAGCTCGTATTTTTATGCGAGATCAAATGTAAGAGTTTTTTTATTTCATCAATGTTGTTTACTTTTTTAGTCATTGAAACTAAAGACTTAAAATCTATTTCTTCATTTTAGTTGCAGTTGAATAAGATATATGTTTCTTGCTGGCATTTTATTCCGGAAAGAAGATGTTTGATTTGCTTAAAAGTCACACATTGGGTGGCATTTCTAAGCCTGAAATCGATTCATCACACCACATTATTCTCGTTATGTTATTTCTGAGATCAAGATGTTTTGGTTCAGGAATTCCATGAATCTACTCTGCCAGTTCTGCTAGTTATTAGAATTGTTTTCACCTTGTTCAGTCTGTGATTCCTTTTGTACTTGCAAGTTCGAAAATTCATGGCAATAAAACTTAGATGTGGCGACTTCTGTTTGAGGCACATTAGAATCATTAGGGGCAAAGCTTGACAAAGGGCTCAGTGGGAGAAAATTTTCCCTGGTTTTCATTAAATTAACTTTCTCACAAAATTTTCGTTAGGGTTGAAGCTAGACAACGGGTAAAGTGGGGGAAAGTTTTCACTGGTTTTCATTAAATTAACTTTCTTAAAAAATTTCTGGTAAGATTGTAATGAAACTATTTTTTTTACAATAATTTTTTTGATTTCAGTTATTTAATTTGGGTTGTCATGGCTGAAGATCCTTCTAAAAGTCACCTTTTTTTGACATTGCACTTGTTGGTTAATTTTTAAATTTCCCTTGCAATTTTGTATTTTCTTTCAAAAAATTGGGTTCCAATTTTTCCTAAATAGTCAATTGCAAATATACACACATAATGCATGTTGATAAACATGTATTTATGTGCTGTATAATTTGATCGTGGTTCTTGCCATTGACATATTGATTTACATGTTGTATAGCTTTGGATTTATACTGCAGCGGCAGGCTCACCCCGTTGGTGAACCACAGAAACAGAAGTATAAGGACTTAGCTAAACGCCTGGAGGAGTGTCTGGCTAAATCTGCTCAGTCAAAGGTTCTTTTTGTGCCCATATAGCTTTCCTTCAAGTCTATGGTTTCTTGACTCTCAATTAATTATTTCATATTTTGTTTGATCAGTTGATTATAAGAATTATCATTAGGTACCTCTAGACAGATTCTCTTTGGTTTCAATCAATACAAATTTTTCTTGTAGGAGGATTATATAAATATGAATACTTTAGAGAGTCGTCTGACTGCTCTGCTCAAGCGTGCACCTGCGAATAACAGTAACCAACGAAATCTACAACTTGTTAATCCATCCTCTTCGATTGGTACTATGATACCAACTCCGGGTATGCCACACAGTGGCAATTCCAATCTGATGGCTTCTTCAGTTAATACGATGATGAATTCTTCCACAGCTTGTGATAACATAGCACCAACAACTGTTAATACTGGAGGCCTGTTGCCAACTAATGGTATTCAGAGTGGTGCCTTCAGTACCTCTGACGGTAAATTAAAGCGTCAATAACAAACTTTGTGTTCACTCATATATCTTCTTGGCATGTGAATGAAATACTGTGTTTACAGGAAACCAGTCCAACGGCTATCAGCAATCACAATCCAATTATTCCATTAGTTCTGGTGGGAGTATGTCATCCATGGGTGTTCAAAGGATGACGAGCCAAATGATTCCAACTCCTGGATTTAATAATAACAATACTAACCCTGCTTATGTAAGTATGGAATCTTCTAACAACGCTGGTGGGTTTTCTTCTGTTGAATCTACTATGCTATCACAACCGTTGCAACAAAAGGCGTATGCTGGTGGTCAGAACAGTCGTATACTGCAGAACCTGGGTAGCCAGATGGGTAGTAACATCCGATCTGGTTTGCCGCAAAAATCTTATGGTTTCTCTAATGGAGCTTTGAACGGTGGGATGGGAATGATTGCAAACAATTTTCAGCTTGTGACTGAACCTGGTACCTCCGAGAGCTACATGACTGCTCCATATGCTAGCTCTCCAAAACCATTACAGCATTTTGATCAACATCAGCGACAGCTGATGCAGGGTAATCTCTCCCATTTTTTCTGTCTTCTATGTTTGCTTGTGCTTTTGATGATTGTATGCTTGAACCAATAATGTTAATCTAATTGGAAATATCTTTCAGGTGATGGATATGAGGTGAGTACTGGTGATTATTATGGATCTGGAAGCTTCTATGGAGCTGTAACATCTGTTGGATCCGTTATGAATGCTCAGAATCTAGGTCCTGTGAGCATGCAATCTATGCCAAAAGCAAACTTGACTTCCACAAGTAATCAGTCCAATTTACATGGAACTCAACAGAGTGCACACTTGAAGCCCCAGTTACTTGATCAATCTGACAAGATGAATTTCCATTCCACATTAGCATCAAGAGAGAGTGTGCTTCATTCACATCATCAGCAACAATTCCAACAACAGCATAATCAGTTTCAACAGCAGTCATTGGTTCAACAGCAACGCCTACACAAGCAGCGGGGTCCGCAGCACCAGCATCTGATAAACAATAGCGCTTCTGATCACTCTCAATTGTCGTCTGATCACAGCACTCAAGTGAAGTGTGAGTCTGGAGTGGAGCACCAGAATGAAGTTCTACTTTCACAGCCCTCTGAACAGTTACCAATGTATGAGTTGCAGAACCAATTCCTGCAAAATACTGTTGAAGATCGTTCTAGGAGTGTGCAAAGTTTGTCTCTTCCACCTGGACAACATGATATCTGCCCTCCAACAACTCAAAGTTCCCAGCAAATGCAACAAATCTTGCATCCACATCAATTTGTTTCGGTGTCCCAAAGTGATTTTAATTGCCTTCCTATTGGACCACAGTCAGATGCGGTACTGCAGAGTCAATGGCATCCTCAATCACAAGACAACACTTGCAACCCTGAAAACATGTCACATGACCATCGCGTTCAACAAGATTTCCGTCAAAGAATTTCTGGGCAAGATGAAGCTCAACCAAATAATTTATCTTCTAAAGAATCTATTATGGGTCAAATGGTTCCTCAAAGAAATACTTCTGAGCCCCAAAACTTAAACAGTGCCACCTATAGACCTGGAAATCCAAACCGTGACAGACAGTTTAAAAACCAACAAAGGTGGTTGTTATTCCTGTGGCATGCTCGTCGATGCACAGCTCCTGAAGGGAAATGTCCAGAATTTAACTGTATTAATGCCCAAAACTTGTTGAGACATATGAGCAGATGCAATTTATCTCCATGCGCCCATCCTAGGTGCCAACATACAAAAATTTTGATTCAACACTTCAAGCACTGCAGAGATGCTAGTTGCCCTGTTTGTGTTCCAGTCAAAAAATTTATAGAAGCACAAGTGAAGGCACGCGCTCGACCAGCCTCAGATTCTGACATGTATAGCAAATCCTCTGAGACAGCAGATAATTCAGCAACATTGATGTCCAAAACTTCAACTGTTGTTGAATTTTCTGAGGATGTACAACCAACTGTGAAACGCTTGAAGATAGAACAATCCTTTCAATCTTTCAAATCTGAGAGTGAAGGCTCTGGTGTGCCACCTTCGGTAATTGATGACAGCCATGCATCCCAGGACGTCCAGTGCCAAGATATGAAGCACGAGGATTCTTGTATGCTGAGGCAGGTGAAGTTAGAAGTTCCTGTTAGTTCTGCACAAGGAAGTTCTGGTAGTGGTGAGATTAAGAAAGATAACGTGGATGATAAGAGCAGCCAAAGAGCTGCTGTTGAGGCTACCGTACATAGTGAGCCTAACCGTTCGAGTACACAGGAGAGCATTAAGGTTGAAAAAGAACCTGATGCAGTCAAACTAGAAAATGCTACTCAACCTTCAGAAGGTGCAGGAACCAAGACTGGGAAGCCAAAAATAAAGGGGGTATCTTTAACTGAACTTTTCACTCCTGAGCAAGTTAGGGAGCATATTATAGGCCTCAGACAGTGGGTTGGTCAGGTGAGATTTCTCATCTTGTGCTTTTGTTGAGTTCAGCATTTCCAAGTTATTTTTGATTTATTTGTCTTGCATTCAATCATTCTCTAGGAAAATTCCAAGAAATGTTACAGAATGCATTAACATTTAATTGGTTGTTTCTTGAAAATTTTGCAAAGAATGCAATATGACATCTTGGTTATTCTTTTCCCCTTTTTGATCAAACGTTGGACGGCAAATTGATGACCATTGTCATCCTACTTGCTGGTGGGTTTTCCCAGTAACACTAAGTTGTAGAAATCTGTATTACTTGGTGGGTAATACACTAATCCAATCCAATTATGCATTTTTTCCCTAGAGCAACTTCTACCTATGTGCCATGTCACCAAATTTTTTTTCTGTTATTATGTGCTTTCATTTTCTTTTCCTTTCCAATCCCAGCACAGGAAAATCATATAAATTGATAGAGGAAAAGTCAGTTTATTATAGCACTTCCTTTTCCTTTTTTCCTCCCAACAAACAGCTTTTAAATGAATGATGTGATGGTTGAAAGATCTCGAGTTGCTTATTCTATACAAAGGACAGAGAAATGGGTTATCTATCATCGGTTTCTTCCGGAGAAAAAAAATGTTACTGCTATTGGACTTGTCTTTTCAAGTGCCTAATGAATGGTGATCAATTGACATCAGTTTCTTGACTTAGCTTGAAGTTTACTTTGAAAAGTAGTTGCCACATCCAGATTATGCCTAAGAACATGTAAAAAGAATGTTCTTAAAGCATTTAACATTTCAAAGATGTTTTCGCTTAATGTATTTTTACCTTAGTTCTTGGTAATTACTATTGGCTTAATCCTCAAAAACTATAGACGGATTCAACTTCGGAAAGCACTTTCCTATTGGTTACAATTTTCATATTGTTAGCGACCATGCAGGGGAGGGCCAAGAGAATGTCGTGAATTTTGGTAACTTTGTCAGTTTGCAGGAAGGACCCTGCGGCTTGGGAAGGGTTGCAGTGGCACCCTTATTTCTCAATTGATATCAATACACAACAGTATTTCTTTACTTCTCATTCAGTGCAGTATCCCTTAGTTCCTAACTCTACCACATATTTTCTGCGCAATGGAAATTAATTCAGGTTGGAATTATTTTCAGTTCACTCTTCCACTTTGCCTTGCAGAGTAAGGCTAAGGCTGAAAAAAATCAAGCGATGGAGCATTCGATGAGTGAGAATTCTTGTCAGTTGTGTGCAGTTGAGAAGCTTACTTTTGAGCCACCACCTATATATTGCACACCCTGTGGTGCTCGCATCAAGCGGAATGCAATGTATTATACTATGGGAGCTGGTGATACAAGGCATTATTTCTGTATACCATGCTATAACGAGGCTCGTGGAGATACTATTGTTGTTGATGGGACTGCAATTTTGAAAACACGATTTGAGAAGAAGAAAAATGATGAGGAAACTGAAGAATGGGTACGTCGATGCTTGCCTTCTATTCATTACTGTACTTCCTTACACAATGCTGTTTACAAATTACAACTTCATTACATGGTGGTATTGAACCAGTAGCTTCTTATTTTTATTTTCTTATGTGCACAGTGGGTTCAATGTGACAAGTGTGAGGCTTGGCAACATCAAATTTGTGCTCTGTTTAATGGTCGGAGGAATGATGGTGGACAAGCTGAATATACTTGTCCTAATTGCTACATTGCAGAGGTTGAAAGAGGAGAGCGCAAGCCCTTGCCACAGAGTGCTGTTCTTGGAGCAAAAGATTTGCCGAGAACCATACTTAGTGACCACATAGAACAAAGGTTATTTAAGAGACTGAAGCAGGAAAGGCAAGATAGGGCCAGGCTTCAAGGAAAAAGTTATGATGAGGTGGGCCATATATAATCCTGTTGCTCTATGTTTGTATGATTAAGGCTTGAACGGCTTCAGTTTTTTCTGATGCTTTGATCAACAAGCTTTATATACTTTTGATGAATAGCATAGCAAATTACATTAATTTATATTTATATACTAATTTATGTGTTTTAATTTCAGGGTTGATTTGCATTAGAGTATGTATGAAATTGAAGCATTTATAATTTGATAGGTTGATTCACCGTTAATCACGCAAAATTATTTTAAGCAGACTGAAATATTGTGTCTTCCTTGATCAATAAATGCAGAGAGTCTAAGAGCAACATGGTTTTTAATTTCTCGGTAATTTTATAGGTTTGAGACTAGAAAGAAATCCTTGATGTAGTTTATGATATTAATAGTCTGAAGTAAAATTCGTTGTTTACTTGATGATTTGCATCTGGAATTATGATCTCTTTTTCTGTTTAAATATGAAATGTTGTGTTCTCTATGTAGTGATTTTGGGTGATTTGTCTGGAACAATGCTATTATGAGCTATTTTGGTGAGCTTCCAGCAGGGTTACAAAATTATTATTAGTGCTAATTGCTGTTATCTGATTTCTTCAATAAATTATATCTTCAGATTCCTGGAGCGGAAGCTCTTGTAATTCGTGTTGTTTCATCAGTAGACAAAAAGTTGGAAGTGAAGCCACGGTTTCTTGAAATTTTTAGAGAAGAGAATTATCCAACAGAATTCCCGTACAAGTCCAAGGTATGCAGGGAATGAACCCTTTTTTTTTTCTTGTGTTTGCTATCTGTTTTTGCTAGGCGTGCATTGCTCTTGATCATACTTTGTATTGTAAACATCTGTTTTTGGATTATGCTTATTTTAAAATATACTTATCTAATTGCAAAAAAAAATAAGAATAAAAAAAATCATATTTAAAAAATTTATTTTAAAGAGCATCTTATGAAAAATGTTGAGTTGTATTTCATAAAAAATATTAGAATGGAATTTAAATCACTTTGATAGCACTGTAATTATGTATCATGTCTACTATAAAATGTTATCCTGAATGGAAATTTTAATGTATTTCAATGGTCATCATCTTTATTACCATCAATATGTGGCTTGCCATATTGTAATTTTTTGTCTATGAGGAAGAGAAATAAAAACTTACATGTTTTGAGGAAGTATCTGTTTTGGCACTTACTCTTTTGTCCTTTTTCTGCATAGTCCATTTTCTAAAATGGTAGTGTAATGTGAACAATCACATGCTTAATTTACCTTCAATTAGATTAAATTCTTTTTAGATTGCATATACTTATTTAAGTAACTAACAAAGTACAATATTTGTGCAATTAAAAATGTTAACCAAATTTAAATGTTTTCAAAAATGATAAAATTGAACTGTTTTATCTATTTCAGTAACATGTAATCTATGCTATAATTTGTGAAAGTAAGCATTTATGTGTGAATTCTCCTCTTTTACTAAATAAAGTGATCACAAAGTTTTCTCATGATAGAAATAGCCATAAAATAGTGGGATAAACTAAGTGTGACTGCCATTAGTCCAAAGACCATAGCATCGTTGCTGCAGAAAAGATTTAAACAATAAATAGAAAGACGTGAAACATTAAGAATAAACCAAAGATTCAAAGTAGAAGCATAATTGCGACTACAATCACAGAAGCAATGCTGCAGAAAAATAACATTTGTACGGGCATTGCTCCATAGGAACAATAAATAGAAACACACAGGATGCTAGTATACAGAATTTTAGGTGTAACGAAAGGTTATGATAAATAATAATATTTAATGATCATGTTGACTAAAAACAAATCGATACATCAAATTCATATATGTTCTGCATCTAATCAAAAATAAGCTCTAAAGATATGCATATATGTTTGACTCAGGGTGGTGGTCATTTAAGATAGGAGTTCAGTACATTAATCTTAACAACATAATATAATAAGCTCCTTTGTAAAAAACATACCATGTGAAGTCATAATATTCTCAAATCCTTAACCTTTGAAAAGTATAATTTACATTTTTTGCTATTGTAGGATAATAACTTGTTTGGCAATCACATTATTTAAGAATATATATCTAAGCTGTTTTGTTTTAATTTCAAAATTTTATTTCTGTGGTGAAAATTAATTTCGTTTTGGAACTCTATAGAAAAGGTTGAACATAAGTCAAACTAAGAATTGTGGAAGATAAAACTTATAACAATTCAAGAGTTCTGTTGTACTACTTAGTTTTATTAATATTTTACCATAAAGTACCTTTGTGAAGGGCTTTTTAGGCAGAAATTTGTTTCTTACTATTCGCTTGTGCATGTGTTTACAAATTTTAGATGTGTTTTTTTACCAGGGCTTTTAACCAGTTGGTGAAATACTGATGGAACAAATTTGTTAACTGTTAACTGTATATGCTAGCATTTTAACACTTCTCAAGAATTGCTATAGTGTGCATAATGACATGGAATAACGGAATACAATTATCTTCCAGGTAATTTTGTTGTTTCAGAAGATTGAAGGTGTGGAGGTTTGCCTATTCGGTATGTACGTTCAAGAATTTGGGTCAGAATGCCTATTTCCAAACCAACGGCGTGTCTATCTGTCCTATCTGGATTCTGTGAAATATTTTAGACCTGAGATTAAAGCAGTGACTGGAGAGGCTCTAAGAACATTTGTTTACCATGAAATATTGGTTAGTTTCAGATGGCTAGATATTTTTGATATTAGATGGGGGTGTTGACAATAGGTCCTATTAGGAAGTTCCGATGAAATTTTACTTTATATTTACATCTCATTGCAGATTGGATATCTCGAGTACTGCAAGAAGAGGGGTTTCACAAGCTGCTATATTTGGGCATGCCCTCCGTTGAAGGGTGAAGATTATATATTGTATTGTCATCCAGAAATCCAGAAGACACCAAAATCTGACAAACTCCGGGAATGGTGAGACATTACATAAATGAGGGATTCTATTTCTGCATGATGCAAATCAATTCATAGTCTTCTCTAATTTATTCTGTTGGCTTATTTTGTTGTCTTTTTTATTTCAGGTACTTATCTATGTTAAGAAAAGCTACTAAAGAAAGTATAGTGGTCGAGCTCACTAATTTATATGATCATTTCTTTGTATCTACTGGTGAATGTAAAGCAAAGGTGACAGCAGCTAGGCTGCCATACTTTGATGGTGACTATTGGCCCGGTGCTGCTGAGGACTTAATTTATCAGCTTAACCAAGAAGAAGATGGCAGAAAACAGAATAAAAAGGGAACTACCAAAAAGACTATAACTAAAAGGGCTTTAAAAGCATCTGGTCAGTCGGATCTTTCTGGTAACGCATCAAAGGATCTCCTACTAATGCATAAGGTAATTTTTGTATCCCATATCTTGCATAATATTTTCTTGGCGATCTATGCCTTCCTTTATTTTTTGTAAATGTAAAAATGACAAGGGTCTTTCTTCCTGTCCCAAGGGGAGGGGATGGGGGCATTAGAGACTCCTCCATAGATGTGTTTCTTTTCAATTACAAGCCTCAGATGGCCAACGTCTGATATGATTAATTTTGTCAGATTTCATAATTATTCGTAACTTTTTCCAAACCTGGGAATTGGAGCCAGTAAATTTATTAAAGTTTAATTTGTTTGGTCATATGCTGGAATATGGTGGCACAGTTAAAAGTAGAAAAGCAAGAAAGTAATCTGTGATTTGTCCCAAAAGTTGGTAAAGGAATTGATTTAAAGTGCTCTAAAGTGGAGATGTATTGAATTATGGATGGTGTGCTTGGAAAGTCCTGAATCAAATATCAATTAGTACGTCTACTGGTTAAATGATAAATCATCTCTTAATATGGTTTCTTTGAATTGGCATTTGATTCATGAAAACCCATGTTTGCACGCTATACTTGTTATTCTGCTCCTTACCCTTTTTAATATATTTTACTTGTAGAATGTATATAGCTTTTGGTGCTTGAGATAAAACCTTGTCCATTATGAGATGGGCTTTGTAATAAATGATTATTAGATATGATAACAATCATGTGTATTCTTGTCCTCATGAAGTTATAATTTTTTTTCCCTTTTACCTCTCAGCTCGGCGAGACAATTTGTTCAATGAAGGAAGATTTTATCATGGTTCATTTGCAGCACTGTTGCTCACATTGTTGCATATTAATGGTATCAGGAAACCGTTGGGTTTGCAGCCATTGCAAAACTTTTGAGCTATGTGATAAGTAAGAACTCTACGTTGTTTTTGACTGATTCAATACATTTGACAATACATACTATGGATAAAGGAATGATCTATCTCGATGCATCAGCTGTTGCAAGTAGCATGTTAGTTACCACTAACCTGTTATAAGGTGTCCACTGCGGTATTCTGTTGAATTGGTCACCAAAACCTTTGAAATATGTTAAATAAAACTTTACGTACTTTTAACTTCTTTGATTGATTCAGACAACAATATGCATAAAGTAATAGTCTCACTGTCTTGGTGCATTAACTGCTGCACTTAGCAGCTTCAGTTAACATTAATTTTTTATTGTGTCCGTTGCAGGATTCTGTTGCATTGGTCTCAAAAACAAATAATGCAAAATTAGAGTTGGAATTTCATTATTACACTGAAATATCATATAAACTTTGACTAGGATAGAGAATTTGAGAAATCAAACGAGGCAAAGGATCATCTTAAGCCTCTTACAGTTATTAGATTTTGTGGATCAAAAGGGACTAGCTTAAGGGGGAAGATGCTGCCATTTTCCATGTAGGTCATGCTTTAATACCTGCACATATATGTTCTTATGATGGTTTACAAATTAGAAATGATGAACTTGTAATTTTCTTTGTATTCCATTTCGAGACAACACTTTAAGCAAAGGTTTATGGAATACATCATGATTGTTTATTTTAAGGTGTAAGGACAAAGTGGAAGTCTTTCTGAACAGGAATTGGGAAGCAGATTATCTTGTCATTTTCTACAGTTTAATATCGGGTTATTTTTGTATGCAACTACTGTTAAGATCTTAGGAAAGATTTTGGGAATTTTGGAAGTGGGGTTCATATGGGAAACAATTGGTGCTAGGCCACTTGCTTCTTGATTTGGAAAAGGAGTTTCAGGTACTCTCTTGATATTTGAGGATTTGAATGTTAATAGCTACTTGATTTGGATAGGAGGATGCTCAACAGATTAGAGTTTATGAATGATACAGTAGAGAACAGATCACTGAATCACAACCTTTATTTTGGTGGGATGAAGGGTGAAAGTTAGTGTGATTCATTCACGTTACTCTTCATATAGTAGTGACAGTAAGGGCGATTTTCTCATATCAATTTTATGTCAAGTTTTCCTTATTAGGTAGGGATTAAACTTAATAAATCTCTTATTAGAATAGGATTCAATTATAATTTGGACTACCCAGTTGGAATCCTTATATTATTAGGATTAAGGTTTCAAAAACTTTTCTACAATATGTATCAGCCCTTTCAGAAAAGGAAGACTGATTTTCTCAAAACATTTTGAGTTTTCTAACTAGGAAGTGTGATGCCTATTTCTATTGGTAATAATTATACCGTAGCAGTGATTCCTAGAACTACCCTTTGTCTTGTTTCCCTTACCAAAAAACCCCGCGATCCCCGTCTAGATCTCAGCAACCTAAGCCTGAAGTTTCAGCAGCCCATACTAAAACTTCAGATCTGAAACTCAAATTCCAGCAACTTGGTAAAAACCTAGCAGCCCAGCTTTTCTAGTTGCTTTGAGTTTTATTAACTATTCAACATATCTTCTATTCATTCTACATCAAGGAGTTTGAGTTCCATTGATATTTGAGGATTTGATTGTTAATGCTTGTTTATTTTATTATTTTGCTTGATCCTAAGCAATCCACTTCTCTCAACTCTTCTGGAAACTAGTTTAGTGACATATAGGAAATTTGACTTTTATCTGTGTTTCAAAGGTGCTATGAAGCAGAGCAAAATCGCGAAGAAAGGGAACGACATCCTGTTAATCAAAGAGAGAAGCATCTCCTTCATCCGGTAAGTTTCACATTCCATTATCTATCCTTGGGTTGTGCGCATTCAAATTCCCCTCAAATGTAAAGTGCAAGGGAAATTCCATTGCCACATCAACTTTTATCTTTCTTTGGATAACTTTAAAATGGCACAACTGGGACTCTACAGGTTGAAATCACAGATGTGCCAGTGGATACAAAGGATAAAGATGAAATTCTTGAGAGTGAATTCTTTGACACAAGACAAGCATTTCTGAGTCTTTGTCAAGGAAATCATTACCAATATGATACTCTACGCCGAGCTAAACACTCTTCTATGATGGTCCTCTACCATCTCCATAATCCAACTGCTCCTGCGTTTGTGACGACATGCAATGTATGCCATCTTGACATTGAAACAGGTCAAGGATGGCGCTGTGAAGTTTGCCCTGATTATGATGTGTGCAATAACTGTTACCAAAAGGAAGGAGGCATTGATCATCCTCATAAATTGACTAATCATCCATCCATGGGTGATCGTGATGCACAAAATAAAGAAGCTAGGCAGCTAAGGGTTCTACAGGTATTAATTTCTCCATATTTTAGATTGTCTATAATGTTAAAAAATGACTCCCATTCTTGATCCTTTGTTGCCTCCTAGTAGTGAGTACTTTGTTGCAATTTAGACCTCATATCAGTTGTTTCAGCTATTTTGGTGTCAGTGATGTTGGGAGAAATTTATATTAAAAACATCTGATACTTTTCACTAAAGCTCTGTCTTCATAGAATTTCCAAAACAGTAAAGGAATCTTCATATTTTAGATTGTCTACAGTGTTAGCATATGATTCCCATTCTTGATCTTTTGTTGCCTCCTAGTAGTTAGTATTCTTGTTGCAATTTAGACCTCATATCAGTTGTTTCAGCTATTTTAGTGTCAGCGACGTAGGGAGAAATATATATTAGAGAAATCTGTTATTTTTCAGTGAAGCTTTATCTTCATAGAATTTCCAAAACATTAAAGGAACGATAGGTTTTCTTTACTCTCTACTTGAATTTTTTTTTTTTATCATGTTAGCTAACTCTGCATGATTAGTGATGCACTGTTCTTCTATCTAGTCTTAACATTTTCCAATTATATATGTCGAAATTTATAGCAAGTATAGATAAATCCTATATGTATAAATGGACATTCATTTGGATTATATATCTCAGGGTTAAATTTGCTGGACCCACTGATAGTTGGATATATTATTAATGTAATCCTAGAATTTTAAAAATTATCAATAACCTCTTATATTTTTAGTTTTATAACATCCGTCTTTCATACCATCAACTTCTGTTAAAAATTCTAACTGTGAAGTTCACAGTTAGGGCTTCTAACAGAAGTTGACGGCAGGGGGGATGTGTTATAGAATCAAAACTATAGGGAGTTATTGATAGTTTTTAAAAGTCTGGAAATACATTGATAATATGTCAAACTATAGGGGAGTCCGAATTTTACCCTATATCTTATGTGATAGTATGTCGGCTGCTGACTTTCATGTAGTATTTACACCTGTAAAATCTCAAGAAGTATACCCAAGTTCTTGACCTGGTGCTTGAATTGGAAATGAAAGAATAGTCACTTGACTGGGTATCATTGTTTCTACTTTCCAAGTTTATGATGACTTGAGGCTCAACTTGGTTGTTATTTTATATGGCAGCTCCGTAAAATGCTTGACCTTCTAGTACATGCATCACAATGTCGTTCTCCCCATTGCCAATATCCTAATTGTCGGAAAGTAAAGGGTCTTTTCCGGCATGGTATACATTGCAAGACTCGTGCAGCTGGAGGTTGTGTTTTATGCAAGAAAATGTGGTATCTCCTGCAACTTCATGCTCGGGCATGCAAGGAATCTGAATGCCATGTGCCGCGTTGCAGGTTTATATATCTCAACCTGATCATAATTTTCCCTCGAACTCTCCCTTATTCTTCACTCTTTTTTAAATGTTTTAGTACTCTAGCTTAAATTTCTTACCTGGATTTTTACTTGTTTATCCAGAGATCTAAAAGATCATTTGAGGAGACTGCAGCAGCAATCTGATTCACGGCGAAGAGCAGCTGTGATGGAGATGATGAGACAAAGAGCTGCGGAGGTTGCTGGTAATTCTGGTTAACAATTCTGTAAATACAAATTTGGTTGTTTTGTAGGAAAGGCTATCACATTGGGAGGTTAAATAGACAATAGTTTTGTGCTGCACCATGATCTACTGCTTGAAATGAGGCAGTGAGTTAAAGCGGCAGCTGTAGGCTGGTCAAGAAAAGGACGGGCAATTTATCACACTCGTTTTGAAGAACAAAAAAGGATTCTTTCATTCTTGCCCCTCGGCTTGCATATGCTGCAAGGAAAACAACCTCAATTCATTGACCTTGGCTGCCCACTTCATCAGCAGCAGCTAACTCTTTCCTTTGGAGTATAGAAGTACTGATGTGTGCCAGTTGGTGGCCTGATTTGGTGATTCTTTGATTTTATCTGATAATGTATTCTGCTTTTGACGCCATTCTTGATGGCTACTGTACCATAAATTGTTGTAATCTTCACTCAAATGTTACTCTTAGCAAGGAATGTGCAAACGTTTAGTCTGAAATTCCTATTGTTTTCCTTTATTTGATCCAATGCTGGATGTCATCTTCAGATTGAAAAGAGTAATGAATTAAAAGGGAAGTATTCTGGAGGGCAAAACAATGCTAATTGAATATTGTTATGCTCTACTAATTTTACACAGGTCATGAGCATTATTTATGGCTAATGGTTTGGTTTCAAATTTTACTTGGACTCTCGTCTGTCTTTCCCTCAAGGGGCAGAACAAGTTTGAGGCAGAATTGTAAGTGAAAGGTGCTTCAGATTTGTTGGTCAGTATTTGATTGTTCCTGGAATCTAACGCATGTCGGTAGATAGAGGAGATCGGGTTATATGGAAGAACTAGACGGTATAACTCTTACCAATAAGCGATGTGAGAAGCCGGAACTGTATAGTCTCTACAACACTCTCTAAACCAACACCTTTACGGACCGTAGCCTTTGTGCTTCTTTACCAAATTATTGTTATAATTATTTTTTCTGGAAGTTAAAATAATGTTTTGAGACAAGGCAAAAGCCTAAGTAGCACACAAGCACAAAAGCGAACAACACCGAAAACTATGTAGCTCCAAGTGAAGTAATACAAATTCTAAGTGAGACCAATGAAAGCTGATTTAAGCATCATATGAGTAGCTTTCAAAGCCTTTAGTGATGGGTTCTTGAGAATAAAAGCATAGAGAACCTAACTACAGGAGTAATGGGACATATTACCATTGTAGAATTCTATTTAATCCTTTATATGTGCCACATAGAGGTCAGGTCCAAAAATAGGGAGAAGTTAGCTCCCTAAACCAAAGTTTTATGATGGAGAGGTTCCTAATCCACACTGACATTACATCTCTTTTAGTGCCTTTAAAAAACTCCAATTTCTTTCCCACCGTAAGTTATACATTAGACACTCCATAGCTATTTGGAAGAACTTCACTTTATCTTTGTTTTTGATCTATGGGTCTAAAACAGTTAGTCTTGCATCCAGACTGAATATCTAGCCATAAGAGCTTGCAGAATGAACAATCAAAGAATAGATGTTTGATAGATTCTGGACAAGAGAGCTTACAATTGAAGTTTTACTTGAGCTATAAGATCCCTTCCAACTCTATCAAAAGTAGTCAGTCTTTCCCTCACAACTATTCATTATACAAATGATGCTTTAGGGACCAAAATTTTGCTTCGTACAATTTAAACTAGGGAACTTTAGGAGTTGATTGTCTCATTAATTCTCCACAAGACTTAATGGTGAACACTCCTAATAGATGCCTCAGTCAGATTGTTTTGTCCTCCTTATTGGGGCTGGGGAGATAAAAGGGGAAACAACTTTGCTTAGCGCTTGAATAGAGACCAGGTTTTCAGAAGAAATATAGCATTAGCGGGGGAATATGAAATAAGACAATTCTGGCCATAGGTGAGGGTAAAGTGGGAAATTAGGGAGAGAGAGTCGGGTGAGAGTTAGTTACAAGAAGAGAATAAAAGGGTGTAGGGGGAGGAGGATAGGCATTGAGATATGATTTGCTGATTGGTTATTGTAAGGAAGTTAGCTAGCCCTCAAAGCTTAGCTACTGTGGAGGTTGCTAGCCCTCGAAATCTAGCATATCAATATACTTAGTTACCAATACTCATTTATATTCATCTCTATTTCATCTCTATTCTTTTTCTATCACTGCTGTGTTGATGTTCTGTGGTTGTTGGTATGTGCGATAGTTGGCTGTGCAGGACTCTGTTTTGTGACTGAGTTTGTGTTAGAGATTTTGGTCTCTAACAAATATTTATCGGAGCAAACCGCAAACTCAGCTCCTCCCTTGAATTAATGAACTTAATCTTCCATTATTTGGATATAAAGCCTTAATGGATAGAAGCTTCGAAGCATGTTGAGTGGTCTAGGAGGGCTCCAATTGTCATTCCAAAGAGCAGTATTTGAGCAATTACCAATCTTGATATGGATGGAAGATAGAATAAAGTCCCAGACTAAAAGTGACTTGTTCATCATTTGTAAGGAAAGGATCCCCAAGCCCCCTCCTGTTTTAGAGATCTCCCAGTTTACCTTGGCTTAAGGTTTGACATTAATATCATCAAACCAAGGAGAGTTACTTAGAAGCTTCTTTATGTCCTTGCAAAGCCCCCTTCACAAAAGGAAATGAGAGAATTAGTAGATGTAGAGGCTGTTAAGGACTGAAACAATTAATTGGAGAGTTCCAACAAATAAGAGGTTTTCATTAGCCCAATATCCCACCCTTTTTCCTATGGACCCTTTGAAAATACTTGAAGCTCTACTATTTACAAACATACTAAAGGAGGTTGTAGAAATACATTGGTTAATCCAAGATATGATAAAATGTTTGGAAATCTGAAAGCCCTTAAGGATTGAATAACAAAGTTCCACTCCACTGTGTCAAAAGCGTTTCATAGTACAATTCTTGACTTAACCCTGAGATGATAGTTCTTGAATAGGTGTTAGGCAATTTAATACCAATGAATCAAACCTACTACATCTATCAAGGGATTCACTCCAAAAAAGGGTCGAAAAGCACAATGCAAGTGAAAAATTGGTGTACTATTAGACTTAAGGAAGAATACAGAAGACCTATTACATTACTATTTAAAGTATTAGATTAAATAGTAATGTAATCTAATACTTTAAAGTGAAGTCAGTAAAATTACACCTTAAAATATCTTTAATTTGAATATGAAATTTTTATCATATTCAATTATTTAAAGATTAGGTTAATAATAAGGAAATTAAGCACAATTGTTTTTTTAATTGAAAAGAATGGCATTACTATGTAGAATCCAAAAATTTACACAAGGCATTTAGGCCTAGGAGCAACAAACTATATCTAGCATTATAAAACTATAGGAGCTGACATACAAATCATGCCTCAATGAAACAAAACTAATAAACTAGCGTGGACTTGATTCTCAAAGACGAGGCTTAAAAGGAAAGAAAGAACCTTCAGTATTGGATGTTTTATAATGTAAAATATCTTTAATTTCTTGTTTTCTTTTTGTCTTTTAATTTTTTTCTTCTTGTTCCGTAAACACAAGTGAAAATTAAAAACTTTTTGACTCATTTTAACTTCTTTACTTCTGAATTGTACCTAAAATCACATATGAGTTAAAGCGAATATTTTAAATAATTTCATGTCAATAATCGCTAAATGTTATAGAATAATTTCTAATCAATTAAACACCTGTATCAGACCTTCAAATATATGTTCAAGCGTGGAAAAAAAAAATATTTTCATTCTTGTATTAGCTTGTTTTCTTTTAACTTATCTTCATCTAGCCTATTATATATTAGGCCATGTCTTTGTAATAAATGCTACTCTACATAACCATTTTTGGCTCATAATTTATTAATTTTCAACTTTCAAAAAATGTTAAAAGTATATAATATTTTTTATAAAAACTTAAATAAATTCCTAATCTCTTAACATTGGTATGTGAACATTTATTTCCAAAGAAAACCCTTATTTATGCATACTTTAGTAAATACATTAAAATTAATGACTTTTAAGAACTTATTTATAATGTAAATTTTTTTAAGAAGGCATTCCTAAATTTTAATATATTGAGGACCGCATTATTAAGGTATAATATGTTGATGACTAAATTATAAATATTTAGTGACGACAAGGGGATATATTAATGTCAAAACTTTTAAACATTAAGGTTTATTTTAATTCTCTCAAACAATAGGAAGTGAGTATAATGAGCAAAATATTTTAAATAAAAAGTATTAAAATTGTTTAATATCAAAAGAAATTGTAATTATAATTTATGTTTTAAATGTATATAACATTTATTTTTGGACTTGATGATAGATTATTATAACATTAAAATGATATTCTACCATTATTTATGAAATAAATAACACTGTTTTTAACATTTTTAATTGACGAGATTAAAAAAAAGAACAAGGAAAATTAGATAACGATTGAAACGGGACACGTGTACGAATAATTAGAGGGTTAGAGGAAACGAACGTGGCAAGTTGGGTGGCTCAAATGCACTAGGAATTGAAAACCGCAAATGAACCGTGAAATGAAATCGTTTATGTTCTTCGAGATTCGTACTGTTTTTGGAGAAGAAAGAAAGAAAGGAAGGTTATTGATTTGACAGGGATATTCGGAGATGATCATGAATGGAGGAAGCTCTGGTATAAGCCCGTGTGGCAATGGGAGTTCGAGGGGTACTAATAATCTTTTCGTCATGTTCACCTCTCCTAATTCTCCTCATCAACGACCCTGCCTAACCGCCACTAGAAGCAAAGTGTTGTTGAGAGTAAGAGCCACCGTAGACAAGAATAATACTAGTAGTAATAACAATAATAATCAGAAGAAGGACAAGAATCCTAATACTAGTGAAACAACAGGTGAACAAGAGGTTCTGTTGCGAAGGCAAACTTTGAGTTTGGATGATGTGAACCCTGTGGGACTCGGAAGAAAATCGAGGCAGATTTTCGACGAGGTCTGGAGGAAGTTTTCAGGGTTGGGTCAGATTTCCAGAACTACACGCGCCGACGACAAGGAGGCTTTGGATGCTTTGCTCATCAGAGAGGGTCCCATGTGCGAGTTCGCCATACCCGGTGCTCAGAATACCACTGTTCTTGTTGTTGGTCCCACTAGTCGCATTGGCCGCATTGTTGTTAGAAAGCTTATGCTAAGGGGTTACACTGTCAAGGTCTCTTCTTTCGTTCTTCTTGATTTCATCATTTCTAAATTATAATAGTTTATGATGAAAATTTCCAAATTTAGACTTTGTTGATTACTTTAATTTGTTGCTCTAAATAAAATATCCAGGCTTTGGTTAGAAAGGATGACGAGGAAGTGGTGGACCTGCTTCCAAGGTCAGTGGAGATCGTACCAGGGGATGTTGGTGATTACTCTACTCTCAAAGCTGCTGTTCAAGGTTGCAACAAGATAATCTATTGTGCTACAGCTCGTTCTACTATTACCGCCGATCTTTTCAGAGTTGATCATGTTGGAGTTTCCAACCTCAGTAAGGCTTTTCAGGTATGTGTACCGTTATTCTTGTCTCACCTTTTTTTCGGGTAAAAGAAAACCCTTCAATAGAAAAGGAAGATGCCTGTTTGGAAACCAAGCCTTTAAGATACAGTACTTCTAAACTTTGTGCACTCGCAATTATAGGTCCTCTCTGATTCTGAGCTGAGGAAGTAGTTGTTTTATGTTTTCTTTGGAGGTATCAGGTGTGTGAATTTGAACAGTAATTGATGATCAGTTTCAGCTCCCAAGTGAGTTAATCACAATTCCTTACCAACTTTCTTTGTTTGTTTCGGTCTTACCCACCCTAAACACCTTTGCATTTGTTCAATCTAACTGATTTAACAACTTCGCACGTACTGTCTCTTGATATAATTCCTTGCATTCTCACTGGACCAAACTTCACTGGCTTATGTCAGCTCCTGCAAAAATATTTCAGGACTACAACAACAAGCTAGCACAACTAAGAGCAGGAAAAAGCAGCAAAAGCAAACTTCTGCTAGCAAAGTTCAAATCTGCAGATTCATTAAATGGTTGGGAAGTCCGCCAGGGAACTTATTTCCAGGATGTAATTGCTTCGAAGTTTGAGGCAGGGATGGATGCTAAATTTGAATTCACTGAGGCTGGAGACGCTGTTTTCTCAGGTGAAAAATGTGGACCTTCGGAAGGTTATCTGGAGCTTAGCAATGTGACTGTTGTCTTGTTATCACTATGTGTTACAATATGAAATAAGGGAGGAATTCAAGTATCCTTTGCATGACTCTGTTCTGATGTTTGTTGTCAGGGTATGTCTTCACTAGAGGAGGATATGTCGAATTGTCACGGAAGCTCTTACTTCCTCTAGGTTACACCCTTGACAGGTATTAGATACTTGAATGAACTATGTATTTCTGGAAATGGGTTCTTTAAAGCTCTTGTTGCTCGATTCTGTTTTCTTATTTTGTATATCAAAAAGCATAAATATTGCTGCTCAGGAATGTTGTCCTACGAAAAAGGTTTTGCTTTTTACAACACTTTCCATGTGTTAGGTATGAAGGTCTCGTGCTCTCCGTTGGTGGAAATGGAAGATCTTATGTTTTAATCCTTGAGGCTGGTCCCTCCGCGGACACAACTCAGAGCAAATTGTACTTTACAAGAATTAGTACAAAAGTGGGGTTTTGCAGGGTAAGGATCTTGTCGATGTAGCTCAAATAGCTGTGAACCTTTGGTATTTAACCAGTTTCTGATATCTTCTTTCATTTGCAAGCTCATTTGTTTTCAGTTTGATAACATAATTTAAATTTATGTGAATGACAGGTCAGAGTGCCATTTTCATCCTTTCGTCCTGTGAAACCTGAGGATCCACCTTTAGATCCATTCCTTGTACACACATTAACGATACGTTTTGAGCCCCGAAGACAGGTATATCCTTTCAGACTATATGTTGTGTTATTTATCTAAAATATAATTTTGCTTTAATGTTTTAATTCAGGCTGTATGTGCATAATTTGGTCTGTTCTTGCATTCTTTACTGCTTTTGTGACCTTGAATCAATGACCCTTTGGTTGTTATTACTCAATTTGAGGATTTAAGTTGTTTAGCTTTATAACATTGGCTGCATTCCACGAATATGGAGGAGACAGCAATGAAATTTTCTATTTGACAGAATGAGACATCTAAGCACCTTGAAGTGAAATCATGAATTCCATCTCTCCAAATCAGACTTATCTTGTACTCTGATTTGTACATCTGACAATGAGCACAGATAATATAATAATACTAGGGAGCATTATTGTGATGGCCATGTAGCAGGCGAATTCTTCCTTTTAATTTAATCTGTTGGATACTTTTTCAAAAGTGTTGGATACTTAATTGTTACATTAATGTCATCTCATGTTTTGCATCTGATGGAGTTTATACTTAATATTTCCAATATTCTTCCTGCAGAGGCCTGTTGAAGGACTAGCAGGAGCCAAGCAAGACTTGAGAAGCTTTAAACTGATATTAGAGTACATAAAAGCCCTACCAGTGAGTCTTCATACTTGATCGTCTAAACATTTAAATATGCGTTTTAATATTTCCTCAGTTATACTAGATTCTCTGTAGAGAATACGACAAATTATTGGACAAAAGAAACAAGACAAATGTGGGAAAGGAGTTAGGTGATATCAATAATTAACTGTAATTGAAAAAGTAGTGTTATTGGGTTGTTCTGAGCAGATGTTTCCAAGGCACAATCCTGTCCAATCCTCATTATGCTAATGTGATTATTTTTACATCTAGCAATTGGCAAGCTTATACATTGGCTTTGCTTGTTATGATAAACAAACTAATTTAGTTCCACCAATGTCGGAGTTCTATTTATGCAAAATCTTCAAGATCTTCTGTCTTAAGTAGATGCTGTGTTACTTGCAAGTATTGAAACAGCTTCATAACCAATGTTGTGCAGACTGGGCAGGAAACAGATTTTGTGTTGGTCTCATGTACAGGATTAGGAGTGGAACCTACCAGAAGGGAGCAAGTTCTAAAAGCCAAAAGGGTTGGTGTTAGTGGTTTTCCTGCTGTCATTCCAAGTCATTACTTTAGTTGAAATTTTCCTCATATGAATGAAGATTTTGAATTTTTTAATAGGCTGGGGAAGAGTCGTTAAGGAGATCGGGACTTGGATACACAATCATTCGCCCTGGTCCCCTAAAGGTTATTTAAGTTTCTTGTTGAAGGCTTGTTGAGGTTTGTGAAATAAAGAGAAGAATATTAGGCTCCCACAATTGGTTAAATGCTAGTAATATTGTACATTCCTCCAAAGGTTGCTTGAATTTTGGTTTTGGAAAACAGAATGTAGATGTTCTATTCCATTTGTTGACCCTTGATGTTTAAAGCTCAGATTTGGAGCTGTGACTCCATGAGTAATTTGTTTCCAGAACTGGAATTTATATTTTAAAGGTTTTCATGTATTAATTAAGATTACTTCTCCTAGGAGGAGCCTGGTGGCCAGCGTGCACTTATATTTGATCAAGGGAATAGAATTTCTCAGGTCAGAACTATATTTCTTATTGTGCTTGTAGTGACCCTTAAAGAGTTCACATAAAGCATTAATGAATCTTTTGCAAGAGTCAAAGGGACTGTTATGATCCTGGTCTGTGCATTCTGATATGATATGCCGATCAGGTTTTCACCCATAGAACCCTATTAAAAAGTACTAATTTTTCAGGGAATTAGCTGTGCTGATGTGGCTGATATCTGCGTGAAGGCTTTGCATGATTCAACTGCAAGAAACAAGAGTTTTGATGTGAGTAAACTGAACTCTGCTTGGCTTTATGTACTTTTCTTGTTTTTAATCTTTTGCTTTTCATTCGAAGGTTTGTTATGAATATGTTGCTGAGCAAGGGAGGGAGCTGTACGAGCTGGTAAGAACAATGAGCTTTGTAACGCTGAAAATGAAATTACTATCATTGCTTCTTGGACTCAAACTAGGCATGTGCATTTTGTGAAAATGTGTGTAGGTGGCTCATCTGCCTGACAAAGCCAACAACTATTTGACACCAGCACTGTCTGTTCTAGAGAAAAACACCTGACTTTGACTGACATACCGTGTAATAGGAGAAAGCGTTTTATGTTCTACCCAGTCAGCTGATCGCATTGCAACCAAATCCAACACTTGTTTCTTACTTTACCCAAGAACAAAGTGAAAGAGGACAAATTCCTTCGTTTTAGATGTATAGTAGATCCTTGTTAAATGGAAACGTATATATTTTAATTTTTTGTTTTCTTGTATTACTAGGCTAGCTGTAATATTACGAACTCATAGTTGGTCTGTGATGGTGTACTTGTAACTTTTTCGATGTTTGTAAATGTTGCAACTTTATATATATTTTGTGAAGGGAAGTCCTGCGCTGATAATCTTGGCCAACAGCTTGGAAGTGGGTCGTGCCTTAACATTGTTAAGAGCTCATAGAATGTTCGTTGTGCTTGCTTTAAAATATACACGGTTAGATAGGACTCCAAAACGATGCAATGTCTCTTGATTGATTCGGTGGAAGATGACTGGATTCAATATTTACCAAAAGCCAAAACATGTCGTCTCTCCAGCAATTTGGCTTCATTTGCTGCACCTGCAACATAACGTCGTTCCCTCCATTATCAGAACATAAAAGCTCCCAAACCCATTCTCCCCCGCCAGCGATAAATCATCAAGGTGCTTTGATGAATATTTCCACGTTGAACTTGAACTATCCAAATTCCACTGCAAGCTAATGTTCAATTGTAACAGGTGAGATTTTCCCATTTCTTTCAATTGCCTGAATTATGTAAGGCATGTCAATGACATATTTATATCGGGAGTGTGTTAGGGTTTTATTGGTGTGTCAGAATGCATATTGATTGAGAGTTCATCCTGGTAGCCTGTTTATTGATATTTCCCACGTTCTGTTTAGTTCATCATGGTAGCTTGTTGATGATGAAAAATTTCCTGCCGCGAATTAATTAATTTCATTTACTGCGTAAGCGTATACACACGTCGAAGGATACAGGAATTTACAACTAATTTCCTACATACAAGATATGCTTTCTTACGTTTACAGAACATATTATCTTGTAAATTTCTTGAAGGTGAATTTTAGAGTAATCGGTAAAGTTGCTCCTTCGTAACCGTAATTACTTCATTAATTATGATTGCGAGTGCTTTATATTTATATTTACTTTTTAAATCTATAGCTTTCTTTTCTAGTGGTCCATTTTCTTTTAGAGGTTGTATTTCTTTTGTCGTTGCTTCGTGCTAATTCTTATGCTTCACAGCCTAAACAAAAATTCTTTTGGCTCATCATGCACTATGATGGATACAAAGCAAGCATTATGTGAGTGTGAAAACTTCGCATAAGAAATAAAATGTGATATAGGATATATTATCAAGTTTCATAAGGAAGGAGTAGATAGCGACTACACAATAGAGGGTGGTAAGTCAATCTCAAAGCATGAAGGTGTTTGGGTCTCCTCCTAATCCTTTCGCTTTATCACCCTTCTTGATTATGAGATATAATTTGTGGTGGACGAAGTTATATAGACTCTTTGCATTGATCCTATTATAGCATATCACGTTGTCTGCCGGGAAGTAATTGTCAATCTAATTCAAGATATACGAGTGATGTTTGAGAATAAGAAATAAAAAGGTATGGACGAGAACAACCATTGTAATGGTATAAGGTGATAGCGCAAGCAAGATCCAGATCAAAACAAGCGAGAAGTAAAATAAAATTGGGCAAGAATAGTAGTAAAAGTGAGACACAAATATTTACATGGTTCACTCAAGTTGGACTACTTCCACATATGAAGATGAATGATAAAATTCACTATAATAGAGAAGAGTACAAATTAAATCCTTTAAGCACAACGAGAATATAAATTTTTGTGTATAATCTCACTAAATAAAACTCTCTCCTAAAATAAAAGTGAATACAAATTTGAGCTAATATTGATGAAAATAAACTCTCAAATTTTGCTAACTTTCTCAACTTTTTCGTATATAAAAATAGAGGAGTTTAAGATGTATATATAATGCTCAAAATTGCCTTTACCTTGCACCATAAAATAATTTGTTTTCGAAGTTGGCAGAAATAATTGTGTTGTCCACCAAAAAACATTGCATTGATTTAAGCATTAAATGCTTGGCTTGAGATGTTAATAAGTATTTAAGTATTAAATTAAGTATTAAATGATGGCTTTGGTTTACTATAGTCATCGACATCTTGTTTTAACTCGGTCTTAGATTTGTTTACAAATAAGCCAACATTTGTAACCACAATTTTATTGTTGATGTAGAAGAATTTAGGCCATATACTCAACAATTTCCACCTTGGCTCAAATTCGACGAGTTACTCATCACCATATAAAACCCCAAAAGGTAATCAAATGCTGCGAACACTAACTAAGTCCAAGCAATACTCGAACTTAGCGATAGGTAGTGCCTTAGTTAACATATCCACAGGATTGTCAGACGTGTGAACTTTCTTCACAACAATTCCTCCTGCAGCAGTAATGTCTCTGATGTAGTGATACTTTACACTAATATGCTTAGGTTTGGAGTAATAGACATCGTTCTTGGTAAGATGAATAACACTCTGGCTATCTGAACACATAATAGTAATATCATGTCTGACACCAAGCTTGGTAATAAGACCAAACAACCAAGTAGCCTTCTTCACACCTTCTGTAGCTGCAATGTATTCTGCCTCCGTAGTAGACAAAGTCGTTATAGATTGTAGTAATGCTTTCCAACTAATAGCATCGGAACACAAAGTGAAATTATAACCAGAGAGAGACCTTCATCTATCGAGGTCACCACTGTAATCAAAGTCCACAAGACCAACAACATTATTAGATGTTGCCTTGCTCTTATCAAACACCAAGCCAAGATCATAATAACCCTTCAAATATTGAAAGATCCATTTGACAACATCCCAATGAACCTTTCCAGAATTGTGTATAAAAAGACTCATCATACTAACTGCATATGCCAAATCATGTCTTGTGCAAACCATAATATACACAAGACTACAAACAACACTATAATATGGAACGCTTGACGTACGTTTTATTTCTTCCTCCATCTTTGGACAAAGATCAGATCACAACTTGAAATGAGCATCGAGGGGCGTCGAGACAGGCTTACAAGAGCCCATGTTAAATTTGTCAAGATTTGTCTGGATATAGTTCTTTTGAGATAGAAACAACTTCCCAGCCTGTCGATCCCTTTGTATCTCCATATCGAGAATCTTTTTTGCCGTACAAAGATCTTTCATCTCAATCTCCTTACTGAGTTGAGATTTCAAATTGTCGATTAAACACTTGTCACGAGAAGCAACGAGCATGGCGTCGACATATAACAACAAGGACATGAAAGACCCATCCGCATATTGTCAAAAATAGATGCTATTGTCATATTGGGATCTGGTAAAGGCTTGCCCAATCATAAAGGTATCAAATCTTTTGTAACACTGTCTTAGAGCTTGCTTAAGCTCATAAAGAGGTTTTTTCAAGCAATAAACACAATGCTCCTTACTAGAATAAACAAAACCCTCGAGGTGCTTCATGTATATCTCTTCCTTGAGTTCTCCATATAGAAAAGTAGTTTTCACATCAATTTTTTAACTCCAAATCAAACAGACAGACAAAAGCAAGAGGCACACGAATGGAGGTATGGCGAGCAACAAGAGAGAAAATTTCATTAAAATCAATACCTTCCTTTTGTTTAAAGCCACAAACAACCAAATGTGCTTTCCACCTTACTTCTTCAACCCTGGGGATATCATCTTTCTTCTTGTAAATCTATTTACAACACAATGGTCGCTTACCTTTAGGAAGCTCACATAAATCCCAAGTATCGTTCTTGTGGAGTCTTTCAGTTTCTTCATTCTTTGCCACTAGTTACTTAGATGAATCAGCATAAAAAATAGCTTCAAAATAAGAGGAGGGTTTAATATCTTCATAAATTTCTTATGCAACTGAGAGTGCAAAGCAACCAAATGATCATCATCGTCAGTGTATCTAGCAGGCTTCCAGATAATTCTCCTTGGATAATCTCGGGCAATATAATGCTCTTGTTGAGGTAGAACAGGAGTAGTTGTACTAGAGACATCATGAATGTCATCAATATCGCTAGACTGAGTAATGGAGGAACTAGGAGCATCTACATTAGAAGGGGACAACAATCTCACCTTTAACTCCACCTTGACGCTTCTAGCCTGTTGACCACTTGTACTAACAGAAGAACCAAAATCTTTTCTAGAAGAAAGTAATGCATTTTCATTAAATGTCACATCTCTGCTAAGAATATCTTTGCGCGACTCAGGGTCAGTACACCATAAATGATATCCTTTAGATTTAGAAGCATAACCAAGAAATATGTACTTTTTAACTCTAGGTGCTAGTTTGCCATTATTAACAGGTGTATAAGTAGGACATCAAAAAAACTCTTAAATTAGAATAGTCAACAGGATTGCCTGACCAAACTTCCTCTGGAATTTTGAAATCAAGAGACGAATGTGGGGAGCGATTGGCCAAATAACATGTGATAGAAACTACTTCATACCAAAGATCACGTCGATGCCATAACCCAGCATTAGAGAGCATACAATGAGCTCTCTCAAGTAGAGTCATGATCATTCGTTTTGCAACATTGTCTTGCTGGGGCTTACCAACCAGTGTCTTGTATCTAGCAATTCCAACTAGAGCACAGAATTCATTGAAATCTGTTTCACAAAA
Source organism: Erythroxylum mucronatum (assembly GCA_027563825.1). NCBI lineage: Eukaryota > Viridiplantae > Streptophyta > Magnoliopsida > Malpighiales > Erythroxylaceae > Erythroxylum > Erythroxylum mucronatum. Next base: position 19,962,790 of record JAOSBP010000008.1, read on the forward strand.
ATCTAAGCCGTTGTATGTTTTGAGCTTTTTTACCTTCTTCATAGTTTGGTTTTCACCTTCTTCATTTTTATGCCTCAAAAAATAAACCCAAACCTTACAAGAGAAGTTATCAATCAAGGTCATCATATAAATTTTCCCTCCAATAGAGGAAATTTTAGAAAGTCCCCAAAGATCTAAATGAATGTAATCAAGGATACATTGGGTATGATGTGTAGCAGTGGAGAAGCTGGCCTTTTGTTGCTTACCAAAGACACAAAGCTCACAAAATTCCAATTTAACCATACCAGCACGAAAATAACCTCTCTTGCTCAGTAAATTCATACCTTCTCATTCATATGGCCTAGGCACATATGTCATAAATGAGTGGGATCACTATTAGACAATGAAGATGTGGACATAGTAACTGAACCTGTGGCAATTGAACCTTACAAGACATAAAGGCTACCAAGCTTATTACCTTTCATAATGACCAGGGTACCTTTAAATACCTTCAAAACTCCACCTTCAATTGAATACTTATACCTAAGTAACTCAAGGGTGCCTAAGAAAATCAAGTTATGTTTCAAATCAGGAATATGACACAAATTAGTTAATGTCCTGATACAACTATGTGGGTCTTGATATGTGCTCTACCTATGCAAACAACCTCGCACTGAGCATTATTTCCCGTTAAGACAACTCCACAGTCAACAGGTTCATAGGTGGAGAACCAGTCTCTGTAAGAAGATGTGTTAGGTACAACCAAAATCTAAAATCCATTTAGTCGTACTCCATTTTTTAGAAGAGGTAACTGGCAATAGATCAGACTCAGTGTCAACAACACTAACTTCATTAGTGAGTTTTTGAGGTTGCTTTCCTGTTTCTTCTCCCTCCTTTTTATTTTTTAATTTATAACGCTCAGAAATGTCGTGCCCAATCTTCTTGCAATATCAATAGGTCTTGGAATTACATCCCCTAGATTTTGACCTAAATTTCTTTTTATTTGTAGTCCCTTTTTCAATCATTCTACCCCTAACAGACAAGCCTTTAGCTTTATCATCTGAATGAACCTTAAAGTCAAAATTTTCTCAGATAACAAGTTAGACTTGACATCCTCATAAGACAACGTATCATTATTTCCATATAACATAATCTCTTTGAAGTGTTTATAAGTAGATGGTAAAGAAACAACCTTATCCTCATCATCAACTATAACATCTAAATTTTCTAGTTCAATAATGATTGAATTGAAATCATTAAGATGAGATTGAATGGGAGTACTTTTGACCATACGTAACGTGTACAAACGCTCTTTAAGAAGGAGTTTGCTCGCTGGACTCTTGATCATGTACAGGGACTTGAGTTTTAACCAAAGTTCGGCAGTAGTGGTTTTATGGACCACTTTGTGAAGCACCTCCTTGGAGAGACAGAGTTGGATTGACGAAAGCTCCTCCCATTGCTCATTGGTCATCAAATTGGGTTTCTTTGATTTCCTATCTAGAGCCTTCTTCGTTCCGTTCTGGGTGAGAACAACCTTCATCTAGACTCTCCAAATGGAAAAAATCTAATCTTGTCATCAAACTTCTTGATATCAAATTTTGTAATGGTAGACATCTTGAACTAAAATTTTGATACCACTTGTACAGGTATACGGCGATATTGAAAGCAGGATCGAGATCAAACTGAGCGAGAAGTAAACTAAAATTTGGGCAGGAATAGTAGTAAAAGTGAGACACAAGAATTTACGTGATTCACCCAAGTTGGGCTACTTTCACGGATGACGATGGTGATAAAATTCACTATAACAGAGAAGAGTACAAATTAAATCCTCTAAGTATAATGAGGATATAAAATTTTGTGTATAATCTCACAAAATAACTCTCTTGTAAAATAAAAATGAATACAAATTTGAGCTACTGTTGGTAAAATTAAACTTTCAAATTTTGCTAAGTGTCTCAACTTTTTCATACATAAAAATATAGGGATTTAAGATGTATTTATAATATTCAAAACTATCTTTGCCTTACACTATAAAACAATTTGTCTTCGAAGTCAGCATAAATAGTTGTGTTGTTTACCACAAAATATTGTATTAATTTAAGTATTAAATGCTTGACTTTTAAATTTTAAGTTTGACTTTAAATTTTTTAGCGAATAAGATAATATTTATAGCCACAAATTTATTGCCGATGTAGAAGAATTTGGGTTAGCTTCTGAACATCCACCTTGTTTGATTAATCTTGGGATTTTACACATGTTTATCGAGTTTTCTTAAGGAAAACAGGTCTCCCGTCACTAACTACGATGAAGCAGAGAATGTTTGAATTGGATTTGGAGGGCGTAGACTGTAGAGTACAATGCTATCTACGAATACTGGATTAGAAGTCTGAGGCGGAAATGTAACAGCGGACGACAGCCACGTGAGATATGTTGTCCCACGTCTACGTTTAAGGCAGCACGCGTGTAGTTGCTCTCTCAATCACAATGTCTCATCTCTCTCTCCTCTCTCTCTAACCATAGCAGAAGAAGAAGAAGAAGAAGAAGAAGAAGAAGCAGAAGTGGAAGCAGAGCACAAGAAAGGATTCTCTGAAGCAGGTGGCCCACTGTACATAGAACCACAGGGCAACCAAAAGAGATAAGTAGAGGCTTCATTTACCTATAGCTAAGCTAATCTTGACAATGCAATGCAATTAGAGAAGAAATGGGAACACCACTTTGATATGAAGATATATAAATCATCACATGAAAATGCTGTTGCTGCCCATTAATGTACTAAGAATTACCAATTTCAAGAAGAAAACATCTCTCATATTCAATGTTGGAGGCGGAAGTATTGACAATAGGAGCAGAAGCAATATTATCCGTCTGCGTTCTAAATGTCAAAAGGCCATCATCAACACCACAAGTAGCATCATCATCAAAAGCAAGAGCCAGAATACTAACGCCACCCGTCTCAATCTGATGATTACAATTACAATAAGCTTGTTAGCGGCTTGGACAGTTTCTTTAGGCGCGCCGGCGACGACGACGGCGTCCGTAGTGAATGATGAAGGAGCAGAGACTCTATCAAACATACCACAAACCTTATCAGCTGGTGATGATGATGAGTCCAACTGTGGATCTGCACCAGGGGATTGCAACGGCAAGAGAAAGAGCGGAGTTAGAAGAATTCAACGTCCAAAGTCAAGGAAAGCAGAGTCATGCACCAGCAAGTGTGTCTCCACTTGCATCCAGGGTGGTGAGGGCTCTCCTGGTGAAGGCCCTCTTAACATTAGGAGGTTAATTCTGCATCCATTTCATCAAACAAATATCTACTGTACATGTTCAATCCCCAAATTGATTAAAGTATGTTCTACTTTCACATGCAGACCGCTGGTGGTTTTCAAGCAAGGTTTCCGAAGCCGTCAATACTGGTAACCACTTTTCCTCTTTCAATTGTATTAGCTTTATCCATGTTGTCTTCTTGCAAACCATTATATATGAGGCATAGAGCAACTAGTTGAGCATGGGTTTCAAATATATCTTCATGTAATGTAGAATATTTGGTTTTGTTTTTAGCTTTTGTTTGCTGAAATTAGGTTCATGTCTTCTTTTTGGTTATAGTTTGGTGGAGTGCTCAGATATCTGTAACTTGATTGGAGATGGAGATGATGGACCTTGAAATTTTAAGCATATATAATGCTTGAGATAATGTTATTATGTATATATGAAAATGCGAACTTCTTGTTTTTCAAGTTGTTATTTTCCATTGGCTTCCTTTAATCTGTAATCACTTCAATTAGTTTCCTACTGTGGATGACTTAACTGATCATTAGAGTAAGAGGCATCCCTCTTTTTGTCTTCACTTTAAGAAGTAATACTTAAATTGCAGGGCAAGCTCAAAAATACATGATATCAGTAATAGCAAAAGAAAAGAAAAACTAAAAAATTACCTGTGCGTATGGAATTGATACAAGATACATGTACAGACGAGGGAGTTCAAAGCCCAGAGAGTGGACCAAGCACAGCAAATATAGAGGATGCCGGGGATACATTCGGGGGCTTTAGATTTGTTTCATTCTTCTTTTCTTGCTCTTCTCCATTTGCATTGGCCTCTTCTGTAGCGTCATCCACCATCTGTGCAATTAATTTTGTTAACAGTAAAATGAGTATGTACGATTTAGAGGACACAGAACAACTAATGATATGCAAAAAGCATGCTAGGCATGAACGTGTATGGTTCATGGATTAGTATGCATAGCAGAATCGGCAAGAAGATGGAAAAAGAAAGAGAGAGAGGAAGAAACCTTGGTAATGATGGACGGGGAAAGTGCAGGATGTAAATGGCGAAGTTGAGTTTTGATTGTGTTGATGATAGCGTCATAGGTAGTGTTTACATTGGCATCTTCTATCGAAGTTTCTATGGAACGGCGAATTCTATCCAAGGCATCAACAGGTGCCGCACCCTGCAACTTTTTCAGTATCCTCTCCTTAATCACTCCTAAATGATTTTTTCTCTCTTTCCTGCTGCCAATTCCTTATCCACCGCCCCAATCTTCTCAGTCATGCATCCCTCCTCTTTCATCTGATATTGGAGGAGAGCATAGCTCTCGTTGTCCCACTTTTCCATCCAGTTGTCTAATTCCCAAACACTGCATACGAAAAACAAACTCCTATCATCTCAATGGTGTCGATGAGTCACGGACAATTATAGATTTATAAATAGTCTTAAAATATTTAAGTTTACCTTCTAATTTTTTTATTTTTATCAATATATGTTATGTATGATTTAGCTATGTTATTTTCATTACAAGAAAGGTTAAATGGTTTAGTTATTTATGTATTGAGAAGGATATATTGGACGATATTGATCTTGATAATATTATTAATGATTTTGAATCTAAAAATGCACGGAGAAATTGTTTTTCATAAATCACGATCCTCTATATATTTGTTAGTGTTACACTACAAGAAAAATAGAGATTAGCAACGAAAATTACCGACGGAATGTGTACAAATTCCGTCGGTAAGTTTATTTAGCGACGAAATTTACTTACGAAAAAATGCGTCGGAAATATAGCTGTCAGTAAATTTACCGACAGAAATTTCATACCTTCATTTTTCCGCCAATAATTCCCTCCAAATTTAGCGACGGTATATTTTTCCGTGGCTAATGCCCGTTACAAATTTTACCAGGACGAATTCCCTCCAAATTTGGCGACGGTATATTTTCCCGTCAGTAATGGTTTGTCGCTAACTTGTAGTGATTACCGATGGATGTATTTTTCCGTCGCTAATGTCCGTCGCAAATTTTTTCGGGACGAATTCCCTCCAAATTTAGCGACGAGTATTCGTACCGTCACTAAATTAATTAATTTTAGAAACAGAAAGCATATTTCCGTCACTAATTTACAACGGTATACGTTCCGTCGCTAAATTTCCGTCGCTAATCCACATTTTTCTTATAGTGTTATAATCATTTAATATTTAGTTGGTTACATAACTTTATAAATTGAGTCATTTATGTTTCATACAAATATGTAAATTTAAGTATATTGTCAATTTATTGGGGACCTTTTTTTTCATTTCGCCCCGGGCCTATAAAACTATAGGAACGGCGTTTGTTAGAAAGTTCCTAACTTACCCTCAAAAGTTAGCTCAAAAGGGTGAAACAAGAGAATCCAGCTGAAAAGGGAAAGTGCTCGACTGCGACGGAAAAATCGAAACGCCGATGGAATCCTCTAAACGCGCAGAGGCGGGTAGAGGTGATCAAACTACAATCAACCATCATGGCCATCTAGCCAAGAAGGTTAGATTACGTGAGAAAGCGGAGGACCCGCCTCCTAACCACACTAAACCTAGTTATAGCGCTGCGGTGACAGGCGAACCTAGGGTGGAGGAGGAAGACTGGGTTATGGAATGGCCAGATGCGGTACCTGTTGCTGTTGAAGATGGTGATATATCTTTGGTTAATGGAGACTTTGGTATTGGTCTTGCGTTATCGAATAGCTTTAAGGCCAGATTAGATGAATAGTGGGATCGGGCAGTGGTCGTGAAGTTCCTTGGGCGAATGATTGGGTTTAAAACCTTGAGGTGGCGGCTAAAATCAATGTGGAGTCTCATAGGTCCTATGAAGATTGTAGATCTGGACAATGATTTTTTCCTGATAAATTTCGTTGAAGAAGAGGATTTTCTTTATGTTCTTACGAAGGGCCCTTGGGTGATCTTAGGGCATGTCTTGTCTGTTCAACGATGGCACTCTCGTTTTCGTCCTTCTCAAGGTAAAGTCTCCCGAGTGGTTGTGTGGGTTAGGTTCCCTGAATTACTTGTCTCACGTTACCACCCTATGATTCTGACTGCTTTGGGGAATTTAGTGGGGCAAACGGTGAAAATAGATGACAATACTATGAATTCTCAGCGTGGAAAGTTTGCCCGGGTGGCAGTCGATATTGATTTGGGGGAGCCATTAAAGTCCAGGATCGAACTTGATGGGGAAGACATTAAAGTGGCTTATGAAAGCCTACCTCCCATATGCCTCAGTTGTGGAATAGTTGGACATGCTTCGCTTCATTGCCCTACACGAGGAATAAATTTGATTTTAGAAATATATTTCATCATAAGAAGCGTCTGTTGGCTCAGTTGAGTGGTATTTAGAGGGCTCTTGAGGATGGCGAAACAGATTCCTTGATAGAGTTAGAGGAAGTTCTTTGCTCTGAGCTTATGCAGGTTTTGTGTGAAGAAGAAATATTTTGGCATCAGAAATCTCGCAGTCAGTGGATGGCCCATGGAGATAGAAATACCAAATACTATCATTCAATTACTATGGCTAAGAGGAGGAAAGCTAGAGTGGCAAGTTTGAAGGACGATCACGACAACTTTATGTCTGATGAAGCGGCCATTTCTTCTTTAGTTACGGAATATTTTGTTAAACTCTTTTCTGATGATGGGGGTCTCTAGGGCCAATTTTCGGTTTCAGGTGCTTTTCCTCCTCTTCCTCCAGATGCTACGTCCAGTTTCAATTCATTTGTGCATCCAGAGGAAGTGAAAACAACCATCTTTGAGATGAATCCTAATAAAGCCCCTGGGTTTGATGGATTCCATGCTTTATTTTTTCAAAAGCAGTGGGATACTATTGGGTCCTCAGTTACTACTTTCATTCAACAAATTTTTCGTGGGGAGACTTGGGAGGATGCTCTTAATCAGACCATTTTGGTACTTATTCCGAAAGTGGACTCCCCAACTTGTATTTCGCAATTTCGGCCTATCAGTTTGTCCTCAGTTTTGTATAAGCTTGTGACTAAAATTATGGTGAATCGACTGAAACCGTATCTGGATACTCTGGTTGGCCCAACTCAATGCAGTTTTGTTCCGGGGCGTCTAATTACAGATAATATTATTATAGCACAAGAGGTGATTCATTCTATGCGGAAGAAGACAGGGAGGAAAGGGTGGCTAGCTATCAAAGTTGATCTTGAAAAAGCCTACGATCGTCTGAGATGGGATTTTATTCATGATACTCTGAAGGATATTGGGTTTCCTGAGCCTATGGTTGAGCTCATTATGAAATGTGTCTCCTCGGTCTCTATGCGTGTTAATTGGAATGGCAACCTATCTGCTAGCTTTTCACCGACTCGGGGTATTAGACAAGGAGATCCCATATCCCCTAATCTGTTTGTGTTATGTATGGAGAGATTGGGACACTTAATCGATAGGGAGGTGGACCAGGGAAGATGGCATCCCATTCGCTTGAATAGGGGGGTCCTTTGCTTTCCCGATTATTCTTTGCCGATGATCTCATTCTTTTTGCTGAAGCTTCCGAGGAGCAGGTTCAGGTAATCCAGGATGTTCTTAATTCTTTCTGTTTGGCTTCAGGGCAGAGGGTTAGTAAGGCAAAGACTAGATGCTACTTTTCTCCGAATGTTTCTCGCTCGCATGCAAAAGCTCTCAGCCAACAGTTGGGCTTTCAGATTACTACTCGTTTGGGTAAATATCTTGGATTTCCTTTGATTCATGAACGGGCTTCAAGATCGAATTATCAGTATATTGTGGATAGAGCTCAGGCGAGGCTGTCAGGATGGATGGCTCGCCATTTATCTTTGGCGGGGAGGATTACTTTAACACAATCAGTCCTAACTGCTTTGCTCGTATATACTATGCAGACAGGACGATTACCTCGCCAGCTTTGTGACGATCTTGAGAGAGTTATGAGGAACTTTCTATGGGGCTCCAAGGAAGGTCAAAGGAGGATTAGTTTAGTTAATTGGGAGACAATTTGCCAGACAAAGCATATGAGTGGTTTGGGTCTCCGAAGAGTCCGCGTCAATAGTGATACACTGTTGACTAAACTAGGCTGGATGTTATTGTCTAATCCGGATGCATTATGGGTACGTGTGCTTTGCTCAAAATATAAGTTTGATAGAGTTAATATTTCTTCTTCTTTGGGCTCTGTTGAATCCTCTTCGGTTTGGCGTGGTATTGCGGCTACTTGGAAGTTTGTTCTTGAAGGAGTTAAATGGCGTGTGGGGGATGGCGCTACTGTTAACTTTTGGTTGGATTCATGGGCTGGTGATTGGGGACCTCTTATCTCCGTCGCTAGCTCCTTGGTTCCTCAAGAACATTCCCACCGTAAAGTACAAGATTATGTGGATATGAATGGGGGATGGAAGTGGCAAGAATTTCAAAGTTTTTTGCCTTCTTCTGTCTGTATGACTATCGCAGGAATCTTGCCTCCTCGAGAGGAATTTCAAAATGACAAATTGGTATGGGGCCTTTCGGACAGTGGGAGGTTCTCAACA